>OY856186.1:9957319-10424819 GCA_963693315.1 Diogma glabrata
TGAAAACTGAAAAGAGAAAGTAAACAGAACAACGAGCTTAAAGAAAGCTGATTTTGAGTATTAGCGTCGGTCAATGTCATGCATTTTTAACAAGAGGAGGGTTGGGCACTTGTTTCGGGATTATAAGGTTTTGGGATTATAAAGTAGTTAAAATATTTTCAACTTCTGTGAAATAAGATTATATCAAGTAATTGTGGGTTATGAGAAAAGAATTTAATGAACCAAAATCAAGTACACCATCAGTCGTGGTTCTTGATATTATAACACACAAATAATATTTAAAAAAAAGTACACATACGGGTAGATCACATAGAAAAGTTTGTTTTATAAGTCGGACTCGCCTGTTGTGTAGGGTTCACGTGTTTGAAACCAAGTATAATCCATATTTTTTTAATTTTAATTTTGATTTAAAAAAATGTATGGCCAGTTGTTGGGTAGTTTTCGTTTTATGTTAGCATATATTTTGGACAGTAATATTATAAATAACGTTCGAAATATGCAAAAGGATAATCTATACACACAAGAAAATTTCAAAAAGTCAAATAACCTCTTCAGTCATGCGACACACTACCTAAATCTAGAGCATTTAATACCGATTCGAATGCCAAAATACAGCATTTCGTAATGTTTGACAAGATTATTAGTGAATTAGTAATACCGGCATAATTCGTTATTTGATTGTTGTCCAAACGAATTTTATTGATAATTAATTAATCTTTCTAGCAATCAACAAATTTTACACTAGCAAGTCGCTCTAATAGAGCTAGCGGTAGAACAAAGACGCGTTGAACGATATTTTCTAGTAGGAGCTCTAGTAGACCGCGACAACAAATGGTGGATAGTCGTCTGCATACTATTTCACTATGTCGCTTACTTTTTTACAGCAAGAGTTCTACCAATAAATAACCGAATAAACTTGGGTACCATGGTGCAAAAGAGCTATCCAGGTTTTGTGGAAAGATCCTCTTATTTGTCCACTATTTTCAGAGTTTTTGGTCGATATTTTTTTCCAAAAATATATCGAAAAAATATGCTGGTAGGGGTGGATATCGTTTGCCAACAGTGGTGTCAGAAGTGGGATTATTGAAGCAATAAGGAAGACAGCAAAAATCAGCGATCTCACCCAGAACCAGCCGCAAGAGGAATTTAAGAAGAGAAGTGCTGTTGTCCATTGCGCAAAAGCAGAACTCTCAGTCAATCTTCGAAAAGTACTAGAGGATGCAGGTGAAGATTCAGAGGTTTAAGAAGTCAAAGCTGAAGAAGGAGCTAATATGGGAAGATGGAGCTAATGTGGGAAATATTGGCCAGACAAGAAAAAGCAGCAACAGCACAACTGCCAAGCAAGAAAAGAGGGCCGTTGAACAGAAAGCCGAACAGAAACAGCAATAAGATCAAAGGGCTAATATGATAGACAGACAAGAAAGGATAGCAGCCGCAATTGATTCTCGTCTGTCCAGTGCTGAGGTGAAAATAAATAACATAGAAAGTGATCTGCTGAAAGTAACAGAAGAGCTTCGAGGGAGAGTTACAAAAGCTATCGGAAAAACTTCTCCAGGAAATAGCACGGGTAAAGTCCGGAGGTGTGGCCAGTACTTCTATCAGCCAAAATGAAAATGCTAACATTTGTTGGAACTACATCTTCACAAATCTGTAAGATGCAGTTCGAGATAGCAACAACTGGGGATGATCACCAACAAAAAACAAACGCGCTCATATTGTCGTTAAAAGGAGCAGCCGCTGAAATCCTACAGACAGACGTTATCACCGACAGATCGCGGTTTCTACCAGCTTATGGAAGCCTTGGGAGTCAGATACGGTGATATTCATATGCAAGCCTTCCATCGGATGCAGCTCAAAACCAGAAACCAAAGAGTCACAGACTTTCCAGGGGTTGAAAGCTGACATCGTGAAGCACCGAGATGGGCTAGCAGCGGATAAATTCATCAACTTTCTACGGGATGTTCAAATGAGAAACCAGTGTACTTGAGTGGAAAAAAACTCCCCGCTAAAGTATTGGTACTAGCCCTCCAGATAGAAGCCGGAAAAGAGCGTATGGATCAGATAAAATGCGCCAGGTGGAAGTTTCTGAAGAACCAATCAAAGCAGCGCTTGATGAAGTAATTATGCGCATCAAGAGTTTAGAAGAGAGGCCTGAGTGAGGTCCACAACGCAGATCCGGAAGACTCAGATGTTGGAATTGTGGCCAGTTAGGGCACATCAGACGGTAATGCAAAACACCAGAGCAGTAGCAAGAAAAGGGGAGCCGCACTTGAGCGTCGGAAAACTAGATCGTGCCAGTTTTGAAGGGCGAAAGCTGGCTCAATTACCAAACCTAAAATTGTTGGTTGCGGTTTCACAAATAAAAAGAGAGAATGGTAGCTTAGTTCTTGAAGGAACCGTTGGGCTCAAACAGTGCACGATGACATTGGACACAGGGGATTCAAGATAATTCTGCGTGCAGATATGGTGAACTACAGACAGATATACAAAACGAGGCAATTCACCCTTAAAACAGCTACAGGTGAAACAGTGACAGTTCATGGGAAAAACAACCAAGAGGTCTTTATTGGGAGAAATGCATGTAAGCACCGGTTCATAATAGATGACATAGAGGACGAGTGCATTATTGGGCTTGACTTTACGAAGGAGAATAATTTTATCTTGGATCTGTGAAACCACCTGCTGAAATACGGGAATACGGAAATAGTGATGCACGCTGCCAACGAACGAGGATACTGAAGTACGTATTATCAGTGATGCAGAGATAGAGATCGCGGCAAAATCAGAGAAGATCGTAAGGGCTAGGTCACCAGATAAAACTGTTCGTAAATCACCAGTGATGATTGAGCCAACTAACAATGACTTTGGGCGGAATATTATGATTGACCGAACAAGAGTAACAGCAAAAGAATTCCAGTCCAGTTGATGAACCTCTAAAAAAAACCAGTGAATGTCAAAAATGGAGAAGAAATCGTTACATGCAACACCATCAAGGAGATCATCAGCTGTCCACAAGACCAGACAGGAGAGCAACCCCGCATTAACATCGATACTGAGAGACTTAAGCAGCAGATTGCAACCGACTGACTTTAAAGAAACGAAGAAGGAGGTTATCCTCAAAGACAGTTATCTTCTGCCACGAATAGATGATACGCTCGACACGTTATCTAGGGCCAAGTGGTACAGCAGCTAGATTTGAAGAGTGGCTACTGGCAAGTAATAACGCATCCAGAAGATCGACAGAAGACAGCATTTAACACAGGCAACGGGCTGTGAGAATTGAACGTGATGTCGTTGGGTCTATGCTACGCCCCAGCAACATTTGAACGTCTAATGGAATGTGTGTTGCATGGCTTAATTTAGAAAGCCTGTCAACCTGTCGAAAACCTTGACGACATCAACACCTTAGGAACTGAGAAGAAGTACTGCGAAGAATAGAACAATGCAACTTGTTCCAGAAGGAAGTGCAATACCCAGGGCACATCATCACAGAGCATGGGGTCAGAACAGAACCGATCCAGAGAAAATCGAAGCTGTAAGAGGCTGGCAAGTTTCAAAGATCGTTCATGAGCTACGCAGTTTTCTCGGGCTATGTACATTGTACATCCTACCTTAGGTTTGTGGAGAACTTCTTCAATATTGCCAAGAGCCTTCATAAATTGAAATACAAAGTTTCAATGGACAAACGAATGTAATGATGCATTTTGCTACCTAAAATAGAATTTATGCAACGCGCCAATACTGGCCTACTCAGAAGCCGGGAAGATGTTTATTCTGAATAACGATGCGAACAATGTGGGAATTGGAGCTGTTTTGTCACAGAAATTTGGAGACAACGAGAAAGTGGTGACAAACTTTAGTCGAGTCCAATTGAAGCCAGAGAGAAATTACTGTGTCACAAGAAAAGAGCTTCTGGCTATCATCAAGGCTGTGAAACACTTCCACAAGTATCTGTGTGGTCAACCATTGTTAATCCGCTCAGACCAAGCTGCGTTAAAATGGCTATTTCGGTTTAAATTGCAAGACGGACAGGCGGCAAGATGGACAGAAAAACCGCAGAACTACGATTTCCCCGTTGAACACCGGAAGGGATGGATACATGGTAACGCAGATGCCCTTTCAAGAAGAGTATGTGAAGAAGACTGCAAGTTATGCTGCAGAGTAGAAGAAAACGAAGATTAGTGCAGTTATGCACTAGAAGAGGAACAGTTAGCGGATTTAGTTATTGCCCCAGTGATGAACTAGAAAATCAATGAGAGAAGACTTAAGTGGAAGAAAGTAGCACCTTTAAGTACAGAGGTCAAGTGTTACTGGGCTCAGTTTGATTCACATTTTATGGACGACGGGTCCTTAAAAGAAAATGGAGTCCTCCTACGGGAAGAAAATATTAGAGCAATTGGTGCTACCATCAAGCAGGGTGAAATAAGTTCTAGAAGAGCTGCATCGAGGTATTTCCGGAGGACATTTGGAAATCAATAAAACCCTGGAAAAAATAAAGGAGATGTTTTATTGGGTGCATTATCGGACAGATGAAGAGCAGTGGTGCCGGCAATTTGATACCTGTGCAACAAGTAAAGGACCGAAGACCAGAACCAGAGGGGAGATGCAACAATACAATGTGGACGCACCTATGGCAAGAATTGCTATCAACATCGCAGGACCCTTTCCAAAATCAACAAGTACATCATGGTGGTCATAGACTACTTCACAAAATGGCCAGAAGCTTATGCAGTACCCAACCAAGAGGCAGTCACTATTGTAGAAATGTTTGTAAACGGATGGGTCTGCAGATAAGTAACACCGCTCGAGTTACATACCGACCTAGGAAGGAACTTTGAGTCACAACTGATGGAAGAATTGTGCAGAACACTCAACATTAGGAAAACTCGAACCACACCGATGCATCCGCAGTCCGATGGTATGATAGAAAGGTTCAACCGTACCATGGAGGAACATCTGTCAAAAGTTGTGGAAGCAAACCAAAGAAACTGGGATAAGGATTTTCCGCCTATTCTAATGGCCTACCGTAGCGCAGTGCACGGTACAACACAGGCCAACGTAATGTTGGGAAGAGAAATACATCTTCCTAGTGACATAGAGTTTGGGATTCCTGGAAACTTGGCATACACTAAAATCGATTATTTAGACCATCTACGAGAGAAAATGAATAGGATTCATAACCAAGTTCGGAAGCAAATCAAGATTGCCAGTGAGAAGATGAAGACACGGTATGACATTAACTTGAACTCAAGAGGGTTTCAGGAAGGCGACCTGGTGTGGCTGTACAATCCAAAAAGAACTACGGTAAGATCACCAAAGCTACAACAGAATTAGGAAGGGCCATATCATAAAAGGGATTAATGACGTCATCTACTTCATTCAGAAAAGTTCCTTAGCCCGTGAACCTGCAAAAATTGGCACCATACTGTGGTAACCATACTAACACAACGGATGGTTCTTGTTCGGGTCGAATAAGCTTAAGTCGAGGGCAATGATGCAAATATGATAAAAAGATTTGTTTGTCGACTGAAAAAGTTCACTAGCTTGCATGGGAAAGACTATACATAAAACAATTTTTATTGCTATTGAATCATCATTACAAATTAATTTAAATTTGTTGTGAGACAATCCAGAAATATTTTATTACTTTAAAGAAGATGCTAGAAGCCATGCTATGAGTATAAAAGCACCATGACAATAAATGTAAGGCAATTCTATTCGAATTGTTAGAAATGAGCTGTTTAATTCAAATTGTAGCGATTTCAATTATAAAAAGTGAACAAGTGTTAAGTATAAAGTAGCAATAACTAATACAGATTTAGTTATTGGAGAGGTCAAAACCAATTACTGGGAGATCTACTGGAGGAGCAGAGAGTGGTCAAACGGAAAGTTTGGCGGGTGTTCTAGTTCTGGTGATTGCAGCTAACTAGATTAGGCAATTATTGTAAAGTCGTAAAATAAATATCAGAGATCCTTCAACAGCAGATTACTGTCTCATTATTTATAAAAAGCTCCTCAATAATCCAAAAGAACCGACGCAGAGTCGTAACAGTCGTTTGCTCTGGATATCGTTTTAATTAAAATTAGTCAAAATCAGGCGCTTAATACATAACGCTGGCCATAAATCTACCAATCGCAAATTTTGCAAACAAAACGAAAAAATCAACTAAACATACTGCCATTTCCAAAATTGGGGTCCGATGAAGCTCAAATTCCAGCACGATGCATGTTTTGGTCTCATCTTTTAGTGAATATGTCTTTTTGCCACGATTTGTGACAATTCATTTCTCTGGCCTTTAAAAGGCATAAACTAGCAGCCTCTTGCCTATTTTAAGAGTTCTTGGTCGGTACTTTTTACAAGTTTGTAGAGGGGAAAGGTTTTGTCTTTCAAGCAACCACTTTATGCAAAACAATATTTACAGACAAATGACTCATTTTTTATCTACACTACACTTTTGTATCAACCGTCCCTTTTACAATAACCACAAATTCGGTTGACTTACCTTTATAAACAAAATATGAAAACACAACAACCGAATGAAATGTTAGTGTGTCATCGGGAATTTGGTTTGCAAAAAAGAGGTTGTAGTGACCGAATTACGACCTTTATTCCCATCCAAACCAGATTTAACGTATTGTACATAATTTTATTGTGTATATTAGTTGTTGTTGTATTTTACTAAACAAACAAACAATTATTCTTATCATTTTCTTTAAACAATTCTTATCCATATAATTTCGTAGAAAATAAATGTTAATTGTGCAATTAAAATGGACTCTTTTGAATTTTTTTTTATAACAGAGACAAAAGAGCTACAATAGCAATTACATACTTCAAAAACTCAACATTAATGCTTTGTTGTCGTGTATTGGGATTGCTACCATGAACAAAGCAGTGGCAGGAAAGAAAATAATCTAAATAAAAGAAAAACATTTATTTTTTCATTTTTCATTAAAAAAGGATTAAAAAGAAAACATCACTCTTTAAAATTGTTTCTTTTAAAACTTCAAAGTTTCCATGAATTTATTTTTTTGTGAAATTCCTTTCCTATTTAGTACTAACCCTCATCATCAAGAATTTTTTTCTATAAAATCAATTATAAAAATATCTTCTGATCTGAAGATGACCTTTAGCAAAACATTGATATGTACGTATCTTCGCATCTTTAAGAAAATGAAATTAAATTTCCGTTTAACAAACAACAATAAGTGTATTGCCGAAGGTATGATGAAAAGCAAAGAAAACAAAATGTAATCAAGAAAAATAGAGATAAGTGGGCATTTATCTTCTTTTATTTTAAATTTTCTTTTCGAAATTATTATTATTTTTATCTGTTTTATGTTGGTTACTTTTGTTTTTATTGTTATGAATATGTCCATAAAATAAGATAAAAGAAAACAAAACACACGAAAAGAAAAAAAAAATTAGCATAAATATTATTTTTATAATATTGTATGAGAAATTATAAGAAAACATAAATAAATTGAAAAATAAAATAACTGAATTTCAATTTGGAATATTGATTCAGGATCCTGATTTAATTTTAAGTTTCTTCTATGGGACTGTAAATCTACTGACAATCAGCAAAGAGTATAGAACATAACCTATCATGTTGTCAATTAAATGAACTATGTGACAATGTCAAAATATCATTGAAATAAGTTTGGTTATTGGAAAATAAAAAAATTTCCGATTTTATTTTCTTATTTCATACATTGTATTATTCAAACTTACATGTATTGTCTGCTTTTTTCTATTTTTTCTTTGCAGTTTGTATGTTTGTCCATTAAAATGTCAATTTTCATTAAAATCAACAAAACTAACAAATAAATCATGAATTTTTCATGAGTTAAATAGAAATATCATCAGTTTCCTATCATTTTATTGGAAGGAAATCGATAAAAAGAAATGAAAAAAATATTGCAGAGTTGAATAAAATATAGAAATCATTTGCAGAATTTTATTTACACGCTCGAATATTGCTAACAAAAGGTTTAGTTTTGGAAATTCTGTCGTTTTTGTAATTTTCAAAATGGGAAACTTTGAGATTGTGGTGTATGTTTTAATGTCACAGTGATTTTAGTTTTGTTCGCTGAAAACGGAAAATACAGATGAAAGTTCCGGTTTATGGTTCATGAGGCTCTATGTTTTTCACGTTCATGGCTCTAGGCTGTTACAACAGAGTCAAATCCAAGCGTTTAAATCAAAATTTCCCAGGAAGACAACAGTGTTAAACAATATCGATATCTATCTAGTACAACAACTTATAGCTTTACTAACGTGCATCTTGTGACATCGATTGGCTTTTCAAACACGACCAAACTAACCAAACGATTCAGGTTCAAATGAAGTGAAAAACATCTACTATGTCATTCATCAACCGGAGTCAGAAGGAGAAAATTGTTTGTTAAATTTAAAAAAAAAAAAATAGAAATGAAAAAATTAAATTTTTATTTTATTTTATTTTTACATGTATGTATGTCTTTATAAAGACAGAGTAAATGTAATATAAGATAAAATATACTGAGTGTGTGTTAGTGAAAGTGAAGTGAAAATAGGAGGCGTAAAATTATATAATTGGTGAGATTGTTCTGTGTTAAAAAATTATTTGTTATTTTGCATTTACTTTTACCAGGCGGGGTAGGCAGGTAAAATTATACCTTTTATTGCTTTATGTAATAAATTTATTATTTTAAAGCATAAATTTGTTTTGTATTGCCTGGTAACCGAAAATGTAAAATTTCGTTTTAGTTGTTAGTAAGAATTTCGAATTTAACCCTTTATCTGTATTCTTCAATTTGGTTAGTGTCTTTTGTGTCACCATTTGTTTTTGCTTTACCCTTATCGTGCTACTGTTGCATGAAACCTGCTATCGTATTTTTGTGACAGGGATACCAGAGATAGTTCTTTTTGTATTGTGTAGTGTTAAATTTAGGCCTGGTCGAATTTCAGTATCTATACCTGCAATGTCAGAGGGTAAAACTTTGTTTCAACAAAATGGCAGCAGAGCGAACCAACAGCTTAGCATTGACTTCACCAACATAAGAGGTCTTAATTCGAATCTAAACGAGGTTTATCACTACATCGAAAAAAATAAACCTGACATATTGTTTCTTACCGAAACAATTGTCAGTGGCAAAGCATCGAAATGCTGCCCTCGACGGCATTCCACCCCACATTCTTGAAAGCATTGCTAGGCAACTAGTTCCAATTTTAACAAAAATTTTCTATTTATTTTATAAAACCGGAATATTTCCCGATTCTTGGAACCTGCCAGCGTTCAACCTATATCAAAGAAAGGCAGCAAGATAGACTCTAACAATTATAGACCAATTGCAATTCTATCGGTTTTGACTAAAATATTTGAAAAATATGCTAACTACAATCTAATAGAATATTTGGAGATGTCACGAATTATTGATGATAAGCAGTATGGTTTTTGTAGAAGTCATGCAACAGGTGATCTGTTAGCCTACGTATACCTGGAACAAATCGCTGGAAAACCATGATGAAACATTCAGCATTTCGCTTGATATTTCTAAAGCATTTGATAAAGTGTGGCATAGAAATCTCATAGCTAAATTAAAATCTCATGGCATAGACCGTATTACTGTCTCATGATTCATAGTTTTCTTTCAGATCGCCAATTTCATGTTAATTTAGATGCAATATTTACAAATAGGTACCACATCCAATATTTTCACAACCAATGCGGGTGGTTCCCAAGGCTCTGCACTCTCACCAACCTTATTTCTTCTATACTTTAATGATTTACTTATTTCAACACTGCACCCAATTCATAGTTGTGCTGATGACAGCACAATGCATGCATCACATGCATCTCCTAAATTTCGATCTCATACCGCAGACACCACTGATAGAGAGCTGCAAATTGATGCTATCAACAAAGACCTGGATCGTATAATGTAATGGGGTGATCGTAATCTTGTTTCATTTAATCTAACCAAAACCAAACTACGCCGTCTTTTACGAATAGAGCGACATAAACATTTCTTTATTAAGATAAACCATGAGGAATTGCGTGAGGTTAAATCAGTTAAGACTTCATGGAGTGGATATTGAAAATAACCTAAAATGGAATAAACATGTGTTAAGTAAGGTGGGCCACCGGGCCGGCCCTTAAAACCGATTATTTTAATTTTTTTTTACGGTACCCCCTAAATCGGTTCTAATGTTCCTAAAAATAAGTTGTGCAAAATTTGAGACCATTCCGTAAATGGTAACTCGTGCTCCCGGGCCTCTAAAGTTGAGTTAGAGTCATTTTTCAAAAAAATGCGAAAAGTCCCACTACAATTTTTCTGTTGGTGTATCCACAACTGTGGAAGTGTTGGGGATTGATAGTACTCCATTAGAAAATGATTTCGTAATATTTTTAGATTTTTTGACCAACCTCTTTGCCGTCGGTGGCGGTCACGAATTTGAAATTTTTTCTTGAACGACAAACGTCTCCATTTTTAAGGCAGTTTAATGCGAATAAAAATTTAAAAAAAAAAATTAGCATTTTTTTTCGTAAATATTAAAAAAATTTTGAGGGTAGTTTTCTCCCTTATTTTGAGGTTTTAAAGTTTAAAATCATTTTTTCGGAATGTATGACACATTTTATTTTTTTTTATTTAGTTTAAAATATGCACTTTCAAATAATTTTTATCGCGTGATGGAAGATGTATCGATGTGAGCGCTAGAGCGGAGCGCGCTGAAACTTAAAACCACCCCCAAAACTTTCAGCGCTCTCTAGCGCTCACAATGATACAGCTTCTATCACGAGATGAAAATTATTTGAAAGTGCATATTTTAAAATAAATTTAACAAAAAAAAATTTAAAAAAAACGGGTCATACATTCCGAAACAATGATTTTAAACTTTAAAAACTCAAAATAAGGGAAAAAACTACCCTCAAAAATTTTTTTAATATTTTTATCGTATTCTACGGAAAAAATGCTAACGAATTAATATTTTTTTAAAAAAAATTTATGCGCATAAAACTGCCTTAAAAATGGAGACGTTTGTCGTTCAAGAAAAAATTTCAAATTCGTGACCGTCACCGGCGGCAAAGGGGTTGGCCAAAAAATCTAAAAAAAATACGAAATCATTTTCTAATGGAGCACTATCAATCCCCAACACTTCCACAGTTGTGGATACACCAACAGAAAAATTGGAGTGAGACTTTTTGCTTTTTTTTGAAAAATGACTCTAACTCAACTTTAGAGGCCCGGGGGCACGGGTTAACATTTACGGAATGGTCTCAAATTTTGCCAACTTATTTTTAAGAACATTAGAACCGATTTAGGGTGTACTGTACCGTAAAAAAATAAAAATAATCGGTTTTAAGGGACACCCTAGTGTTCAGTCTCGCTAAATCTACAATGCAAAAATTAGTATTCTTGAGTATTTTGTATTTTGTTTGTATTTTGCTTTGCGCTTCGAAATTGAATAAAATAAATACATGTAGTTGGATGAAGTAAAAAACAGTAATAATTGAAATTTTCCAAATCGGATAAGCTTAATGTTATCTATTAGTCACCAGGCCCTCGCCCTTTTTATTTGATGATTACCACATATTTTATACTTCGTGAGGCACTTGTCCTTGATGATTTCAAGTCCTACCACGTTTGTATTTGCCATTTTCCTCGATTCGGTCGCTTTTTCGTTGGGCAGACTCCGAAAAATGACGATTGACCAGGATCTTGTAAATTTATTATCACAATTTTGTTTTTTATTGTTAAGGGGTGGAAATTAGTTTTAAAAAACGAGGCATTTGGCATGTTTGGATTGTCGGACTCGACAATTGCAGACAAATTTTTGTCAGACAAGGCTATCCTCGTTTTCTAAAACAAATTTCTACCCGCCATTAATAAAAAAAAAACAAATTGTGGTAGTAAATTTACAAGATCCCGGGCAATCGACAATTTTCGAAGTTTGCCGAACGAAAAAGCGGCCAAATCGAGGAAAATGGCAGATACAAAAATTGTGGGACTCGTCAAGAACAGAGGTGTCACGAAGTATAAAATATCTGATAATCATCAAATGAAAGAGGCGAGGACCTAGTGACTATATTGCAAAGATGAATAAATAGAAAGTTGTCGGTGCGACCAATTTGAAAATAGCCATTGTGACGGCAGAAGATATAAGTGATTTTGCAGCACTTTTTGACGGGGATAATTAAAGAATTTGGAAATTTGATGACTGTGACTTTCAGTTAATTTTTGAAATTTAGACCTAAAATTTTATACACATATTTTCAAAGGTATAAAATTTAAGTTAAACAAAAACAATTTTTTTTGTGATTCATCACAGTGGCTATCCTTAAATCCGCAACTGGTTGAGATGCCAATTTATTTATTGACAGAACAATTTCTCCCAGGCAGAATAACTATGGTCGATAATCCTAATATCACTAGCGTACGTGATCGCCTGTAATGCGTTAATTAACAATTGATGCTAGCCGTTAGTTACTTGATTTTTTCCAAGTCTAGACTAAAAATTTTTGGTGATCCGGAATCATACTGCTCTTTGGCAAAGTAGGATTAAAAGAAAAGTAAGAGTTCATTCTCATACTAATACTCAGTATTAAGGTTTCTTTCGTATGGTAAAAAGTATATAATGGGCCTGTTTGAAGTCAACAAAGAGATCATTATCTTTTAGCATAAACTCTCAAAGTTAAATAATATCTGAATTTTGACGCGTTAAGTTTTTTACATGGATTCTTAGAACAAAGCGGAAGGTATGAGTATAAGAAACTATATCTTCTCCGGTCATAATAAAACTGGTTGCGTATATTTAGAAATTTTTTTCGGATGTGGTGAATAAAGTTTGGTTTTTCTAATTATTTCACAATCCAAATTTGAATAACTTTATTGATGATTTTCGGTGGTTCAAAACCAGCATATTTTTGACTGGTTTGTGGAAAAACTAATTTTTTATTGATACATTTCTTTACCTATATGAGGTTTAGATATCATTTTTTTGATTTGCATTGAAACTTGATCTTATAAATATCCAAATTTCTAACTTGGGCAATCTACAAATAATAAAAAATACAATACGAAAAGTTTTTATAGGTTAGCCTCAATTGCCCTACAGCATTTTGTTCAGACACGCCCTACTATGAGCCGAACCGAATCAAGGTGTAAGAAGATAAGTCCGAATAAGGCATTGGCCAACGGTACTATCAGAAATCATACCTGATTTTACCAATAGGCACGTCTTATTTGTTCTGATCCGGCCCAGATTGTGAAGGCCTATCTAATCCCTACTAGTAAGTACCGGATCAGGTTCATTATGGTATGCCCTATTTTTTCTGATCTGAGCTCTATTTCTTTTGAATAAATTTGATTTAATTAAAAATCACTACAGTTATATCCATTTTAGATATACCAGTTTAAAAATTATCCGGATCTAGTAGGGCTCTGCCTGATCCAGTTTGGATGATTGTGCAACTATCTTAGAGGCCGCCAAACATACGTTCCGTAACTCTAGATCTAAGATGAGAGTGCTCAGAGGAGTTTCACAAGGTGGAGTTCTCTCGCCTTCATTATTCAACCTTTACTTAAGTAGTTTACCGGCACCACCGGAAGGAATAACTATCACGTCATATGCAGACGACTGCACGGTGCTTGCAACAGGAAACAACCTGGAACAACTAACCAATGTCCTAAACACCTACCTCAACACCTTGAATGAATGGTTTAAAACCAAAAACATTGAAATTGTCCACTGAAAAGTCCACTTCCACACTTTTCACCACATGGACGAAGGAGGCAAATACAACACTCAATATCTGCATTGACAACATACTAATCCCTACTGTCAAAAATCCAAAACTGCTGAGGGTAACATTTGATCCAATACCTAAATTCAACGCTCGTGGTCAACAAGTAAATCCAAAACATAAAAACAGGAATAACGCATTAAAAGCTCTAACGGGTAGTTCGTGGAAGGATAAAAACACAATAATAACGGCATATAAAGCAATAGCATGGTGTCCACCAGGAATGGAATTCTGGAAAGTCATGGGATTTTATTTTGGTCAGGGAAAGTCATGAAATTTTAATAATTTCTCTGGAAAAAATTTTATTTTAACAAAAACTTTTGTTAAAAATTAATATTTTATTTATTCTTAATAATTTATATGCTCGGTTGGAGAAAAATTATATTTTTTCGTTTATATGCACAAAAAAATTCCCTTTGTATCCTGTCGCTATGACAATGTGTGATCTTAACAGTTTGCCTGTTTGCACTTACCGACTGACAAGTAAAACGGGTAAAAGAATATGCTTGGGACTCACGTCTGATGCACCCGATTTCTCCGTCTACTATTGAAGACGATACATTTGACTATTATTGGTGATAATATTTATTTAATATTATTTAAAACAATGAGATCAGCAACAATGCGACGAAGTTGTTATTAATGTTGTTGTTGTAGCGACGGGTTTGGTGCTAATCTTCCGGCTCCATGTCCAGGTTCAGAAACTCTGCTACTGCCCTTGTGTGGTACCACAAATGTTCCTGCGTCAGGTTGGTTAAATTATCAGGACAATTGAATAGGTGGTCTACATCGTGCGGCGTGCCCTCACATGCGGGACACTTGTCAATAGTTTCAGGAACAACTCTACTCATGTAGTTGTTTTTGGATGCGTGACCAACCGGATCTTAGTTGTGCTAGGATCGATCTGGTGCTGCGAGGTAGCTGGGCCTCCTAGTCAGCAACTTTTGGTGGCTTTCTATTTTGAACTCGATTTAGAGCGTAGTTCCTTATTATATCTTCAACAGTGCTTTTAAGCCAGGTCTATACGTAGATTCGTAAATTTTAACAGCAACCTGGATATATTTGACATCATGCAGAAAACATCATCTTGCTGTACTCCTTATGTCTCTTCTAGGTGGTTCAATCGTTGAGAAGGTGTCATTGCAAGGATGTTCCTCTTTGTTACAGGCCAATAGATATTGTTTGGTTAGCATTTCAGTATGTTCACGGACTGGCAACATGTTACATTCCTCGTGCAAGTGATCTCGGTGGGCCATCAAGTCACAGCCGGTTGCAGTTCGCAAGGCGTGTCAAGAGTGTCAGCAACTTGGAGTGTCCAGTTTATAATAGGTCTTTCTATTGTTTTGTTAGTTGTTATTACGGTATTTTTATCTTTGCCCCATGAAATACCCGCTACTGCTTTCGACGATAGGTGCAAATCCCTCGTTCCACTTTTTAGTTTTTTTTTTTTGGAACATTCCTCGTTATGGCTGCGTATTGAAACAATTCCGGGACCAACTAAAACATGGCACTGTACAATATGTAAAACATCTTAAGGGCAAACACAACATCTGTTCAGTGTAATACTTGTAAGGAATGGTGCCACCTCAAGAACTACTAGGTCTGGTAGTTAATCGATATTTGATGTTAAATGTCGATTACCTACGATAGCACGCATTTGAACAGAGTCCAAATCAGCTCAGCAGGAAACAATTGCAGCGCCTAAGTATTGAAACATATTGATTGAAATATCGTTATGAAGCTCGGTCTTCAAGCTAGAAACACTCAACAGCTGTGTTTTAGTGGAATTAAAATTGATCAAATTTTTTATTATTTACCTGAGCAACAACTACCTGTTCCAACCCATTTATTGTTCACATAACTTTAGAACGTTTTCTTACCGGACCAGGATGATATCTTCGGCTGTTCAGAGACGTTAATTTATAACAAATCACACCAAACATGACTGACTTTGTATAAAGAAAAAAATGGAAACCGAAATGTATATCGGTCAGTCAGAAAATTTTGAATAAACTTTTTGATTGTACAGTGAAAGCCAAACGCAACGAGCTTGTTGATCAAGTTAGCATGCCAAATTCTATCAAATGCTTTTGAGATGTCTAATGGGATAAGGTACTTTTCACCATCTGGAAAAAAATGGAAAAAAACCAGGAGGGGCATTGAGTTCTATTTGACCAGTCTATTAAAATAATCGTTCTGAAAAGCCATAGTTGTTCTACTACGAGGTGTTTTATGTAGTTAAATGTTGGTCAACAATTTTAAGTTTTATTTTTTAAAAAATCATGGCATTTTTATATTTTTAGTCTGGAAGTTTTAGTTTTGAAAACATAGTGAACACCATGCTTTAGGACGGCCTTTCATAAATTACGCTGCTCCCATATGGACACCTCAAGTCGCTGACACCCACTGGAATAAGTTACAGATAACACAGAACGCAGCCTTGCGTACAGCAACCGGATGTCACTTGATGGCCCACCGAGATCACCTACACTTACCAAACAATATCTTTGGTCCTGTCATAGAGAGCAGCATCGCTGCAATGACACCTTATCTATGACAACACCACATAGAGTCATAAGAAGGACTGCGAAATGCTTCCTACAAGATGTTAAAAACAATCAAGACATAGATAATATCAACGAGCCTACGTATAAGAAGGGGTTGAAAAATTTACATACCAAAGCCGTTGAAGACACAATAAAGAACTACGCCCTACGCCCCGAATCGAGTTCTTAATAGCAAACCACCACAAGTCGCTGCCGAAGAGGTAAAACTGCCACGCAGCACCAGAACCATCCTAGCGCAGTTAAGATCCGGTTGGTCACGCATCTTACATAACTACATGAGTAGAATTGACCAGGAAATTGTTGACAAGTGCCCCATATGTGGGGACACGCCACATCATGCTAACCACCTTTTCAATTGTCTAGAGAAACCAACCAACCTGACGAAGGAAGATCTGTGGTACAGCCCAAGGGCAATAGCAGAGTTCCTGAATCTGGACTTGGAGCCGGAAGAATAGCACCACAACTCATCGCTACAACAACAACAACATCCAGTTTGGATAGTTTGAAGCGCTACATTACTGATTAGAGCCTGTTCCGAGTGCGCTATACGCTCCCTACAAGTGGTAAGAACAGCCGTATCCGGACCAGTTCTGAGACCTTAAATAATGCTAGAGCAATTACATAACGCTGATAACTAATTAAGAACTTTAGTACATTATCTTTATAATTACCATTTAACCTGAATCATGGTCACTCTTTTCAAACAAATAAGCATCACTTTGGCCATCAAATTGGGTGCTTTTGCAATCACTCTCACCATCTGATGTAGTACCTTTGAACTTGTGAGGTTGTCGTGTATCGGCAACACTTTCGCTATAACATCTGGAAATCAGATGAAATTGTCCAGATATATAATCCCTTTGCCGAAAATCAAAATAAGAAAAATAATAAATAACGAAAATAGAAAGAAATTGTGTAAAATTTATCGCACACATATGTAAAATTTTATCTCATCCAAATTTTCAATATATACAAGTTTACCACGTGAGCGACAGCAAGCGATGATTTCCTTGTCATTGGAAGTGGTTAAACGAAGCGGTTTAGAGATCACTAAAAAGTGTCAATGTGTCTACATACTCAATGTGTCTATACTAAAAACTGAAATTATAAAACAAACGTGACTTTATGTAGCTGCATTAAATTACGGATGGGATGCAAAGAGTTTTGGATGTGAGAATTCAGAGGAAACGAACTTTAGGAAACCCAAGGAGTTACTAAACAATGAGTGTAATAAGAGAATAAATTCGATAAAATAAAAACGGAATGAGAAACTCACTTTAATGTGATAGACAAACTAATTAAATTTATATGGTGATGCGTCTGTAGTTCATTTTCGTAAGTTGAAAGTTAAGAGTGAATGTGAGGGGTCTTATTGGAGCAACAAATGCAACATCAAACCGCTGTCTTATTGGGAAGGAAAATATTCTGTTCGTGACTGTAAGAAAAAGTGGATCACAGTCCGAAAAACAGTGCGACTAAAGACAAACAAAATTAACTAACGATAGAAATTTCCACAAAACTACAGCCAATATGTTTTAAGAAATGCTAAACGGCCACCATTTTGGTTAAAAAAACTTTAACGAGTTTTTTTTCAATTGACAACATAAGTCGTAGGGTAAAGGTTTCTTGCCTTGTTGCAACGATTGGATTTGGAATAGTTATGGTGCGCTAGGTTTATCATAAATTGGGTGTTTGGATCAGTTAAAAATAATGGGTGAATGAAACATTTTATTTAATGTAAAAATTATATTCGATGAAGTGGTGATGATGCTTTTGGTCCTCTTAATTTTGGGTCGTCAGATTCCTTGTTCTTTGTTCATTGTGTTTTCTTTTGAATTTTTTGCATGCAACTCAGCATTTGTGATGGGCTGAATCGTGATGGGCATAATCGAACTCACAGACTGAAACTAGTTGGATTTCTAATCTCAAGGCTAAAATGTGCCTAAAACGTACCTGATTGTGATTCCAATAGTAAAAAGGCACGGTGCTCATTAAAAATGTGAACATAAACAGGTTATATGTGCTGGTGAAAAGAAATACGTATGACAGTTTCCACTCAACGAACACCAGCATACTGCAACATCACTGGAAATAAAATAACTGACCTGCAAAAATCGAAAACAGAGGTCTCATTGAGCAATCAATAGTGTTAAAAATGTACAAAGAGTAATCAGTACTCCTCGTTTAGAAAACCATTTTATAAAGTCCCTAAACGATAAATTAAAATCATAGGAACAGTTAGGAGAATACGAACAAATCATGGCCCCTGCTGTTTAATCGAAGGTTTGAAAAGAATCTATAGTTATAATAGAATTTAGATTGATCAGACTTCGGTTACTCTTTTACCACTCTATTTTCAGATTTATCCTTTTCATATCGAAACTAATGCATGCTGTAAGCTTCAATTTTGATTTTTTTCTTCGCTTATATGTACTAATGAATAATAGAGTGAATAGATTTGAGCCTTGCGATAATCTATTGTTAGTCAAGTCAGATTAAAACATCTATAAAAATCGAAACACCAAAAGAATAAAACCATCAACTTCGATTTTCATCTAAAATAGTTATTCATACCACACACAAACTGTGTACACAATTAACTGAATCATCAAACTCTTAATAATCTATGTTAATCATAAAATCTCGGTCGAAAAAAATAGTGACATTTATTAATTAACAAACCACCAAAGTGCCCCATTAACCCGTATTATCTGTTTCCTTAATAACAACATAAAATTTTTGGTAGTTTCTAATTAATTCAAATAATTTAATCCAAAATAATCCGTTTAAGGTTATTCAATTTTCATCACAATTTTCACTTAATTTTTGTTCGTATTATAACTTTATATAATAACAAAGATAATCATTGTTTTAACTTCCTGTACAACACCTATTTAATTTTGTAAAAATTATAATATTTTCTTCTTAATATAACAGACAATTTTAATTTTATTTTTATCAAAAATAAAATAAATATCAATTAAGAACTCATCATGGTAAGTTACGAAAATTTTTAATAATTAATTATTCATTTCAGTATGATAGGAAATTTACATTTATAAATAATTTTAAATATTGATTTTTTGTTGTTATGGAATTCTAGTGATTAGAACTGAACTTAATGATAAGTAATGGACTGGATGTTTTAGTAATTAATACAAATATTTTGAGGGATAATGAAACAAGCTGTACGTATTTAAAGTTTTTAGTATTCGAGCACTACCTGTTATTCTGTCTATGGTTAAAGGATTAAAATTCTTACCTTTGGATACGAAAACGTATATACTAGCGGGTTCCGTATTACTAGCAGAACATGTATAGTTTCCTGAATCTGACATTTGTGGCTCTCTTATAATGAGTCGACTTTGTGTTCTTGGACCAGGTGTTGTATCGATAGTTATATCCCGACGTGTATCATCATAATTTATCATTCTATCGTTTTTTTGCCAAAACACATATTGAGGTGGTTGTGGACTCTGAAAAAAAAAAAAACAAATTTCAAATTCAAACTTATTTTGGAGCTCTAGCTATCGCCGTACACAAAAAACAAAAAAAAAGTTAAACTCAAAAAAGTTGTGGTCAACAAAGAAAGTTTTGCTTTTTGGATAGTCGTTGACATCAGTTGAAACATAAAAACGATTATATTTATATATTTGCAAAAGTTTAACATGTTTCATAACAAAGTTTTGTTTTTTGTTTATCCATTGATGTGATCTCCAAGAGATTTGATTTAACAAGGTTTTCTAGTTTTTAGAGGATTTTGTATATTTTTGGATAAAATGTTTTTGTTTGTGAGAAAAGTTTTATGTTTTTTTTATACATAAAATATTCATTTCTTCTAAGTTTTATTGTTAGAGCTGGGACAAAAAAAAATCAAACAAGCAGCATCAGAGGCTCCATAGGGACTATGCTTTATGAAACCAGCAAAAGTTTAATTATATTTACATGTCATTTCCATGTCATTCAAATATTGTTTTCAAAAAATGTGTGCGAAAAAATTCTGCAACCAAATAAATAAAAATAATTCTTTTGGAACACTGGCCGATTTTTTGTTCACCTTTCAACAATTCAGTGATTGAGTTCTAATTGACCTTGGATATAGTTGAATCCAATCGATATGATCCTCTTGTTTTTGTATATACATATTTGTTTGAATTTATTGTAAATAATTCTGTTTGCATGAAAACTATCATTGTTACCATGGGTTGTTATTTTCTGTTTTCTAGGGAGAAAAAGAAGCAATCAACGACCCCTAATAGTTGTGGCGCGGACTTGAACCAAGGTTTGCCTCTGAGCTTTTTCTTACCCATTTATTAGCACAAATTTGGCTAGAACGGGTTCAGGTTCAGTTTGTAAAATACACTGAAAGAAATAATTCGATCACTACAACCGAATGTTCCCTGGAAATATAACCTCAAATTCGGTTGTCTTGTCTTTCTATGTAGAGTAGAGCGAAAACAGAATTTTTTTGCCATTTTGCTTGCATTTTTATCATTTTAAATAATAATTGAGAAATGCTGTAAGATACAATTTTTTGCTAGTTTTGATTCGAAAAATAGATTTTTTTCTCAAGATTTGTTATAACGGTATCTGTGGATGCTGTTATGCCAGGGGATAAAAATTTTTATTATCAATAATTCAGAAAAAAAGAACATAAGGAACCCAATATGGGCTATACCCGGCAAAAATCTCTAATAAGAAAAAATCTAGAGGACTATGTTGGTCATGCATTCAAAAAAAAAAAACTTACAAGTAATAATAAATAATAATAACGAAAAAACTTAACTTATATGTTGATTGATGTAGTATGCAGGTTTCAAACCAGATAAAGACTCGCAGGCTCTACCGACTAAGCTAGTTGGGCCAGACAAAAACAATTGTAAGCAAAAAAAAACATGAAAGAGAAAATAAAACAAAAACAATGTCAAATACGAAATCAAAGAAAAAAGTTGAGGAGGAAAAGAGAAACCCTTGGAATAGATGACAGCAGTGTTTAATTTCTAACAACAAAATCAAAAGCTAAAAAAAACAATTTAACTGCAACATATTATAAACACAGGGGGTTTTAAGGAGCTTGCTTCGGTGAATTCGATGTTTGCCCATGCAAGACAGATGCGGTCAAACTGTGACTAAGAAAGCCAAGGGTCGGCATTTTCCTGCTCATCGTTTCCTGGCAAGTCAAAGACACCGCCGGAATATTCTATGTTGAGAATAAGAGGTTATTGTAGTTGTAGAGAGAACGTCAGTCACAGTGGCCCGAACGACAAGCGAACCTTATCCCTGTTATTGTCCACTGGTTTGCCTTCTTCCAACCCTCCAACGTGTTACGCTATAGCAAATAAAATTTGCAAAGACCAAAGCAGTTGGATTCGTTGATCGTAATATTTGGTGCTCATGACCTCATTGAGAATCCGTGAACATGATGAAATAACCATGATGGTAAACCATCAGGGGTAACAGGATCTGGGCCATGTCACTTCACCATTTCCAGACCCTCTTGCAGCAATCAAGAATTTCCACCCATCTAAGGTATGCGAGATCGTAATTCGATTTTTGTCCACAAAACAAAATTGAACAAAAGAAACTAAAAACACAAATATTAGCTGCGCGTCAGGACCTACAGGAAATCTTTCCCTCCGCCCACAGAACAACAGACAGAACATAAAACAACTTAAACCTCATAAACACGAATGTTGTTTGTACGTTAGGACTTACAAGACATCTTGCCTTTTGCCAACAGAACAACACACCCATACAAAACAAATCAAAAAGTACCAAGTTTTAAAAATTTAAACAATACAAAAAAAAATTTAAAAATTACACTACATTTTGAAAAACTTTGAAATAAAATTACAATTAAATTAAATTAAATAAAATTTTAGAAATTTAGTGTGACTCATAAAAATCAAAAAAAAATCTGTTTCAACAAATAGTTTTGAAGGAAGAAAAAGAAACGAAAATTCCAAAATAATAAACATTTGGACCCAATTTGGTTGGGTCTTGGTCCAAAAAGAAAAAGGGAAGCAAGTTCTCGAAAAGGGTAGACAGTAAGTAGGGTAGAAATTTGAAAGGAAAACCAAATAGTTCTTAAACTCAGAAAAATAATTACCAAATTCAGACCAAAATAAGCATTTCTAACAAAATAATTTCAGAAACAAATTTTTTTTTTATTGTTTGAATTAAAAATAAGAAAAAAATATAAATTTAAAAATAACGAAACACTAACATCGACACGTCTAACTTATATAATATTTAACACGAGACTGAATTTTTTTTAGAGAAAAGCTCTATTTCTCTTATACGTGTTTCGGACCGGATTCGAACCTTTCATCAGTGCCTTAATTCAATTCAGCTTCAAAATGCCATCGCCTTAGTGGCGTAGTGAATATAGTGTCTGCCTTAGGATTCGAACCACTGATGAGAAAAGTTCGAATCACTTATGAGAAATGTTCAAATACAGCCCAAAACACATATAAAAGCAAATTTAGATTGATCTGGCACCGTTAGAGCTTAAAATATGTAAAATTACTTAATATTTGTAAAATTAAAAGCAACCCGTTGGGTGTGGAACATGATTCGTCAAACTGATTTGCCATTTGTAATATTCCGCTTTTTCCATTGTATATGAAACACGATTTTTCAGAGTTCTGTGAAGAGCTCCCTATTCAATTAAACCACTACTTGGATCCCTGTATGTATCAAATAACACCAAACTCAAGTTATAGGTAGATTAGACCGGTTGTGATGTATGGATCACAAACCCTTACACAAAATGACGAATCAAACTTATCTTAATTTGAGTTTAAGATCCTACGCTACATTTTTGGTCCACTTAAGACAGACGATGGAGGGTACAGAACACCATATAATTTTGAAATCAGAGACCTTCTAGAGGGTCCATATATAATAGGTTGTATCCGTTCCAACAGGATTCCTTGGTTTGGGCATGTTCTACGAACCAATTCACAGTCTGGAATGATTGAAAAAATGTACGACGATGAAATGTCCATATGAAAAGTAAAAAATGTCGATTTTATCGACACCTAAGAACAGCACTTATGGTCAAACACAACAACCCTCGTGGAGTGCCGAATTACTCATCATTCGTCCTGTAAGCTATTCGAGCATCCGTGAAATAAGATCTGAATTGTTCACCAGCAGAGCTCGTCTTTGCTCAGACACTAACACTACCCGGTGCATTATTCGTCGAAAATTCTCTTCAATTTTGCAGTACTATGGATCATCTCATCTCTGCAGCAGCACGACACAACAAACAAAGCGAAATAATTGTTTCGAGTCGTTAGATATCTGCGACTACATTTTCGTCAGGGTAGATGGACCGATTTTAAATCTTTTCCATTTTTGGTTCATTTTGGTTCATTCACTTCATTTCTTTTAGTACGGACTTTCGAGTTGTGTGTGAACAACCCGGTCTGGCAAATAAGAATATCAATAAATAAATAAAGCTGAGATGGGCGGGTCTACGCCCCAGAAGCCCTCAGAACTCAATTCCGATCAAGAACCATCACAGCAATTTCGACGAAAAGTGCAAATCCGTCGCTCCATTTTTTGGGGTAAGGAAGCAGCTATCACTGGCCTTACTGCTTCAAATACTCCTCTCATGACTGGTATTGAAAGAAATCTGGGACCAACTAAAACAATATGTAAAAACATCTTAAGGGCAAACACAACATCTATTCAGTGTAATACTTGCAAGGAATGGTGCCACCTCAAGAACTGCTCAGGTCTTGTCACACATAAGCAATGGACCAAGAATTACATAGCGCCATGTTGTCAAGCATCAAGTTTAAATACCAAAACGAGCTCACAACAAAACACATTACAAATGAACACGCTACCGGAAACTCCGAGTGATGTAAAAATTATGCAACCAAATTGCAACAGTCTCACGAATAAAATCGACAATAACTATATGTGCAATAACAATATTTTAGTCACCTTTCTTCAAGAAACAAAACTAAATTTTAGATCTAAGATTAGTGATAGAATCTGTGATCATAAAATAATAAGGCTGGATAGAGGGAAGGACAAAGGTGGTTGTCTTGCCTTTATCATTCACAAAAGTTTTATTTACCGTACAACCATACTACCTGCAGAACCGGGAACTGACAAGCACCTAGAACAACAAGACATTATAATAAAATCCGGAAATAACGATAGTCAATATTTATATTCCACCAGTAAGCAGCTGTTATGAACCGTCCATAGGACATTTATTTTAAAGCAATGACTGTCTAATTTTCGGAGATGTGAACTTGCACCATGATCTATGGTACTCACACATACACTGACCTACTAGGTAAAAGCATTGCAGATCAAATTGACTGCTCCAATTTGGGAGTCCTCAACGAACCACAACCAAGAAGGGTAACAAACAACTCATACTCTTCTCCAGATATTTCCCTTGCCAGTATGTCACTAATGCCAATTGCAGAATGATGAACAGAAATTGCATTGGAATCAGACCACGTGCCGATCAAAATCACCTTAAGCCATTCCATAAATCAAATAAATTCCGAAAAGAAAACATATATTAATTTTAACAAAGCTGACTGGGAAAACTTTACAAATTTTGTCGCAATTGAATTCTGTAAGCAATTTTTACCACTTGACGTCCTTTCTGGGGAAAAACAATTCAGAGATATTTTTAATAAGGCTAGAGCTCGCTACATTCCAGATTGAAGAATTCAAAAGCTAAAACCAAACTTTCCACATGAAGCGTGTGTGCTTTCTACTCAAGGGGATTACATCCGTAAAGCAGATCCTGCCGACTCCAGGATTCCGGACCTGAACAAGCGAATTAGCAAGTTAGTCACGGATCATAAAAGAAATAAATGAAGAGTTAGTGAGTAAATCAAATCTAGGTACTAGTAAAAGCCTTTGAAAGGTCATTAAGGGCCTCATCCCCGACAACCACAAAATATAAATTGCATGATCTCCTTCGGCGATATCCCAATTGAAAGCCACAGGAAATGCGCAAACAAATTTATTATTAAATTCACAGAAAAGCAGTGTAAACATGAGAAAGAGACCAGATCAGTGTTGAGACACCTGCGCAAACTTAACACACTGACAACTTGGAGGATATCATATTTTCCGAAGAAGTGGTGGAGACTGCAATAAGGAAAATTAAGCCATAAAAAGCTGAAGGACCCGACGGCATCTCAGCCATCATGCTCAAACACATCGGACGCAAAGGATTGAACTACCTCACTACTACAATCAATACATCATTAAATACCAAATATCTGGAAAACGACCAGAATCATTTTGAAATCAGGAAAATCTGAAGAAAAGGGAGAGAGCCTAACAGACCAATATTCGTCCTTTCATCGGTCGCAAAACTTATCGAAGCACTTCTGCTCCCTCAGCTGAGAAGATTGTGCAATTTGACGTAACACCAACATAGCTCCCGGCGAGCACACATTTCAACCACCACGTTCCACAAAATACAAAACCAGATCAGTGATGGTCTGAATCAAAAACAACCATGCGCTAGCTCAATTTTAGTTGCACTTGACCTGTCAAAAGCATTCGACACAGTGTCACACGCTGCTCTATTGGATGATATCTTCAATACTAACTTGCCAGGTTTAATGAAGCGCTGGTTGTGCAATTACCTCAGAGGTCGCCAAACATATGTTGAGTTCCGTAACAGCAAGTTCAAAATGTAATTGCTAAGACAAGGAGTTCCTCAAGGCAGAGTTCTCTCACCGTCATTATTCAATCTCTACCTAAGCAGTTTGCCTACCCCACCAGAAGGAGTAACTATCACGTCATATGCAGAGGACTACACAGTGCTTGCAACAGGAAATAACCAGCAACATCTCACAAATATCCTAAATACCTACCATAATATTCTGAATGATTGGTTTCAAACCAGAAAACTAAAACTTCCCAGTGAAAAGTCCACTTCTACACTTTTCACCACATGGACGAAGGAGGTAAAAACAACACTAAGCATCTGCATAGACAATATACTAATTCCTACAGTAAAAAATTCGAGATTGTTGGGGGTAACATTCGACCCACTGCTTAAATTTAATGCTCATGCACAACAAGTGAACTCTAGACTGAAGAACAGGAATAAAGCATTTAAAGCAATAGCGGGTAGGTCATGGGGCAAAGATAAAAACATGATCATAACAATGTACAAAGGCATAGGAAGACCCATTATACATTATGCTGCACCCATATGGACCCCTCAAGTTGCCAACAGTCACTGGAATAAGTTACAAACAACACAAAATGCTGCATTGCGAACCGCAACCGGATGTCACCTGATGGCCCACCGCGATCACCTACACGAGGAAAGTAACATATTGCCGGTCCGTGAACATAATGAAATGCTAACCAAACAATAACTGTTGGCCTGTCACAAAGAGCAACATCCTTGCAATGACACCTTGACTACAATAGAACCACCCAGAGACATAAGGAAGACAGCGAGATGCTTTCTGCAAGATATCAGAGATAGCCAGGTTTCTGGTAACATCGACGAATCTACATATAGAACTGGCTTAAAAACACACCAAAACGGTCGAAAACGCAATAAAGAACTATATTCCAAATCGTGTTCTAAATAGAAAGCCACCAAAAGTCGCTGCCGAAGAGGTCCAGTTGCCCCGTAGCACTAGATTTATCCTTGCTCAACTTAGATCCGGTTGGTCACGCATCCTAAACAACTACATGAGTAGAATTGATCCTGAAATTATTGACAAGTGTCCCGCATGTGAGGGCACGCCACACGATGTAGACCACCTATTTAATTGTCCTGAAAATGAAACAAACTTGACGAAGGAAGATTTGTGGTACCGCCCAAGGGCAGTAGCAGAGTTCCTGAACCTGGACATGGAGCCGGAGGATTAGCACCAAAACTGTCGCTACAACAACAACGAATCCACATTTAGATCTGACTTAAAAGCACTCCACACCAAAACGGTTGAAAATGCCCAAGGAACTATACTCCAAATCGTGTTCCAAATAGAAAGCAACCAAACTCGCTGCCGAAGAGGTCCAACTACCCCGTAGCACCAGATCCATCCTACCTCAACTAAGATCCGGTTAGTCAGGCATTCTAAACAACTACATGAGCAGAGTTGAACTTGAAATTATTGACAAGTGTCTCGCATGTGAGGGCACGTCACACGATGTAGACAACCTATTCAATTGTCCTGAAAATATAACCAATCTGACCAAGGAAGATTTGTGGAATCGCCCAAAGGGCAGTAGCAGAGTTCCTGAACCTGTCATGTCGCTACAAATAACAACAACCATTAAAATAAAACAATTGGTCCTTGCGTTGAACACCGCTTAATAAACAAGGAAATTTTAATTTGAATTAATTTCGATATTTATAATTATTGCCTAGTAACAGTGAAATTATTTGCGAAACTATCAATTAATAACTTAAATTTTGTTATAAGTTAAGAAAAAGCCACTAATATAAATTGGAATCTGCAACCCAATATAGAGGACATCAACATGTAATCAAACTAAATTAACACTTTTATTTAATATAATCAATTTGATTAAAAATAACTTACATTTAAATATGTTTACATATTCACAAATAATACAATTGTAACAAAATTAATTAACTAACCTAAAAACACAACAAATATTTTGCCGACGTTTTTGACATTCAAAGTAGATACACTGTCAAGTTTTTTCGTTTTTTTATATGCTAAACAAACTTTACTAAAAGTTGTACACTTTCTGTACAACATAAAAGTTGATTTGAAAATTGTTTGTTAACGTTAAAAATCGAAAAACTTGACAGTGTATCACGAATGTTTTGAATGCTAAAAATGCCGGCAAAAATATTAAAATTCAAATAATTAATGTTTTGAAAATAACACTAATGTACGTATATAAAAGTTAATTAGTCTTTTTATTATATGTACATTGCATATATAGTTTAGTTTAGTTATTGTATTATATATTTACAAACAAATTTTTATTAACATAAAACGGCGTCTTCTCCACATATTATATTTAGCCTTGATTATTTTAATATTAAACCACAAAATATTTATAAAAATTACAAATATGACTTACGATTATTAAATTAATGCACATAAATGTTGAATTTTAATTTTTAAATTAAAACTTTCACAAAATTAGAACAACTTCCCAAATCACATTATTTTTGACAACTTATCACAAGACACAATGAACGGTTAGATTTGACTGAATTATTGGCGCTAGCAAACCAAGATAATTTTTGATATTTGAAGTTGACAAAAAAAACCGTTAGGTGAGACAGTTTATAAGTTGTATTTATTATTTTATGTCGAAATTTTATAAATATATTTATTTGAAATTTAGTGTAAATCTTAGGAAATTTAATATTAGAAAATTGATGGATTAAAAATGTGTATTTTTTTTACAGCTATTTAATTAGAAAAAAATATTTTAAAAAACTGAGACTATGGAAATCTCAGTTATAAATATTCCTTGATGATGGGCACTGCTTGCTCGAAGAAACGAACCTTCATATAACTCTATATCTGGATTTTAATCATTGAGGACGACAGTGCGTCACATGATCAAGAAATATGCTATTAGCTGAATTTTTGGCAACCCAATTTTAGTTTTGTTTGTGAAGATTTTTCTGGAAAATTTGCTTTTTTCCCTTTCATTTTATTATATTAACTTTTTTATCCGTTCATGAAATATTGGACTACGTCATGTTTTGATATGTGATAGGATTTATTGTTTAGCTGTACTACACCTATGTTTGATGGTATTCTGATAGCTGTTGACCAAATCTAGGATACATGGGAAATAGGATACAATGTGTCATTTTAGATGTGACACAATTTTGTTTTGTATTTCATTCTATGTTTAAGGAAAACGAGATGTAGTGCGGTGTGTAGTTAATGCTGTTACGCGTTGTTGGCTCCATAATGCTATCGGGTCTACGTGCTTTTACCTTGCACGTGTGTTAATGGTCCAGGTAGTGGGTCACGCTAAATGATTAGAAAAATGGAATGGATCAAGGTTTAATGCGATTTGTGCCGTCCCGATGATTGTCTAGGCTGGAGGCTCATTCAAATAGCCCAGTCACGAACGGACCCACCTGGATACCGGGCAACCTCCAGGTGTATTTTGCCATGCCAAGTTAACAGAGCTCTGACTTGGTCGACCTACTTTCTCGTGGGAACAAAATGAAACCAAATAATAATAAAAAAACACAAGCAAACATAAATGGCGGGATGTCACCGCCCTGACGAGAGGAGAGGGCAAAAGTGGCAGGCGCAGGAGCGAGTCTACTCCCCGTGCTGACGATGGGAGTGTACCGGCAGCAAGTGGTACTGCTGTGGCGGGGAACAGTATAACTTCCGTGCCAGCAGAAAGTGGTACTGTGCCGATTAGAGTTGGTAAGAGTAGACGACATAGAGGTTCACCTCTACCACCTTTAGGCCAGCCTGGAGGACTGGACGACCTATTGAGGTGGGTGCTCAGTGGAGCTGTTAATGGGTGGTATCTAAGGTTCTTCGCGGAGGGGATTTCACCGGAGGACTCATAGAAAAAGGCTCTGGAATGGAAAGGGAAGGCCCAACCGCCGGAGCAGAAAACGCGAAGCGGGCCAGAGTCCACGACGCCGCAGGATAATGCACTAAAGAAACCCAGGACAGCCACCCGTCAGGACAGAGAGCAACACCATCTCAATCCAAGCGCCAGCTTTGCTGGTGTTATTCAGGCAAGCAAGGTGGTTATTCTGGATGTGAATTATCCCCAGACAATGCTTAGTGCGGAGAAGCTGGGGTTAATCGAAGCAGGGCAAGTGAACCAACTAGCGATAGGATGTGCTGATCACAGGATTGGGTTTGGGGGTATCCACTTCAAACCTGTGGTTATGTGGTGGTAGAATGCGACGACGACCAGACGGTAAAATGGCTTGTGTCTGTTTTACCTAAATTGGAAGTCGGTAAACATATACTTGTGACGAAAATGGGAGATGAAATTCCGATTCCTCACAAGATTCTTTCAGAGAACACAGAAGTCTTTCTCCCAAGAAGTGCTGGGCAGACCAGGAAGAAATCTCTCGCTTTGCTAGAGGGGCAAAACGCCGGCCTATTTGTTAAGGAGTGGAAGCTGTCAGGAAGTCGGAATGAGGGCACAGGCCAACTCATTGACAACAGGGCAAAGACAGCCTTATCGGGGATGGGGAATACCGATTTGGAAACGTCCGAAACTACCGGTTTGGTTGGCAACGTCATTGTTCATGGACCTAGAAGGACAACAGTAGAAGGTACGGGGGAAAAGGGGGCTGGTGGCAAATCCCAACGGAAGCATCTCAGATATCACCACAGCCCAGGGAGACAGCCGCAACCTTAACGACACCCAGTGAGGTAGCAAATATGGTTGTGGAAGAGGAGGAGGAGGCCGCTGCAGAGGATTGCAGTAGTATCGAAGACGTAGGGACCGAGGAGGATGAGAGGTTGTTGATGGATGAACCGACTCTCCGACAACATCTAATGGAGGTGGCAGGAAGATTGCGTGTGGCCCATGTCCACCACGCCATAGCAGCGTCAGCTGTTGTGGCCAGAACATTCACTAGGAAAAAACTAAGGCTCACGCTGATACAGGAACCCTGGATCCACAAAAACAGGATGAGGGGCATTGCAAACAGCGAGGCAAAGGTAGTATGGGAAACTAATGCAATCTCACCTAGAGCGTGCATTATGATTAGGAAAACCATTTATTATACTTATTTGTCTTTCAGATTTTCTTACCAGGGACTTGGTACTACCATCACACAACTAGGTATTTGTCGTCAGTTAGTAGTAGCATCAGTATAATGTGCAGGGAACGGGACACAGATACCGCCTACAGAGCTACAGAGGCTGGTGGAATGGTGCAAATAGAAGTGGCCTTTCATAATCGGGTGTGATGCAATTGCTCACAGCAAAACATGGGGAAGTACGGATACAAACCAAAGAGGTGAGTCTCTGTTAAAATTTTTAATTAAAGAAAGCCTAAGCGTGTTTAACGTCGGAAACACAACCGCTTTTGTCACAAGGGCAAGACAGGAAGTGTTAGATTTAACGGTAGGCAGTACCAATGTATGATAGTTTATAATGAACTGGAGAGTCTCATGTGAACCCTCCTTGTCGAATCCTAGAATGATTCTGTTTGACCTAGAAAGTACGAAAGAGGAATCACCCCCGGTTCGGAACCCCAGGAACACAAGGTGGGATCAATTTGAGGAGAATCTAAAAGAAGGTCTGCAGTTAGTAACGGTTAGAGGGATAGTAAAACATTATGCCGCGCTGGAACAAGCTGTAGCGGAGGTAATCCTGGCAATCACCAAGGCGTTCAAAGCCAGCTGCCCAATTACTAAGACAAAAGAGGAGAAGGGCGCATTTTGCTGGAGCAAGGAGTTGTCAAAATTAAGAATAGAAGTATGGAGGCTCTTTAATAGAGCAAAACAATCCAAAAACTAAGAGTATACCAGGGTGGTTACCACTTACAATAAAGAAATCAGGAAGGCAAAGGAAGGGGTAGCTTCAGAACCTTGGGTGAAAATATCTCTGCAATGCCTGTAGTGGCTAGACTGCATAAAGCTTTTGCCAAGGATGGTCTCGAGATTAAAATTTCGTTGAGAAGACCGGATGGAACGCATTCGGGGGATGAGCAACAGAGAGCTGCTCTTCTTCTGGAAACACACTTTCCGGGAGGTATACGCGCGTGTGCAGAAGGCGCGAGTAAGAAAAAGTAATGAACCAAGCCCAGAGGACTGGAGGGTGGCTGACTCACTGTCTACGGAGGACCGTATCAAGTGGGCCATATGCACTTTCCAGCCATACAAATCACCAGTAGTGGACGGAATAGTTCCAGATGTCCTGCAAAGGGAGTAGACGTGGCTATTATCGCACCTTTTGAGCATCTTCAGGAGCAGTCTGGCACTTGGGCATATTCCAGAACCATGGAGAACGGCAAAAGTGATATTTATTAAAAAGGTAGGTAAGAAAGATGTCACCCAGCTGAAGTCTCATAGACCCATCAGTTTAACATCTTTCATGTTAAAAACGATGGAAAAGGTGATCGAGAACCACATACGGACCGATATCTTGGTGAGATCGCCTTTGCAAGATAGTCAACATGCATACAGAACGGGCAGATCAACGGAAACCGCGCTGTTCAGGTTGACAAAAGAATTAGAGGAGGCAGTGGACAACAAAGAAGCTGCTGCCTGTGCCTTTTTGGACATTGAAGGAGCTTTCAGCATTAAATGTCTTGGGTACGCGGATGACATTGTCATTATTGCCAAAGGGAAGTTCGAAGAAACTCTCTGTGATATTTTCCAGAGGGGACTGAATCTGGTAGACACTTGGTGCACATCTGTGGGAGTAAAACTCAATCAGAGTAAAACTACGATAGTCCCATTCACCAAGAAAAGAAAACTTAGTATGAAGCCAATCATATTGAAGTGCTTATTAATTGAATCCGCACAGGAGACTAAATATCTGGGAGTAATTTTCGATAATAAACTACTGTGGAGAAACCACATGGAAACGGTGGTAAACAAAGCCGTAAGAGCTCTAATGGTATGCAAAAATCTTGCGGGAAAAACATAGGGGTGCAGCCCAGATATCCTAAGGTGGATGTATACCATGATAGTGAGACCACCCATCACTTACGGAGCATTCGCATGGAACAAAAGACCCCAATTTAACGCTGGGAAGACTGAGTAGGAAAATATGGAGAGGCTGGCTTGTATCTTCATCACGGGAGCAATGATAACATGTCCTAACGCATCAATAGAGGTGCTGTTAGGACTTGTTTTACTCCACTTGCAGGTTAAGAGCGTAGCAAGGGAAACCAAACTGAGATTCAGCATGCAGGGTATGGGAAAGGGAAAAATCATCGAGTCTAAATGTTGAGAAAATCTTTTCATGGAGAACTCCTTGCTTGAGTTTCCTAAAAACGGAATGATAAAGCAGTTCAACTTCGATAGGAAATATACATCGCAGTTGTGCAAAAAAGCGGAGTGGAGCAGTGAATCCACTACGTACCATCTGAGTAATGATGTAATCAAATGGTACGCAGTTGGTTCAAAGACCGTGGCAGGGGTGAGGGCAGGAGTATTTGGACCAAAGACCGCATACTTTGAGCCCATGGGCACCTACCTAAGGGAGGGACAAATGTAGATTCTGTCTATTGGAAGAGGAGACCCCAGCCCATCTTCTCAAAGATTGTGGAGGCTTGATCTACACGAAAAGATTGCATCTGGGGGCGTATAATATTGAGGGGCATGACCTGCATAAACTCAACCCTCTCCGTATCCTGAAACTCTTAAGGGAGGATGGATTGAAGGAGGTGCTCTAACTGGGTAATCACCAGGGAGTAGTAGGGTGGGGTACAATAGATCATTTTGGTCGCATTACAACATATCACCACCGAAATTAATCTTAATCTTAATTCCAGGGAGTGGGCGACCGCGAGGTAGACCACGACTGTAACGGGAGACGAACGGTATAAATGACCTTAAAAAAATCGACTGCCATGGTAATTATGTTGCTGTTGCGAGTGATCGTGGTGAATATTCAAATCTGATTAGCTTGGCAACCCTCCTACATGGAGCATGAACGCCCCAAAAAAAATATAAAACTTTGGTGTAATCTAACCTTTATTTATCAATTAGTACAATATGATTCAAATTCACCAGAGTATCGTGTAGTAGACGAGTAAATAGTCTAAACATTTGTCAGTTTGAGCAAACTACATTTCGATTAAAAACTTTCAGTGCATCAAATATCCTCATATTGTTACCGCAAAATTTATTAAATGAGATTATTGTTAAATTAATTCACTGAAGTGATAATTATTATTCATAAACTGCTGCAATGATCTGTTTCAACGACTATATGTCTGACAAAACTAACAATTTTGTCTCCAATTTTTCATGTTGTGGCTCATTACAAAACCACTAAATATACATTTGCATAAAAAACCACTTATCACGAAGGTGTAAAAACTATTCTTTTATTTTAAAACTTTTAGAATTACACCACACAAAAAAAAATACTTTAAGCCACATTTAACTTGCATTCTACGAATATGAACTATCCAGTCAATTTCACCTTCAAATAATTTCCAACAATTATTCTGGATAATAATTATAGCGCTACTGGTTGTATTACTCAACTTTTATGCAAATGTATGTGGTCTGGTCATTATTTCTATGTTAATTTATTTTCTTATATATTCATATTTTGCAAATTAAAACCATTTTACATAAAAAAATTTCGTTTTATTTAATTATATAAAAAGCACAAGAGAAAAAACTTTTAAAACCATTTTTTATAACGTTTTATAGAAAAATTAATAATCGTCTTTTTTTTTATTGTATGCTTTTTTGGAAACGAAAATATATGTATAAATGCATGAATTGAAATAAAAAATGAGTTGGAAAAAAGTTGGAGCACAAAAATAAATTCAGAAATACAATGTTAGTCTCGGACATAAACGAAAGAGGTCAAGAAGATTACGAAGTTATTATTTATATTAAGGATATTATAATTATTGCAATCATATATTTGAATGCGGATAATTAAGGCATCTCATTAAAATTGTCGGTCTTTAATGATATGGTCAATTTACTTAATGTTCTACTTCAATATTTTTGTGAAAAAATTAATTTAATTTTCATTCAGTTTTTGTTCAGATAAAAATTAAAGAATTAAAAATGTGTCACAACACAACACACATAAAAACCTTTTAAGACCTATGTTCCACAACAACATGTATTGATGGACGCAAAGTTCTTGTTTTTAATAATTTTATTTAATTAATGGCACTATGGGAAGATGGTTTAGTTTTTCACCAATGGGCGCTCCTTCGCCACGCTTGCCAGCCAGTGGGATGGGACCAGCGTAATCAATGATACAGTAAGAGGTAGGTCTGCTCTTAAAACATTATTTCTTATACATTTAGAAGGGATGGGATGTATGGGATGTATGGATGGCCCGGGATGAAGGTATTTTCGGTAATAAAGGGAAATGATCATTCTCCTAAGGACATGAGATTTTGGTAGAGTGATTGGATGCTTGAAATTAAAAGAGTAGTGAGAATTTTTTAATCTGCCTCCTACTGGCGATATCCCCTTTTGATCTAGGAAGGGAGTAAGGCTTAATAAATTGCTTTCTTTATTTAGTTCGCGATTTTTTAGAATAGTTCAATTTACTTGTGGTATGCTCCTTTCTGCATCCATTGTATTATTTTTTCAGTTGCTTTTTCTCTATCTAGAGCCAATATGGATAAAGCTATATATTTTTATTTTATTTTATACTATTTTTATCGCTTTGTTGAATGAAGATGCTCTATTCAAAATTATGCCTTATGCTTCTTCTTCCATATTGTTACTAATATTTAAGTGCAAGAACCACAGAGGTAGTTCTTTTTTAGTTTCGCATATTGTGTCATTATAAAACACTTTTTGTTTTGTGGCGCGCCATGACAGGGGTAATTTGATTAACCATGACATTCTATGCCACCATTGAGAGACATAAATTTGGATGGCATGACACCTCTGGACGCGTAATCTGCCGTGTTATCTACTGATTTGATGTAACTCCAGTGATTAGTTGGCAATAGCTGTTGTATCTCCCACATTCTATTAGCTACGTATGTCTTCCATTTCATCGGTAAATCTCATAACCAAACCAAAACAATCGTAGAGTCAGACCAAGCATTAACTTTTATATCTTCAACGTAAGTTTTATTAATTCCACTCATTAATCTCGCTAGAAGGAGAGCAACCCATAATTCCAATTTAGGTAAAGATGTTTGTCGGATTGGTGCTACCGTAGTCTTAGAAGGCAGAAGCTCTATTTTAATGTCTCCTTGTTAATTTAAGGAACGGCCATAAACTATTGCGGCATATGCTTTCTCGCTTACATCACGAAATCCATGTTACTGGAGACCGTCTTTGCTTACGAAGCTCTTGATTTTAATCTTCTAAGTGTGTGAGTTCTGTTTTTAACCTGGCCCATACCTACTTATGTCATGCCAGCCAAAGCTGCTGGTAATGGCTTTTCGCTATCACAATGATGGGGAGACTAGATAAAGTGGGTCGAACACCGTAGAAGCATTAGACAATAGTGATCGCCAAGTTGGGGTTTGATTCATGTGGTAAACATACTTTGGAAAAGAGATGATCAGCTGTAGAGTTCCATTAGTATCATGGAATTATGATCAGCCTTGTCGTTTGGTAATGCATGTTTTTAGTTGTTGTAGTGGTTGGTAGGAGAGTCCCGCAGTTTCTTTCTATTTTCTTAACGCAAATCCACGCTCTTGAAGCATTTCACTGATACTATTTTTTAAAGTTATCGCTTGTTCTATCGTTGGAGCTCGAGACAGATAATCGTCGATGTAAACTTATCCAAGATTTTTTTTGATATTATTGGGTGTTCCTTATCGCAATCAAAAGCTGCCTGATGTAGAGAGCGGGTTGCTAAATATGCTGAGCTGGCGATTTCAAATGTGACTTTTGTTAGCTTATAATGTTGCAGTGTGTGGTTTTCGTTTTCTCGCCATAGTATTCGTTGATAATCCAGATCTTTTTCATCTATAAGTACTTGACGATAAATGTTTTCGATATCTGCTGCTATCGCAATTTTATTGCATCGAAATTTTATTAGGGTATTCCACAAAGAAGGCTGTATAATTGGACCGACCATTAGCATGTCGTTGATGGAATTATCATTGGCAATTTTGCCGGATCCATGAAACACAACGCAAAGTTTAGTAGCGCTACTATCTTCTTTTACTACTGCGTGTAGCAAAACATTTCAGAAGATAAATTCTACTACTTACCTCACGTAGTAGAATTTATCTTCTGAAATGTTTTGCTTGATGTCTGAAATCCGTTGCATATAAAATAAAGTGACGTACTCGCACATCACTTTAACGTATTTGCATTTAAAATCAGAATTATAACTTAATTTGGTTATATGTTCCTAAAATAGTACGTGGATTTTTGGAAGGAAATTTCACCTTACATTGACCTTTGTGCAAAACCGTATTGGTTGTAAAATTTTCTTAACATTCTCTTTCTTTCTTAGATAACGATTTATAGGTATGTACTTCTTCCATTTCCCAATATCTCCTAAGTGTTTCATTTAGGTTGAAGCTAAGTTACTACTTAAACTGTTTTAATCTGTCTTAGATTTTCCATTATTAGCTTCGCCTGAAATGATCCATTCAAATATGGAGTTTTGGACCCCGATTACAGATTGCGATCTTACAATGCATGCACAGTGAAAATACTTTTACTCATGAGATCCAAGTTTGTATGAAAATTTATTTTGAGAAAAAAAAATTATATTTGTGAAATACTTTTTCCTCAATGAAAAAGTTAAAAATTTCGTAACTTTTTCCTCATGATTTAGAGAATTGAGCTACCTACATTTTAAAGCATTGTATTTCTATTAAAAAATAATAATAAAAAGTTGCTCAAATCTCATGAGGAAAAACCTCATACATTGTGCATGCACCGTTAATTGAAAGCGAAAATAGCTCAATTGTTCGTGTAAATGTTTAGTAACGTTTTTGATCTAAAGTCCTTTTTTTAGTAAGATTACTACGTTTTTATAAATTATTTTTAAACAAAAATTCGTCTGAGTGTTTGACGTTTCAACAGAATTGTTTGTTGTTATTTGTTTAACTTTTATAAAAATCGTCGTGTAATCAAATATAATCATATGGAGAATGAAAATACAGTTTGGTGATAAATGGGTGAAATTAGGAGTTTGGAGTACATTGAAGTTAGGACTATTAGTTTGAAGTGCGATTTATTGAATATTAGTGGTTTGTTGATTATATTTGTTGTAGTTTCTGGAGAGTTCAACATATTTGTTGTACTGATACTTTTTTTATTTAAGTCTATGGCAGAGTTCGCCCATATAGCAACTAGTTAATCCTTTGCAATTTATTTTATAGACTGTATTTCATGCCTTGCAGTTGTTGTCCTTTGGTGTTAAATCTTTTTAGTTTAATGAACATTGTTTTGTTAATTTATATTTCCTGTAAGTATGTATGTAATTCTGATTTTGTCTGCAAAAGTCTATCAAATATTTGATAGGTTATTCACGAAGTTTAGGGAGGTATATAGTAAGAGGACTGTAGTGGACATTAGGTCAGAACTGGATATGGTAATCGAAAGACGGTGGGTTTGGGACACTTTTGGGGGCTAGGGCAAAAGATTTCGTTCCACCATGGTAAAATTGTTGACGTATTTGTGTATAACTGTATACACTTTCTTTTCTACCATTCTCTCTTCGTTTGTCTACATAGCTTTGTAACGGCAGCATTCTTGCAACTACACATGACACATTATCTGAAGCTGTACGAAAGGCACAAATAATTCGCAAGGCATTGAGTCTATGTACAATTGCCAGCTTACTTCTGTACGTCTTCCTTTCTAATATATTGGCCCAAGTTGGAGTTGCATACATCAGAGTAGATGCGGCTTCATTAGGTAGCAGTAATCTTTTACTCTGAGATGCACCGCCAGAATTTGGCAAAATTCATGACAAAGCATTCCTTACTCTGCTTTCTTTCTCTCTGAATAAATATTCCTTATGGTTCTGTTGCAATGTCCCTTATACAAATCCCACTATTTTGGCTTCTTGCGCCACGGACAGTCGAAGTACACTATCATACATAGCGTTCTGGAGAGTGGGCCCTAATACAGAACCTTGAGGCCGGCCACTAGTTACAGCACACGACTTTGTTTCCTCGTTGGTGTTATATATCAAAAGTCTATGGTTGAAGTAACTACCTACTATTTCCGGCGGTTACTGTGGTACCCTCATTTGGATCAGTGTATTTAATACACATTTCCAACTGGCGAAGCGCCTTTTTCACGTCCAGTGTTACTATAGCACAGTACTTTTTGGTAACCTGTAGGTTATTGTATGCTCACATTGTTGTTTTTGCAAGTTTTACCACATAACTGACGTGCTTAGTAAGGTCTTCCATATTGATGATTGTCTCCTGTACGCGGTCATTTATTATCCCTTCTAATATGTTTTCTGTCGTATCTAGCAGAGCATTGAGTAGTAAGAGGATGGTTTTTTATGTGGTTTTGTACCTTTTAGCACAAAAACTACCTAGCTTCTCCTTTTCCCACATATTCGGGAAAACTCCTTCAGCAATAAATTCTTCATAAACCTCCTTGAAAGCCTCAGGTTGCATTTGAACTTCTAGTTTGAAAGCTTTATTTGGATGACTGTCCATGCCGGGGGATTTTGTATTCGCAACTTTGCTAAACAGTTTTACATCTTCTTTAACAGTTACCGGTGACGCCGATTCTTTTGCGATTCCTCATTCATCATAGTGTTAGGAAATAAAAATCCCCCTTTCCCTATTACGTGTTACGCTATGGTAACAACCTTTCTCACACCATTGTCACTTGCATTTCTTAAATCCAGTCCAAAACCTTCGTAGTCTTATTTCTTTTATTATTTCAAAATTTTTCTCATGATATATGAAGTTTTCATGGACAATTACCTCAACGGTGATATTTGAATAAAATAACCTTTGTTGTTCCTATTCCAGTCTGCAAGTAACGGAAATGGTTTTCTATTTCTATATAAAATTATAAAATAAGTTTTTTTGTTCCCATCAAAAATTGCAGTACTTGTCAGTTTTTTCGTTTTTTTTTCTTCAAAACTCTATTTCCATAAAATTATAAAATTTGTATCAGTTTTTTCCCATCAAAAATTGTAACACTTGCTAGTTTTTTCGTTCTTTTCCTCAAAATCATAAACTTAGAAAAATAGAAAAATTCAGTTGGTAGTGAAATAGCAAAGTGATCGTTAAATACGATGAACAAAAAAATAAATTTTTTTGAAAGTTAAGATATTTTAAGTGAAAAGTTAGCTTAAAGTAAAGCCAGTTTTGGTGACTTAAATAGAACAAATAATATAATTTAAGTGAAAAATTGTATGAATGATGACATTTAATTAATTTAAAAATATAAGAAAAAAGCAAAGTTATGATATTTAGAAACATTAAAGTTAAAAGATTGAATTGATAAGTCAATTCGAGGGAAAGCCAAATTTGTGAGAGAGTTTTCTTTGACAATTAAATAAAATTCTGAAAATTAAAATAAGTGTTTGAATTTACTACGGAGGATAGGCAGTATCTAGAGGTCAACAATACCACGAGAGGAACGAACCACAATTTCTTAGCGTAAGTCATTCAGTATTTCATAGCTTGTATAAATGTAGAAGTAAATGTCTGTAGCCGATCAGAGAGGCTTTGATAAATATATGTTAAACAAACAAAATTAGCGGTAATATTATGACCGGTTAGGTTGAGTTGTGTCGTGTGTGCGCTTCGGGCATGAGCGGGGCCGGGAACTCCCAACGATGATTATTTTCTGCTGTTTGTGGGTTTCTTCCATCATGAAGTTAATAGTAGCTTCATCTAGTAGCTTAAATCTTCATGCCATAAATAACATGTGGAGTTCACTGTCTTTTCACTTTGGTTTCCTTACCATTAGCTGTTCATTTCATTTTAGCTTACCATTTTCTTCCGGATATTGCGATTAAAGAGCCACGTAAACTTTCTGAGATGGCGTTACCTCGTTTATGTCTTTGATAACAATTACTGTGGCTTAAGACAGAGTTTTCAATTCTAGATTTTCACCAGTCGCATTTTTAAGTTATTGACCGTATGTCACTGTTCGTGAGTGGTTCCATTTGGATTGCAACTCTAAAAGTAGATCACCATTCGCCATTTGACGTATTCGTTACACCGTCTTACCAAGATCTTTACAGTTCGGATCTATGTTTACCTTTCGAAGCAAATCCGCAAATGGTGCTTTCTCTTTTCTAATTATAAGGGCACCTGAATGGACTTTGTTCCTACCCGAATGCTGCTCTTATTTTTTGGTTTTTCTAATATTTTTCTGTTGGTATGCGCATATTCTGCTCCTCCGTACCTTCAGCTGATTTTTGAAGTTGTTCATCCTTTAAATGCCGTCTTCTTTTTTTGGCATTTTGTAGTTCCCTTTTCTACATCCCTTCTCTCGAAACACTAGTTTCAACCACTTTTGGTTCTTGATTAGCTATAGTGCTTTCTCTTTCCTAAAGTGTTTTCTACAATGGTGCACTAGCGTTTTTTCTTCTTTTTCCACGCTCTTCGCTTTGTTGGCATTGAGAGTATTAAAATACTTTTTCTTTAAGTATTTTGGTTGTTTGGTTTTTCTTTAATATTTTTGTTTTAAATGAAAGTCCAATATTTTAAAAGTGTTATTAAGTGTAACACACGCATAAAAATGGTTAAAAAGAAACAGTTAATCCTAAACATTTAGAGAAATGGGGCTTACTAGTCCTTCAGCAACACAAAAACAGTATAAACAGCAGTATACAACTACCTCTCACCCTGCTGACTCCAAAAATCAAGGCTGCATGAATTCTGCCACAACTATCAAAGAAAGGCGATTCATAACAGGAAACGCATCAAATTTAGCTTATTCGTTATTTTTCTACATACTACCAGAGATTTGGATTTTGGCGATTTTTGTTGTCAATTATAGAAAGACTTTAAAAGAGTCTGTAAGATGAATTTTTTTAATAAATTTCTATAAAAAACTAATATAATGTATATAGAAAAATAAGGAAATTATAAAATTATGGGGTAAAATATAAAAAACAACGGGGATATCAACCATTCCAATCCATATTATTTTTAATTTTTTATAATAAATTATAAAAATTATAACATTAATTATTTTTTCTGAAAAGGACTTACTTTTACTTTTAAAACAAAACAAAACTTTGAAGATCCGTAAAGTAGTTCATGCGATACACTAAATTGAACATATATGTAACCCGTGGTTTTTCAAAACTACCCCTAGATATAACGAGAGAACCACGCGTAACAAAAAAAAATTTCTCCTACGAAACGTTTTGTTTATTCTGTCTTCAACAGCAAAAAATTTAAAGCAAATCAAAAATATGTGGTTATACGATGTAATAAAAAAGTGATTAAAGCTAAGCTAATGAACACATGTACAAATTTAATCTATGAATATTGTCACAGCGTGAAATGCTGGTAAACTAAAATACGAGCTCCCCATGTAGTTCATGTATTTTATACGGAAAACTTTAGTTGGTTGCAAAGTAATATAGTTAGCAATAAAATTAGGGGTTGAAATATTTAGCGAATTATGTTTTGATCATTCGTTTGAACGAAACATTCAAGTACGCCCGCTATATTTTTGCTATAATTCAACAAATTCAAACAAACACTTCCACTTCTCAAAACAAAACTTAGTATGTACTCTATTTATCCTTAATTCTCTATTTCTAAAAATCTTCTATGTTTCGATCTAATAGCGAACATAGAACTGCAATCCATATCGGCAAACTGAGCTAAAAACTAAGACATCATTTGTCTTATAATGGCAAACCTTATCAAGCACTACCAACTCTTCCACCGTAAACACCAATTCGCCATCGGCTAACATTATCAACCTAAATGAAATAATAACTATAAGTTTTTTAAACATTAAACCATCCCGATGTGATCGTTGTACCTGCCGACAACCAGAACAACAGTAACCACGTCAAAGACTGAGTAAATTAATCAACTAAACCTCTTACTCAGCGATTCTAGCACGTGTAAAATTTAAAAATTCTAAATTCTAAAGTAACGACTTACTCACTACAAACTAAAACAATTCACTGGTTAAAGAACTAAAAAAAAGTAATGCTCCAGCGTCCAAACCAAAAAACAACTAACAACACATAATAGTAACCAACCAAACGGCCTATCCAAAATACATGTGTCTTAAATACCGATAACACATATCATATCCTGAATAGGTAGACTAGCGCACAATTTGTATATATTTCTATCCAAGATTCTCAAACACATTTCTTGCAACAAATAAGACTCAACATATTTCATTAACTAAGACCATGAATTAATCTCCCTCGACGCAGTAACGCTTCTCACTACCCATCCCATGAGCATCTTGTGCAATATCAATTAAACTCGTAACAATTTACAAAATGAAACAATTTACAAATAAATTTAAATGAATTTTTGTTCCATTTAACCTAAAAGTTATAAACCTGCAATAAATTAACAAATCCTCCAATAATTGTAACTTCTTATGCACTTTCGACTCATAAGTAATATGAAAACATTACCTCAAAAGGTAATGTTTATTTGACATCTTACAGTGAAAATTAATGCACAAAAAATTATCCACAAAATATTTGTCTACTTTTATCTAAATTAAATGGTATTCCATAATCAGCATCCAGGAGCTATTAATCGGCTGTTGGAATTCCTTATATAGCCTTCTCTCAATATGTCAAAAAACTTGTCGGCTCCAATAGTAATGTCAACAAAATATAAACAAGCGAATTATAAACATCAAGAAAGTATAAGTGTAATCTATTTATAAATTTTTAATATTTTAATCAATAAATTTTTCTTTTTAGAAAATTATTCAAATATGTTCAAGTTTGAACAGTAGGCTATGATAGGGTTCAGGCAGAATCGAATCTAAATCAACCACCACATCTAGCAGATCTAGACTCAAGTTTAAGTGAACTTATTGCTAATCAGTGATCTTTTTTACAAAAGGTTAGCAGTCTAAATAATAGAACCGAAGGTGATATTATCGATTACCTCGGGTCAACATACTCTTTTTCACCCGTATTTATTCGGAATTTACAAGATTTCGAGATGTGTTTGAGGCATTTATCCACAACAACGCAAAAATGTCAAGTTGCATAAACTACTGTATCTCAAAGGTTTGCTAAAGGATCAGCTTACGCACTAGTACGTCAGGTAGCCATCATAGAAGCAAATTACAAAGAAGCCTGGTAGGCAATCGAAATCACAAGAAGAAGCATATTGTAGCTATACTTCTTCAACAATTTAAGAAGCAACCATCCATCATTCATGTTTCTGCTAAGTCACTCCACAAGATGGTTAATGTATATCCTGATCAATAAGCTGGAACAAAGCATAAGATTGGCTTGGGATCAACACAGCTATAAAATATAATAATTTGATATCATTTTTGCTAAAAATTGAAAATCATAGTCAAATCACATCATGACCAAAAGTCCAAACTGGCAGTAGTTTAAAGTTTTTTAAAATTATTTCTTTGAAAGTGATATCCTTTAGTATCAACAAGAGCAGCAAGAGACAAAAATTGCTGTATGAATTTACTCCACTCAACCGAACACCATAACCAAGTTTTAGCGTGAATTTCACATTTGTCAAATCGCATTTTTTTTTGTTTCCTTTACTCTCTGTGAAACCGATATTTTTTCCCATAGTTACTTTTTTACTTGATTACACAATTATACAAAATCGTACAATTATTGCGAGTTTTTTTTAAATCTACAAGAAAAAAAACGTTAGAATAAAAATATAAAAGTTTTTCCCTCGCTCCGATTCGGTTCATAAAATTTACAAAATAATAACATTTTGAGTTTTTTATAACCAAACATAGGGAAGTATCCGAGCCCTTACATAATGCTACCTAGTCGGGATACTTGGGATACTACATAACCAAAATATTTGTTCATGTCGTTAGAAAATATTGCTGTTCCTATATAAAATATTTGACTTAAATTGTCACTGGAAATAATCAATAAAGAAGTACTTGTGTAATTATTATCATTCATTTTATAAAAATTAGCACAACCATGAAAAAAACATTAAATATTTTTTGGCATTTTAAATTAAGAATTGTTTTTAATTTATATTTTAATAAAAATTTTGAGGCAGTAAATATAAACATTGAAAACAAATCAAAATGGAGATTGATAAGTTCAAAGTTATACTTAGAAACATTAGTGTTTGCGATTAACTGGTCAAAATACCAGCTCGTTTGAAACCTTCGGTAAGGGTAATTTTTTACAGTAGTATTGAGTGCTAAACACCAAAGGAGATTACTAAAATTTGTCGTTTGAACAAAATCGACAGAAAAATATTAGGAAATATAATCAAATAAAAATACGACGTGCACATAGAAAATCTGAACGCACAATCTGCATCTGTCGCAGTGGCGGATTAACGATTCGAGGGGCCTTGTTGCGAATTATTTTTAAGGACGCTCAAAATATTTTAATTTTTAAAATTTTATTTAACGAAATTTTAACGAATGATCAATTTGAAATGTTATATCTTTAAATACACCTTGAATTCCTCTGTTGACTTGTAATGACAATTTTTGACATCCTTTAGTGACACCCTTATATTTTTGATCCCAATTTAAACATCACTGTTGGATTCAGCGTCCTCAAGTATGTTGAAATCAATAATAATGACGATAATTTTGATACTATTCATGACCAGACCCCCAAGCCCCACCCCTTATTGAACTACCCAGAGTCTGGTCAACATTTTTACCATCACCATTGAACTCAGCATCCTCGATTATGTAAAAATCGATAATAATGACAATAATTTCGATACTTTGTGTATAACCGACCCCCCAACCCTCGGGGGTCGGACTCAGGGTAGACCTATTATTGATCTACCCTGAGTCCAACTCCAATTTTTATTATGACGATAATTTCGATATTTTTTATAACCGACCCCCCAACCTCCACTCCTTTTTGGACTACCCTGAGTCCGGATCTCATTTTTATCATCATCATTGAACTCAGCATTCCCGATTATATTGAAATCGATACCAAACATGACATGCAAAAAAAATATTTTTTTCTACGATAAGGGTACCCCCTTGGGAGTAAAAAATGCTTATGTCACCGATCAGGAGGTAATATGGGGGATTGTATTTGTTATGAAATTCTCTGATTCTAACGACACCCCACATGACATATTTTATTCATATAATGTGTCAACCCCACCCACTGGGTTGGTTGGAGGGGTTGGTGCAAACCAACTTTTGGACTCAAACGTTGTGCCGGTTTGAATAAAAGATAATGATGCCATTAAATTTTTTTTATCTCTTTCCATTTATTTTATATAGATTTTTATATGCTAATGCTTTAAGGGGGTGTAAAGTGGTGGGGATGGGTCCTACCACCCCAATCTCATAAAGCTTTTGGGAGACGGCCAAGCCCGATCGATTGATACCAAAATAGCCAAATCGAGTCAAAAAAATTCCAAAAACCACGTTTTCTGCCCGATTCTTAAAAAAAACGATAGTTAATTTCGTTAAATTTGTAATACAACAAAGTGATTTTAATATTAATTTTGAAAACAGTTTATTTTCGCTAACTTAAAAAAATTCTCAGTGACTTCAGTCATACATAAGTCAATAAGTCACTTGGGTAAGTCTATTTTTCGCTTTTTATATTCAAATTGTTGCTATAATTATATTAATCGTGCTAAATTATATTTCTATTGAATAAATATGGCAATAAATACACAAAATTTCCCTGTTTTCTTTATTCATTAAAAATTAATATTTCGTAAGCTAAAAAAAAATTAAAAGGAAAAATTTGTCATAACTTATTGAGAATTCATGTTCTGCGACATTTTTATTACTTTATTATACAAAGATAAAGAAATTCTGTTCCTCTATAAATTAAATTAGCAAACGTTTTTCGAAAATTTTGACATTTAAATATTTTATTATATCGCTGAATGTGTGTTATCAATAATTTTGGTAGATTCCAATTTTTCGACATTAATTGGATTGTTTGATGTTCGTATAATGAATTTATGTTTTAAATGGTTTTGATCCAAAGTAAAACTACCGCAAAAAAAGTTTTATACACGAAAGTTAAATGTATTATCTTCAACAACTTATACACTATAGTCAAACGTACCAAATAATAACAATTCTTTAATAACTCAACTGTAAAATAGAATCAATTCCATCTTACAACCGATCACGCACATGTTAAACCATAAATTAACCACTTTTAATAGTAATTTCCTTACAACAAAAACGTAAAGTGTTATACCAACAACATAATCGTGGGGATAATTTATGAAAATATTACAATAAGCCAAAATAATATAAACAAAATGAAAGTAATAAAAAATATAATTAAAAAACATACCTTTTCAATTATACACACTAAATTAATTGTTGAACCCATATCTACATGCAATTCACCTGACCCCAATATAAAAGCTTCTGGTATCACAACTTGGAGATTTACAAAATGCGATATAACACCGGTTGACATTGATATCTGTAAATAAAATCAAATAAAAACACATTTTAATGAATGCAGGAAATTATTTTTTTTGTTTAAAATTCAATATTATTTTAGGGTTTCCTACCCCTGTACAGAAAAAATACAGAGTCGATTGTTCTATAGAAATTAGTAAAAATCCATATGGTTAGGGTGAGTTAAACAGTTTTCCAGGTATTTTTTGATTGTAATTAATTAAATCGAGTTGAATGAATTGAATTAATTTATTGAATTTATTGAATTTAATGAATTTAATGAATTGAATGAATTTTTTTTTTAAGTTTTAGGTTTTCATTGTTTTGATAAGTTTTGTGTGTTAATGAGTTTGTGTTAGCAATTTTTAAAATCAAAAATATTGCGACGCTGATGCATAGGCTGACTTCACCACAGCTCTGGAAACATAGTGTTCTGAATATATAATGAGCTAATATCTATCAAATACTTTAATTATAAGCTAACCAATATTATGGACTTCGTAGTTCTAATAATAAAAATATTAAAGCGTTTCATTCCAATTGGTCCGAGGGAATATTAGGTTAACTGCACTTTAAGGTTATCTATCAGCCTGGATCAAGAAACGGAGGTTATTAAAAGGTAAAATTCTGCATTATTGTTATTATTATTATTGTTATGAGTATTTTTATATTATAAAAATTCAGTGTAATTAAGTATGTTTGTATCGGGTTTTGTTTTTGTTGGCCAAATGAATAGATAAATATGTCTTATTTTTTTTTATGAATGGTGTGAGTGAGATGTGCCAATTCCCTGGGATTCCTTCCTGACTACCGCCCATTGTGTTGTTTGGGATTTCAAATGGCTGTTCCCCAATAATAATATTGTGATTTCACTTAATTTCTAAAAGCAGTCCTCCAATATCTATCAACGGCACAATGAGGCAAACCACGAACCAGGCCGCGAGCTTAAGACCGGAGCAAGATACTGCTGCCTCAAAGTTGTCCTTCGATCTCTTTTTTTCTTCAGGTACAGCGGATATTTTTTTCAGCTCAAAATACCCTCTAGTTTCAACCATATCCGACTGTATCAAAATGAGTTCAAATAATTTCAAAAACTTTCAGTGTAGAAAAACCGAAGAAAGTTATATCAGTTCCAAGAAAAATTATATCAAATAAAATTGCGTTCAAATAATTCAAAAAGCTTTTATTATTATTTCAAAGAAAATTATATTGAATAAAATTGTGTTCAAATAATATCAAAAGCTTTCATTATTATTTCAAAGAAAATTTATATCAAATAAAAATGTGTTCAAATATTTTCAAAAGCTTTCAGTGTAGAAAAACTGACGAATGTTATTATTTCAAAGAAAATCTATATCAAATAAGACTGTGTTCGTATAATTTCAGAAGCTTTCATTATTATTTCAAAGAAAATTTATATCAAATAAAAATGTGTTCAAATAATTTCAAAGGCTTTCATTATTATTTCAAAGAAAATTTATATCAAATAAAAATGTGTTCAAATATTTTCAAAAGCTTTCATTATTATTTCAAAGAAAAATTATGTCAAATAAAATTGCGTTCAAAAAACTTCAAAAGCTTTAATTATTATTTCAAAGGAAATTTAAATAAAATAAATTTGTGTTAAAATAACACCAAAAGCTTTCATTATTATTTCAAAGAAAAATTATATCAAATAAAATTGCGTTCAAATAATTACAAAAGCTTTCATTATTATTTCAATGAAAATTTATATCAAATAAAAATGTGTTCAAATATTTTCAAAAGCTTTCATTATTATTTCAAAGAAAAATTATGTCAAATAAAATTGCGTTCAAAAAACTTCAAAAGCTTTAATTATTATTTCAAAGGAAATTTAAATAAAATAAATTTGTGTTAAAATAACACCAAAAGCTTTCATTATTATTTCAAAGAAAAATTATATCAAATAAAATTGCGTTCAAATAATTACAAAAGCTTTCATTATTATTTCAATGAAAATTTATATCAAATAAAAATGTGTTCAAATATTTTCAAAAGCTTTCATTATTATTTCAAAGAAAAATTATGTCAAATAAAATTGCGTTCAAAAAACTTCAAAAGCTTTAATTATTATTTCAAAGGAAATTTAAATAAAATAAATTTGTGTTAAAATAACACCAAAAGCTTTCATTATTATTTCAAAGAAAAATGATATCAAATAAAATTGCGTTCAAATAATTAGAAAAGCTTTCATTATTATTTCAATGAAAATTTATATCAAATAAATATGTGTTCAAATATTTTCAAAAGCTTTCAGTGTAGAAATACTGACGAATGTTATTATTTCAAAGAAAATCTATATCAAATAAGACTGTGTTCGTATAATTTCAAAAGCTTTCATTATTATTTCCAAGAAAATTTATATCAAATAAAATTGCGTTCAAAGAATTTCAAAAGCTTTCATTATTATTTCAAGGAATATTTAAATCAAATAAAAATGTGTGTCAAATAATTTCAAAGGCTTTCATTATTATTTCCAAGAAAATTTATATCAAATAAAAATGTGTTCAAATATTTTCAAAAGCTTTCAAAGTAGAAAAACCGACGATAGTTATCGTTTCAAAGGAAAATTATATCAAATAAAATTGTGTTCGAATAAATTCAAAAGCTTTCATTATTATTTCAAAGAAAATTTAAATCAAATAAAATTGTGTTCAATTTTCAACAAAGTTTTTTGTTTGAAAAGTTCCTTGTGAAACTTATTTCCAATAAAAAAACAAATCAATCGAGAAAATAGGCGTGAAACGGAGAAACATCGATTCAACCACCAAACGAAGACAACTGAATGAGATACCAGGTAAAAAGTTAAAGAACCAAAGTTAATTTTTGTGAAGTAAAGGACTATGGGTAAAGCCAATACAACACCCACACTTATTAAAAATTGAATGAATTGAATGATTTCTTGATTTTTATTCTTAAAGAAAATTAAAATTTGTTAAAACCTCCGCAAACCTAAAACCGTTTTATCTTTAGGTATGTACCAAAAGTGATAACAATTTCTACAAAAAATTTCTATGACAGTAATTTACGTTAATGAATACTTTCTACACAATTTTCTAAAGATTTGTTCAACTCGTATTACAAAAATTATCTTTTAAATTATGTCCATTGTTCACCAATCCTTGTCGGTATAAATTTTGTTACTTTGGGTTTTGTTTTAGGTTTTTGTTGTTATTGGTTGGAGCGATCATATTCCAAAAAAATGTTTGTTAAATTATGGGTTTTGAGAATCTTTTTATTTTTCAAATGTAAATTTTGTCCTTTTTATAGCTAACATTAATATCGTTCTGTATTTCGGAATATAATAAATAAACAATAATTTAATTTTCGTTAGTTTATTCAAGTTGAATATGGGAGATTTTCATTACGAAATATTTAAAAAAAACTGAAACAGGTCTTGTTCTACACATCCAGTCCTGAAATATGATTTCTTGCATAAATTATTATTTAATTCCAAATTGTTTGCTTTTAAAAATTTTCCCAAAAATAACTTCACTATAAATCTAACAAAATATTTCAAAACCAACAAAAAGCAATAAAAACAACGTCTAAGCAATAATTTAATGTTGAAAATTTATGAATTGTAATTTGACATTTATTTTTCCAATTCTAAATCATTTTAACGATTGGCATGATTTGTTTTGTTTTGGAAAAGCAAATTGATAGCAATGAAAATATTTTGTTGGAAGAAATATGTAAATATTTTCATACAACCGAGATCAGAACGATATACAAGTTATATAAAAGCAAATTTGCTTGAATGATTCTAAATTAATTAACGCTGGTGTAGCCAAAGGGCTCAGATATTTTCCTTGCTGTGGTTTGGGAGTCAAAATTCTTTATAATAATTCATAACAGTATATATATATACAAACATTATTCCACTCAACATCAATTACTTCACATTTGTTAGATTTAAATTTGCTCACGTGTAGAATATTTTTGTCAAAATAGAAGAGTTGTGTCTGTCAAGATCTTTTAATTTTTTGATAATTTAATTTTAATTTAGAGTTTTTTGAAAGTTTCAAAGATTACTAAGTTTAGGACCACAAGGCAGTAAAGTAAAATTAAAACTGTAAATTTTAATTTCTCTGTTAATTTGCCTATATATATAGGTTCGATTAACACCTGGTTTTCTTTGCTTTGAACAGAAAGAAAAATCTTGGAAAAATATTAATGTCAATTTAATTCGTCAGCCCATGAAAACCCATTTCAAAGATTTGTATCGTTTTTATGACACGTGATTTTGAAAAAAAAAAAATATCATTTTCAGTAAAGATTCTCGTTCAATTTAAATTAGAATTTTAACATCAATCCATCAACATCAACAATGATTCAAAAGATTTTCGTCCATTTAGATTTAATTATTGCTATGCTATTCATTATATAATTAAGGCGTTGTATTTTTACCTCATTAAGAAGCAAATAATGTAAATAATCTGAAGTAAATATAACAGAAGGAGGTTGTTGATTGATTGCTGAAAATCGTTAAAAGAAATTCGTTTACGGACACATTTTAAGAGAAATAGGATTTATTTCAAGGTGGTTCAGTTGCAAAGTGACACATCAACCATTTTTGAAACTGAATTAGTGAGTTAACGATATAAACATATTTTTCTTGGAATAATATATCAGGATCTAACTTCATAATCATATGTTATTTACACTAAAATTATTTTTTTATTCTTTGAAAGATGAATCTTTTGCATAACATAAAATAAAGTTATATTTAAAACGAATCTGAATTGTTAAATTAATCATTTCGTATATAACAAATCGACTTGAATTAATGCTATTATATATGGTTTTGACTTAGAAATGTGAATTGAAAAGATTAATGATTACATCATTTTTCGTTTGGAAATAAAAAAAGAGATGACCTAGAAGTAATTTCGATTAACAATTTCTCAAAGGTGGATTCAAATTTGTGATAGATGTTTTTGAAGTTTAATGAGACATCATTGTACCAGTCGTAATAATCCAACAGCTTAAATGCAAGTTCATCAGTTCTAATTAGACGTCTCTCGCGTATAACAACAAAATTTATATTCATGTATTATTTTTTCTATTGTTAGCATTCAAATTTTGTGTCTGGACTAATAAATTATTTAATTTTGATAAATTAGAGTTTAGATTTTCAGGCAACCATTTATTCAATATACCCCAAATCTAGTCTACAGGAGTTAATATGAAACAATCACATTGCAAACCCAAAATTGTCGAAAAATACTTAAGGGGGTTAAAATATTTTTAAAAGTAACTCTACCTACTCCTACAAACATTTTCTACAAATCCTATAAATCTGGTATTTTCCCTTCGTGCTATCAATTGGCCATATTTCAAATTATTTCAAATTATAAACCAATAGCTTTACTCCCAGTCCTGTTGTTACGAAGCGGTTGTCCAATCTCCGTAATTTAGAGTCACCCTACTTTCACACATGCACTAATTTATAGATTGAATTCAGTAATTACTGCTCGTTTGCCTTATTGTCAATAACTTTTGAGATTGTGGTTTTATTATTTTTTTTTAACACATTTTCTTGCATACAATTCTTAATCATCGCGTACAATATTTTTTTCTCAAGTATATTACGAAACAGTTGTGCAATCTCCTTAATTTGGAATCGCTCTATTTCCCCAAAAAAAACGGAAAAAATGCACCGATGTACAAATTAAGCAATATGTTACTTCTCGTTTACTGTAGTGTCATGAACTTTTGACGTTATTTTTGCTTCTTTTTTAAACACAATTTCTTATATCCAATTCGTAATTATCTCTTACATAATTTTTTTTCAGTTTGTTACGAAAGAGATGTGCAAACTCTTTAGTGGGTATATTAATCAGCGAAAAATTTCCAAGAAACAAACTTATCGTTTAGTTATTGTTTACAAACGGCCGTTAATTTACTATAAATATGAGTCGATAGAGGTCTTCTGTCTCTTAGTCGATCATATATCTTATTGGATTGATTATTTTATTTTGACGTTTCGTTTTGCAAAACATGGATTTTTTGATGAGCATGTGAAACAAATTGCCAATTTTTTTCTTTAAAATTTTAATTCGTATTTTTTGGTGATGGTTTAATTTTAATGTTCATATACAGAAGTTGGAATTGGAAAATATTGGTGGATTATTTGGCTGTTTGTGAGAAAAAGGAAGGAAACCAAACATTTTCATATGGTGGTAGTTGGCGACACTTTGGTGGATACACCTCGGATGATGTTTTATATGAAGGTAAAATGCATTTCTGTTTTGTATATTATAATTAACATTGATCACCAACATATCGAATTAACGCTAGATAAAATCAGTCAATTTCAAAGAAAAACAAATAATACACGAAAAATGTGCCTATGTGAAATAATTTTTTTTGATATGAAGCGTATCTGAACAATCGATCAGGTGGACAGTTATTTTTAAGTGTTAATGATTGTGAACCGGGTGAAATTTTTTTTTTAAATGAGATCACGTATCCAAATCAGGAAAAGCATCAACTATCATTCATAGGAGGGTGATATACTTATTGACATACGAAGGTCCAGTTCAAAATAATTGTTGCGTGTATCGGTACATCATAAATATATACCCAAGATGGTTGCTATTGGACATTAATTAAGACCGTCAGCCGCATAGACATTTTCAAAACTTGTCATTTTAATAAATTTATTTTTCGTATTACTGGCAATATGTGGTGATCATTGAACTAAAAACTGTTTATTGTGTTTTATCAAGATTATCAATTAGTGTTGTTAGTATACTAACACACTTTGGTATACCTGAACTATTTATTTAAAGTCAATTAATATTATGTTAGCTTGTCCTCCGTTATTGAAATTATTTATTCAAACTTACTTAGTGTATTAGTGTAACAGTCGGTTCGTTGAACTAAGAACTATTTATTTCGAATACGACTGGGCAACTGTCTTGAAAAGAACAAAAAAGGGGATAATAAATTACACGAAAGGAATGAAAAGTCGAATTGAAAACTTTTGCGGATCAAAAACCTACCTACGTGGAACTAACAATTTTTTTTATTGGCTTCATGTCAACGATAGAAGATATTTCTTATATGATCCTCTAATCCGATTTTGGTCCTGATGGATAATGGCTTTGGCTGGTCGACGTAGATAAAGGGCTAGGCGAGCGAGGAAAATATAGAGCGGTATCTGGACTAGCTATGGGGTGAGTACCGTCATATATAGGTAGTTCTACAAACATAGGAATTTTGGACGGCTCTGCTTATTTCGTATATTAATATGAAATAAATTCTTTTTTTCAAATGAAATTTGTAAACCTAAACTATGTCTAGCTGGTCACCCAAAATAAACCTGTTTCGAAATATATTTCTTACAAAAAAAAATTTTCAAAACGTCACATTCTCAGTCCCCTGGCATGTCCCACCTTGAAAGTCAAAGCTGGTAAACTAAATAATCAATGGTTCTAAGTGTGTAGAGACAAATTTACACTGTAGTAATAATTTTGAATAATGATGCTTTAATAATGTGTAAATAATCATAATATTACTCTATAGTTCATATAAGATATATCCTATGAAAGTTTGTCCCACGAATTTGTTATTATTCTCCTGCCCAATCAAAACACATTGAAAATATTGGAAATTCATATTTTTATCAAGTTATCGCTCGTCACAGAAATTAATTAAAGTTCAATAAATATAATATTGCAAGTGTTTTACTTAGTCCGAGGTTTTATAAATCAACACAGCCATCATTACTAACAAGATCGTGTGTTGTACAGTCAAATTATCAGTCCCCTGGCAAGTATTTTCGTAAAAAGTATTTTAATTACAGGTAATTTTCTAGTTTTATACGTCGTGAATATGTATTGCCTTTGTATGGAATTCGTTTATTTTTTTTTAGACGTAATTTCGACATTTTTAAGCGAAATACTGATAAATTGATAAATTCTCAGTCCCCTGGTCTCAAAGTGGCTTAAATATTTGGAATTTTGACTTAAACAAATGTTTATTTCGTATTTTGAGATAATATTGAGATAATTTTGAGTTAATTTAGGAGTACGAAGGATTTTTTTGTATTGTGACTCTTGTATTTTTTTTTTTTTGACTGGCCACATTCAGAAAAGTTGAAACAACATCATCAACTTTAACTAAAACTACTTGCCAGAACTTATACGCCAAAAACATGTCATGCCGTAATTAGCTCCATTTTCTTCCTTCGTGTGTAGAACTACCCATGTATATATTTATATAAGAATATGTGTGTTTGGATGTGAGGGAGTATGTAAATGTGTGTGTGTGTGTGTGTGTGTGTGTGTGTGTGTGTGTGTGTGTGTGTGTATGTGGGGGTGTGTGTGGGTGTGAATGTATGGGTTGCGAGAGCGTGTGAATGTGTAATCAGAACGTGGGGTTGGACGTGGTGATCGTGGTTAGTTCGTTTACGGGGTTCGCTAGAGTCTATCCATTTCACTTGCTTTTCTCTTTGATCCGTTTCCATATCGAAATACGCGCACAATACAGATATTTGTTCTAGAGCTGCAGGTATTCTCCATTCGACCCCACTTACTGAAGCTAGTTTGGGGCTTAACAAATCTCGCTAGTCTAACAAGTCTCGCTACCTGCTATGCCACTTCGTTGAAATTCAACAATGAAGCGCTTCATTACACTGTCTAAAATATACGCGTATTATATTAATACGCATACATCAAAACCTTCGAAAGACAACCGTTTGATATCCGACAGTCAATACGGTTCTAGAAACAAAAGATCAACAACCGATCTATTGAACTATGTAGCCCATCTTTGGAACAGCATACTTGAAATTGGTGGTGAACCGTACATTATCGTACTAGACATCTCCAAAACATTTTATCAAATCTGGAGTGCCAACCTGATCAACAAGCTCATTGTGTACAGATTTCACCCCGCAGTCGTTGGACTCTGTCCAAAAGCATGCTATGCGAATTGTGGGTGATCGAAATTTAACATCAAATCTTGATTGTAGGGAATCGTCGGAAACATCGTTGCACTGTTGCTAATCTCGTTGCTTTTTATAAATATCGTCACCACCAATACTCGGATGAAATCGAATCCATTATGCCTAAACCAAATTTTTTCCCCTTTTTACACGTCAATCTGTTGAGATCATTCACTGTCATAGTAACATAATGCAGAGAAATTTCTTTGTTCGTACATCGTAGAAATACCAAGGCTTTGCCCAAACGACACCAAAGAACTTTCGCAGAATAAATGTAACAGTCTACAGCCAGTACATCTTTCTGCTGCATCAAATACTTAAGAGAAGCGTGATCAGTAATGATTTTAAAAAGGTAACCATCGATGATTGAATAATTACGTAATTGAGTTGCGCTGAATTCAGTTTCTTGAACATATATGTTATAGAATGGTCAACACCCTTTTTGTCCAACTGTATCAGAACATAGCTAACACTATCATTACTTACATCCTAAAATAAACAACACACAATTGTTAAAATTTACCAGAACTGGCGCTGATACCAATACTTTCTTTAACGAGTTTAAGACCACATCAGCTTCGAGGGTCTAGGGTTCACACTAAGTATAATATTACTAGTATACTTTTCCAACAAATGAAAAACGGAAGTCGTTGATGTTTAATAATCTTCTAAACTGTTTCACCTGTGGTTGGCACATCACACTCAGCATTTGCTGTGGTTTAAGCGTCGCCGATTAACACATATCTACACCTACTATGTATCCCAAGTATTTATTTTTCTGGATTCAAAAATTAATTTTTGATTAATCGTCAAATTTGTATATCTAAGATATCTAGTGACTTCTTACAGTACTCCGATATGAAATGAAAAAGTGCTGGTAACTATCAGAAGGTCATCCAAATATACGAAAACTCATTACCTTAACTGTGGAGGGATCATCTGATCCATTAATATAGTTATAAGGTACGTTACATAATCGGCAGAGTATTTCGAACAGGTATAATGACCGACCAGGGCCGCTAAACCATCTATGAATCGAAACTTGAGTTTCTGTGTTCCTGTGATCTCCAGTTTAGTAGTAAAAGCTTGAAAAATTAAAACACAAATACCAAAATGATGGAGTAAATTTTCAATTAATAATTAATCGACCAAAATTGTTTCAAAAATAATCGTGCACTTATAAAGCTGGCAACGAGATAAAATCTAATGACAATATGAGTTAGTGATCTTCAAATATTTTTTTTCTCTTTCTAAACCTTGTATCTTTACTTAAACAATTGAATCACGATGATATCTTTGGTTTGTTTTTTTGATAAATGATATAAGATAAATTGATAGGATTTACACCCCGCGTTCTAGGAGTTCTAGTGCAGTGTTTCTCAACTAAGGACCAATAAATATTTTATGATTCTTTTGCGGACCTTTTATTTTTTTGTTTTGAATCTAAAGCATTTTGTCTGTAGACAACGATATTTTATTAGCTAGTTTTTTTTATAATGAAAGTTAGACATGTTTACTGTTAATATAATTAACTAGGGGATCACTGTGTATTTGCACAAATTTTAAAACAAATATTTTTTTTTGCCTGAAATAAAATTACAATCCAAAATAATACGTATATCCGCAAGCAATGCATAAATTGAAATTGAAATAAGAATAAAATTTGGAAGAAATTCAAAAAATTTCGTTTATTTGTTTCGTTTATTTTAGTTGTTTTTGATTTTTTATACCTTTTTGTAATCTCTTCTTTCCTATGACTCTGTTAAAAAAGTCGCGCTTTATGCAAGTTATGTAATAAGTGCGTAAAGTGGATCTTTTTAGCTTGAGAGTAAAATTGTTGCTCGAGGTGTCAGCCGAGAGCCACAAACACTCGAAAGCAGTTATCATATTTTTATTATTACTTATTTTAAATTTTAAAAATAAAATCATGCGGACTTTATTTATATTTTTGGTTTTTCATCCTAGCTCTTAAGGGGGATAGCCACTGTAAGGGCAGAAAAAATAAATGATTGTCAGGAATTCAAGAAATATGGGAATCGCGATACTTTTTTTTTTATTCATTATATGTTTAATATAGTGTTCATAAACTTCTATTGAAAAATATTAAATAGTAACGTAACAGAATTTTAAAACTGGCTTCATTTAATAAACCGACTGTAACTTAGTCAAATTTTTGAAATTTTGACTTAAAATATTCTACCCATATTTTCGGAGGTATAATCTGTAAACTAAAACAAAAAAAAACAATTTTTTTGAATTCCATCACAGTGGCATTCCATCACAGTATTCCTCTCAAGGTAATTTAAAAGAATTTACGAAAAAACTTTTTGGTGAGCAAAATAAGAAATTACAAGAAATGATTTTGTTGGGAGATAATTATTTAAAAAATCCTCTCAGAGATTTATTTGTTTTTTTTTCTTCTTGTTTGTTTTGCTTAAAATTTGTAAAAAAATAAGTACGTTCAATATCCCTGAAAAAATAGCTGAGTTTACTGAAAAAAAAAACCACAACAATTCCATAGAGTTTTTACATTTGTATTAATAAAAAAAGATAAACGTGTTGCATGTATGATTTGAAACGTGTATAAATAAAAAGTAATAAAATATATTAAAAATTAATTTATTAATAAAAATAATTATCGAAAAAAAATATTAATAAAATTTTATTATTATATTTTTATTTTAAATAAATTCGGTCAGTCAATAATGACAATAAATAATTTGTTTAACTTCATAATTAAATTCATAAACAAAAAATTAAAAATCGTACATTAATAAATTATGGAAAAATAATAAATTAAAAAAACATGAAATCATTATTTAAGATTATGACGTAAGTCATACATGTTTCTTAAATTTTTTTTATTAAACAACGACACAAGACGAAAACTAACCAAAATAAAGCAAAACAAACAAAAATATTTATAACGGATAGTTAGGAAAAACAACTAGATTTTATTTCTCTTTTCTTTTGAGTGAAATAAAATAAAACAAAATAAAATCTACCTCACATAAAAATGTATTTTTTAAATAAAATTAAAATATATGAGGACAGCACATAAGATAATAAAATTTAGGTCGTTGCGGCTTTTTATTTTATGCATTTTATTTTGGAAGACAAAAACTTTTTAAGGGCAAAATAAAATAAAAATCGGAACATTGCTTGAAAGTAAAAAAGATACTTTTTGCCCAAATTTCATACAATGTTTTTTGTACGAGTAAGATTCTGTATTGTTTGCTGAAAAAAAATGCATATGTGCATTTACATAAATATGTTTAATAAAATATTTTTTGAAAAAATTGTTTAATCTAAGTGGTTTTTTGTTTGTTATTTGTTGTCCTAAATTTCTATAGCAACCATTTTTTTTTAAATTTCTATATTAATTTATCAAAACTGTTTTGTTAGTCATTTCTATTTGTTCTATAATTTATCGTATTGCTTCGTTCTCAAAAAGGTTAGTATCATAAATTTCGGTAGAAATTTGCGAGTTTTTTAATATACCAAAAATTTACTCAAAAAAACAGCTCAAAACAAAATTTTGACGAGCACTTATCTTACAGCTAACCATGAGAAAATCAAATTTTGAAAAACATTATTTGATTATTGTATCATTATTTTAGCGATTATATGGCTCGAACTACATATATATATTCCTTACATTTTAAATTCTAACATGTTTTAAAACTAAAAAGCTGAAAAAGGAACGGAAAACAGACAATATAATATAAAATATATTTTCTTAAATATAAAAATTTAATTTTATCTCAAACAATTTGGAAGTTATACAGGAGGTGCGCCTATCAGTTAGTTTGTAGAAAATACATTTTGCAATAAATTCAACCCTGTAATCCAAATGTCACTAAAACACTAATGTCAAAATTGAAAATAGTCAAAACATAACATTAAACAGATCTATCAGCAGCCAAATTCTGTAACTGTGAGTGGTGAAGTGTTAAAAATTTCTTCATTTCGATTTAATCATTAATTTTATATCATTTTACCATTTTTGCGATTCTATATGCGATTTGAATGTTAAAAAATTTAATAGCAAGCGTCGCACTGTCAAACGTCAACACTCAACAGTATATAAAATTAAATGTTTATTTTAACTTTTAACACAATTTAAACGTAAAACGTAAAATAAATATTTAAAATAACAAATTTGAAAAATAAATCTGTATTTAATGTAGAAATGCAATTTTAAAAAATCAAATCACATTGATGTTATTGTGTTTTCTGACACAATGTCAATAACAACAAAAGAAACGGTTTCATTTTGTTGCCAAACAAAAAGTTAGTGTTAACTTTATAATTTTAATATTTCACTCACTTAGATATTTTTGCGGTGAAGTGATAAAAATCTTATCACTTCACTGCTTCACAGTTACAGAATTTGTCTGCAGCTCGAACCTAAAATGTCTTTGAAAGCGAAAATTGGACCCTCAATTTTAAACGCAGATTTATTAGAACTGTATATAGAATCAGAAAAACTCCTCAAGAATGGTTCAAATTATTTCCATTTAGATGTTGTGGATGTTCATTTTGTTCCTAACCTAACTTTTGGACATCCGATAGTTAAATGTTTACGAAATAAAATAAAGGATGCTTTCTTTGAAACTGACATGATGGCATCGAACCCAGATCAGCGGATAGAACCAATGGCCGATGCTGGTGTTGATCAATATACTTTTCATGTTGAACCGGTTCAAACAATTGTTGAAGAAGTTTCAAGCAAAATTAAAGAAACTGGAATGAAGGTTGGTTTAGCTTTAAAACCAGGCACTCCGGTTGAACTTGTGAAAGAGTACTTTCCCTTAGCTGATATGATTTTGATTATGACCGTTAAACCCGGGTTTGATGGTCAAAAATTTATGAATGATATTATGCCAAAAGTGGAATGGCCACGTGAAAATTACCCCAACATTAGATATAGAGCTTGATGGCGGAGTTGGAACAGAAATAATTAATGAGTGTGCTAAAGCTGGAGCAAATATGAATTATACGGGCTACTAATCAAAAAGACGTAATATCACTTTTCACACTAGTATCATAAATATGTTATTGTTCCTAATTTTAAGATGATTTTTGTTAACTTGGGCTGGATATAGATTTAAATATGGATATGGATATGGATATGGAGGTGGTTATGAATATGGATGTGGATATGGATATGTATATGGATGTGGGGATGGATATGGATGTGGATATGTATAAAGATATGGATATGGATGAGGATATGGATTGGACTTCGTATGGATATGACATGGACATGAATTGGATATGGATTGGATATGGATTGGATATGGATTGGATATGGATTTGATATGGATTGGATATGGATTGGATATGGATTGTATATGGATTGGATATGGATTAGATATGGATTGAATATGGATTGGATATTGATTGGATTGGATATGGGTTAGATATGGATTGGATATGGATTGGATATGGATTGGATGTGGATTGGATATGGATTGGATATGAATTGAGTATGGATTGGATATGGATTAGATATGGATTAGATATGGATTGAATATGGAATGGATATGGATTGGATATGGTTTAGATATGGATTGGATATAGATTGGATATGGATTGGATATGAATTAGATATGGATTGGATATGGATTGGGTATGAATTGAATATGGATTGGATATGGATTTTGATATGGATTGGATAATAATTGAATCTGGATTGGTTATGGATTAAAAATCTGATATTGATGTTATATTTTTTTATATAGACCAACAAAAAGAAATTATATCACCAGAAAAAAACATCAAAAATGTAAATTCAGCAGTTTTTTAAAGATGTTTAATACACAATGTACAAAAACAAAACAAACAAAAAGAAGTGATATCTTAGCGTCAAAAAACATCAAAAATGTAAATACAGCAGTTTTTTAACGAGGTTAGGTACACAACGTAAAAAAACAAATAAAAAGAAATGATAACTTATCACACGCACATTTCAGTGGTAAGAACGTCAAAGGAACCAAATCAGGAGTTTGTTTTTAGGGTTTAATACACAACGTAAAAGTACCAAGCCAAAGAAATGATACATTTTGATAAGCAAATTGGATACTGGGAGAATAAAAGCATTTCATATAACTATTTAAGCTAAAACTTTAAATAAACATACCAAGCTACAAAAATGAGTTTTCGCGTCTGTTTTTTACTTCTCTCGTTTCAGATAACCTTTCAAATAATGCATTGTACATTTGGAATTCGATGAAAAATAAATTTATACTTTGTAAACTTAATTGTGTCGACCATCGGGACTATTTATTTATATTTTTTTTATTTTTAAGTTTTAGTTCATAAATGTACGTAAATTTTTGTAGCTTGGTATGTTTATTTTAATTTTTTAGCTTAAATAGTTATATGAAATGCTTTTATGCTCGCAGCATTCAATTTGCTTATCAAAATGTATAATTTCTTTGGCTTGTTACTTTAACGTTGTGTATTAAACCATAAAAAAAACTCCTGATTTGGTTCCTCTGACGTTCGTACCACTGAAATGTGCGTGTGATAAGATATCATTTCTTTTTATTTGTTTTTTTACGTTATAATATATACAAATATCCAATTCTTAAAAATAAACAGTAATTCCGAAATAGATATTTTAAGAAAATTAATAAATTCAAGTAATTTTTTATTTTTTCTAAATTTCTATAACAACGGTTTATTTTTGTTTGTTTATGTTTTCTCAAATATTTACGCTTTAGGACGTTAAATAATAATCTAACGCCCTGTTTTTTCGAAAGGAAAACATTCAGAAAAATAATTTTTTTTAATACGAAATAAAGCATCAAATTTGAAGCAAAAATTAAATATGTGAGTATTTGAAAGAAAATATTAGTTTCGATTTAGAAGTAAGAACGTTATTTTTTATGTTAATTTATGTTTTTGGGAATGTTATATTTTTTTATGTTACTCGCTTTAAAAAAAAATGCAGAATAAATTATTTTTCTAATTGTTTTGTTCAACTATGTAAGTTTCTTTTATTGAAATAAATAAAGTGGATGACGAAAAATTACTAGTTTTCTATTCCTGCATATGGAATAAAATAAAATAAAAATAGAATTGGCTCCAAGGAGTGAAATCACAGAAAATAAAAATTTTATTCTTACGAATAAGAACGATATTAATCATTTTAATTTGTGAATACTATTTTGAGGATTAAAAAACGCGAATCTCTGATAATAAATATATAAATAATAAATATAAAGAAATTCTGGTAATAAATATAAAGACATTCGCGGAAAACTTTTTCTGCGGACCCTTCATTCAAATTTCGATGTTGTGATTGATTATTGATAACTTGCTACGGTCATAGTATTGACGATGATGAATGTTTATCTTTTTTTTCTTTTTGGAACAAATGATGATAAATTGATGGGTCTGAAATCTTTAGGGTCTAAATCAAATGATACAGCTTAAATTTGACCGTAGAGATGTTTGCATTAAAAAAGTTCTTTTTCCAGAACGTTTTTTTACGGTTAATGATCCAAGTAGGTCAACCAGAAAAAATATTCCCTTAAGATTCGGATAAATAAACCGTCGTAATAGATTTAGAGTAGGCATTTTTGAAAAATAGTTAAAGCTTAATTTTAACGCATTAGTTTCATTCTACAACACCGTTTTGAATGGGTTCTGATAGCGAACAGGCATTTGATTATTTTACAGTATACAATAAGTGTGATCTTGAAAAGATTGGCTAACACTCAATGTCACAAGAGTATATTGTGCTAGAAAACTAATCTTCAACGTTCGACATAGACATAAGTTAGAAACAGAGTTAAAACTTTGTATAGAATATTCTGTTAGTCATCAATTTGGATGATCAGAGTCTTCTTTTAAAAGAATTTTTCGGCAAAGCTTTTAAAGTTTCATATCACAGCTTGGGATGGTTTCCAACTCCTTTTGATATTACTTCGGTCTGAAAGACCTAAGTATTACATTCGTGAGCTAAAAGTGAAATTCTTACCCCTACTTTTTTTGGCATTTCTCGACGTTTTAGGACCTATTGATTCTAAAAAAGCAAAAAAAAAATGTATGTCTGTCTGTCGGCCGGCCGTCCGTCCGTCCGTCATTACCTACGCTGCAGGGAAAACCGCTGGAGGGATTTCAAAATTTTTTTTCTAAAAATAGGTATACTCAAGGGACAGGTCCGAAAGGATGCTGTGTTCGATAACTGTACCGCAAGTGTGTCAAAAAAATCATTAAGTGTTTAAAAAACAGCAAATTTTCATATTTTTGTCTTAAAAAACGTTTATTTTAAGTGATTACGAGTAGGAACATTAAATTGGGAGAAATTTTGATGGTAGGGATTGGTATGTGAGATCAAAAACTAGAATATTGCATTATAAGTTTGTCAAAAAAATGTTGTCAAGTGTGTCAAAAGAAAGATTTTTGTTTATTTTTTTACCTAATTTTTTGGAAAAAATAAAATTTTTTGTTTGAAATGAAATTTTATTATTATTATTGAGAATTATGGCATTATAAGTTTGTCAAAAAAATAATGTCAAGTGTGTCAAAAAATGATTTCATTTATTTTTTTAGCCAATTTTTTGGAAAAAAAAATGTAGCTGTTTTTATGACGTAAATGTAATTGAAAATGAAATTGGACATGGAAATTTTTGAATTTGTTATAGTTTTTGAAATATTTTTGGAATTTTGAAAAAGTTTGTATTTTTGATTTTGTAATAATTTTTGCAATATTTTTAGAATTTTGGAAAAAGTTTGAATTTTTAAGAATTTTTGGATTATTATTGGAATTTTGAAAAAGTTTGATTTTATTTAATATAAGAATATTTTTGAAATTTTGATTATAATTTTCCGGCAACGTATTGATGTTTCGTGTTAGCTTTGTAAGAAATTTTTAAACAGAGATAAAAAATACTTGTACTTCAACAAAGAGTTATGTTTGATGTACATCGCTGCCCAAAACTAAAAATCATGTCCTGTCATAAAAGTTTTTTGCCGAAAACTATATCAAAATCCTCAACCCAGACCGAAGTCTTGATATCTCAGAGCTGTGAGATTTAGCCCCTACATATTTTCCAATCACATTAATCAAATTATTTCTCACAATATTACCAATATATTAACCAATAAAATAATTTCTTAAATTTTTTAAACAAATACACAAAAAGTAAAGAAAAATAAGCGACGAAAAAAAAATTTAAAAATCGATTTCATAGAAATTTGTTCCAAAAAAAATATTGATATTTGTATAACCAACATGTTCAATAAAACCTATATAGATCCCATGATGATGGTTTCCGTAAGAGAGGAAAAACAGTTTTTTGTGTTATTTCTAGATGATATTGATGATGTTGCTGGAAAGGATAAATAAACAATCTCAGTGATGTAAAGATTCAATGATTTAATCTCTGAGGTATGAAATCAATAAAGTAAAAGTTGTTTTGTAGGAGTATAGATAGTAACCAATGGTTTGGGAATTAGGAAATAAACATTTTTTGTTACGCAAATTATAATTTCCAAAACAAGTGGAATTGGGAGATACAAGATATCTGTAAAAGATAACCTTTGATTCAATGAAACAAAAAAGTTTGCAGGCTGTAATCCTAAATGTGAGCTGTTTACTTGATCTTTCAGACATTTCAGACTCTTGAAGTTCAAATTCGATAAATATCAAATTTTTAATTATAAGTTGTCTTGTCTATGCATTTCTGTCTGTGCGAAAAAATGGTTAAAGCTTTTGTAGTATTAAAACAAAAGTTAGGGTTGTGATAATAATATTGTAGTGATTTTGTAATATGTTTGTAAAATATTTACAAAGTAACATATATTTTTTTCGCTTCTAGCTTTTGTTCAGAACAATTATGCATTTAACTAAAATAAATGTATTTTTTTGTGAAAAAACAACATAAATATAACATTAAACGAATAAACGTATAATCGAAAAATTATTCAGGTGAATTTAGATTTTAATTGCAAGATAATAATATAAATACAAATTATGTATGTATGAAATGTATAAAACCAGCAAATTAAAAGCAAACTATGAAATATGTATAAACCATTACTATGGGTTATTCTGCGAATGAATATTTTAATTAATTCTGATTTTTTCTTTGAGTTTTTTATTTCCGTGAAATGTTCTGAACCAAAAGCTTTATTATGACATACAAGACGGATAACTAGGATAACAACTTTTCAACTAGACTCTAAATAATCTATATTGAAAGAATGCTAACATTTACATATGCATATTACATATCAGGCATACATTTTGAATACTATAAATCCATATCGCTTACTCTAATCTTCTTGGGAACCATAATTACAATTGAAAGATGAAAAAAGCTCACCGAATCGAAATCATTAGCGCATAAAATAAACAAAATAAAAAACTTGGTTTTCGTTAAATGAATCGCAACATAAAAAACAAATAAATGAAACAGTAAATAAACATAAATTAATTTATGTTATGTTTACTTGCTACAAAAAAAATGGAATACAGCCAATCAATTTCTTTTAAAAAGAAAAATTTTATGAACTTTATGTTTCTAATTAATGATGTGTTGTCATAACTTATATACTAACTTAAATGGGAAAGAATATTGTGTTTTGTTGTTGATTCTAGAGTTAGAAATTTATTTATCTTGATTAAGTGATAAACTTATATACAAATATTTGTTTTTCCTAAATATTTAGAAAGTCAAAACTAACCAACATTCGGAAACGAAAATTTGTTTACAAACTAATCAGCGTTGTTGTGTTTTGGAGAAAATTAATCTAAACAACTTATTTACTTACAGTCCTCATGCACATATATAGCTAAATTATACAAATATTGATGATGTTGTGGCTAAGAACTTAATTTTTATTGATTGATTTTTGTAGATTTCCGTCTTTGCCAAAAAATTTAAAAGTAATACATCTATAAGAAATGGTTTCAATGACAGTTCACCACAAAATATAAAAATATTGTAAGCAAATATGTTTTTGATTTTTAAAATATAACACTTCTTAGATACCAAAGCATAACACCTTGGGGATATGCATGCCTTGAGATGTTTTCGTGGATTCGATTATTTTATCCTCGGCTCTCAACAAATTTTGGATGCATGCGAAAGTTTTTGAATGAATGGAAACAAAAGTAGAAAGTAAAGTAGACTTTGACGAACAATTATTGAAGGACTAAAACCATCGCCACTTCTACACAAACTATGACTATCAAAAGTTAATAAAAGAAAATAGGCTGAAAATGATTTGTTCCAGAGCTGACCAGCCATACTAAATAAACCAAAACCAACTCAATGTCTAAAAAAAAAAAAAAATTCTTCTGAAATTTTTTCGTATTTTACAAATTTCTTTAGTTTCCCATACAAAAATAGAGGAATGGAGGAAACATAAAAAAAATGTATATTGAATTTCGGAAGTGCTAGGTGTTCTTCATAAACAGGAAATGAAATACTTTATTTAGAAATGATGACTTTGCAGTTGCTATTGCACAGGTTTATTCACAGAAGTGAGTTGAGAAGTTTGTGAAAAAGTATAAATACTTTTTTCGAACAGCGCTTATAGTATATAAGCAATGAATATGAGAAATTGAAGTACCGTTGACACAAATATCTTGACACCTACAGGACAGGACGAAAGTAGGAAGTCAGGCCGACTACATTCGTCCTTAGAATCATAAAAAATAAGAAACGAAATGGGAGTCGGGCTCCGACCCAAACCCCAAGAAAGAATCTCAGGCTCTACTGGCTGAACTTGCCAGGCCAGACAAAAAAAAATCAAAAAAAAAACAAAAAAAACAAAGAGCAAAAATAAAACCAAAATAAGGTTAAATACAAAAGAACAAAAGGAGCCAACAATATATACCAAGAAAAAATGGCAAAAAAAATTTGAGGAGGAAATGAAAAAACAATTTGAACAGGTGACCGCAGAATAAGCAAGCTGAATCGAAGAAAAACAACAAAATCATATGTAAAAAAAAACAATATAATAAAATAAACAAAAAAGGGTTTTCGAAGTGTTTCGGTAAAATCGAATTTTGTTCCCTCTGTTCCCTGAAAAGCCAAAGACACCACCGGAACAACCTGTGTGGAGGATAAAGAGGTTGGTTTTGGGATAGAGAACGTCAATCACAGCGACCCGAACGAAAGGCGATTCATGTTATCGTCCACTGGTCTGCGCTATTCGTACCTTCCAACAGGTAACGCTCTTACGAATAGAATTTTCGAAGACCATGGCAGTTAGACTAAATGGGCGTAACACTTGGTCGTCATGCCCTTATTGAAAACTCGTGAATGTGGTGAAATAATTATGGTGGGATGACCTAGATGGCAAACCATCACGGATCAACAATAGCCAGGCCATATCACTTCACCACTCACGACCCTATCTTGCCTTTCGTCCACTGATCAAAAGTCAAAACTAACAAACAAACTAAGAATTGTCAAAATAGAACTGTTGCCTGCACGTCAGGACTTATCTTCCGCCCACAAAACAACGATCAAATACCGAAATGCATACAAAAACCCAAACAATTTACATATTCCAAAAATCTTCAAAAATTCAAATGAACAGAAATAATAAGACTTAAAAATGGAAGACATGACCACAGGATTCTAGTTGGGTCATGTTCAAATCGTTCGTTTTTTGAATGACCTAGTTACAGTCCACTGCGGAGGGTTAGAGAATTAGGATTAGGAGCCATAAAGACTGAGAATGTGTCGAACGTAACGAATTGGACAACGAAATAAAAAACAATTTTGAAGGGAGAAAAAGATAACAATAATTCCAAAATAAAAAATACATTACGTAACATAAAAGGACAGGACTAAACTGTCCTCGAAACAAAAACAAAAATTCAAAAGTTTCGAATATAAAACATCAAACTAAGTCGATTTGATGGAATACCAAGTTGGAAAAAAAATTCACACACAAAATTTAAAAATTTGCCAGATTTAAATTTTGAAATTCTCTTTAAAAAAATCAGAAAACAAAAAAAAATCTAAACAAAATTAAGAATAAACTTTTACAAAACAAATAATTTTGAAAACGAAATTCCAAAAAAATAAAACAAACTTGAGTTGGAGGTAGGTAGAACGTAGTAGTTGGAGTTCGAGTTAGTAGGTTGAATTTCAGACCGAGAGCTGATAAAATTTTTAACACAAAAAAAATTTTAAAATTTCAAAAATTATTTAAAATTGGCAAAAATTTTAAAACATTTAAAATTAAAAATTTAAAAACATTTCAAAAGATCAAGAAAAAATATTTAAAAAGTTTAAATTAAAAAAATCAAAATTTACAAAAATATAAAAAAACTAACACAAACTGACGCAACTAACGTAAAAGTTTTAGAAATTAGATAAAAATTTAAGAATTACTAAAATTTAATTTACAAAAATACAATGTTCATTAGCTACTTTCCCAAAATAATTCATAGCGCGAGTGCATCACCTTGTTGAACACCTAATGTTATATCAAAACAGTCAGAAACTGATCCTTCGATTACTATTCTACAATTTGATCTCGATGTTATGAGTTTACTCAAAGCAACAAGTTTCTCTGGGATACCAAGGCATATGAGCGCGAATACAATCATATGCTTGCTTGTAATCAACCTCTAGCGTGCCACCATAAATAAACATTCCACAGCTAAGATTGAAATTGCTATCGTTAACTGAACACAGTTCATCCGCCAACACCCCTAAGATATCACCTTGGCTAGCAATATCTCACTACTGGGTTGTCACATCCGTGACTGAGAGTACTGCCGACAGAAGCGAAAACTTAAAACTATGAAATAAACGTGTTTTTATCGTCTAAAAATAACAAAATCTCACTTTACCACACTGTTATTAACTGAGCAAACCATAAAATTCAATAAATAAAAAAAAATTATAAATCAAGAAAACGAGAATAAGAAATAAGACAATAACAAATGATTACAATTTATTCCACTCTCTTGTAATATTTATTTTGTATTTAATATTTATTTAGCGAGACGATGAACCGAATATATAAATTTTTCCCCATACAAAATCGCACAACGCGCCTAAAGAAGTTTTCAATTCAGAAATGGTACAACAATCACCAACAGAAAATCGAAAAAAATGAAAAAAGAAAACAACAACAAAAAGTATAGAAAAACAGAATAGCCACAAAACATTTGTTTTTAAAAAACTGAAGCAAATATTGAGAGGTCGTAAAAATTCCCTGAATGCATTCTAAATTTTACTTCATATTGACGTCACACTGTGCTAAAAGACAATAGCAATAACCTTAAAAAATTACACTATCGTTAAATTTAAATACCGTTAATTGTTCGCAGGCTTAAACTGTGTTTAAATCAATCGTTCGTGATGAAGATATCAACTCATATTGAAAGAGAAATAGATGCTCAAATCGTGGTTTTTATTTTCCTTATTTTATTTCACGGGAATGAAATTATGGAAAATAATAATGGGAAAATCAATGTTTTATTATTTTTAGCGCTGCCTACCAAAAAAATAATTAATCATCTTGTTAATATCGATATGATGATAATTTTAACGAAACAGAAAAAGACAGTAGCAATAACGTTAAAAAACTGCATTATCAATCAATTTAAAATTCTAAAACAGAAATTTTTATTATTTTTATGAATTCATGAATAAAGAAACAATAATTTGATGGTATTTAATGAAAATTTAAAAAAAAGAAGGCAGTGTTAAGGACTGCCGACAGAAGTGAAAACTTAAATCTGTGAAATAGCTGTGTTTTTTTTGCATCTTTCAATTATTGTAGCATCGCAAATTAAAATTTCAGAATGTTTAAATTAAAACCATTAAAATTATTCTGAGTTTCACATCTATCAGCATTCCATGCAACTATTATATACATTTTTATATTTAAAATAATCAAAACATATTATATAAAAATTTGCGTCTATCAACACCTTAGAAAGCATGTTGTTGTGGGACATTGTTCTTAAAAGTTTTTTATGTGTTGGTGTGATCCACCTTGTAATATCAACTACCAAACACATTTTATTTTAAAAAAATAGCGTATCATCAAAGTATATTCCATAACTTAGAATAAGGGATGGTATCGTCGATTGAAAATAATTCATCCACCAGCACCCCTAAGATATCACTTTGGCTAATGAGATTGCATGGCTATCGCCAGTGGTATACGATATCTCAAGATAACTCATATGCCAATAGCAGGGACTAAAGTACGCGTAGGGACTAGAGTAGGGACAAAAGCACCCATGGATTGCGTCTGGATAATAAATTCGTTTTGGATTATAATTTTACATTAAGTAATTTACCGCATGCTACAATTACATCCTGTGTGCTGAATATTTTGATACATTTCCGTGGTAGCCATTTTTTGTTATACATTGTCGTCCTCCAGCATACTGAGTAATTCGATACATTTCCGGTAATACCAACAATTACTGCTATCACCAACAAGTTGTTTTTGATTGTAACAATTTTTCCAAAACATTGTCGTCATCCTGAGTGCTGAATAATTGGACATATTTACGGAATATCTACAATTACCGCTTTTATCAACAAACTTTTTTATTGCAACAATTGTCCAACATTGTCGTCATCCTGAGTGCTGAAATTCTCTAACGATGAGCTTGATGAGGATAAACGAGTAAGTGAACTTTTGGAGCGGGATCTGGACTAGCCATGGGGTGAATCATATTCTTTCTTTATCTTTATATATATGGGAATGTATATATGTATGAATGTTCGCGTGTGCGTATATACATGGGGTGCGTATGTGGCATGTGAAGATTTAATTAAATTATTTTATTTCATAGTGTCTTGCGTTATTGATCTTTGAAAAATTTATAAAAGTTTTGAAGTATTTACAAATTAAATAAAAAGTTCATTTCGTAGAATAATTTTTTTGTTTCATCTGAGATTCACACAATGAAATTCTGTAAAATGAGATGAAATCATTAAATTTAACCAATCACAAGTAAATTATTTGGTATCAGCCCGGGCTACAGCTGTAACTATGAAAAAAAGCTGCCGATGAATTAATATTGTTTACAAATAATCTGGCATCCAATGACTTAGTTACTGTAGAGGAAATGAAAGAAAAGTATATCAGCTTATTTGTATGGTTAATTTCACTTATTATTAACTCGTTCAGTTATTTCTCATGTGTTAACCAATTAGAGCTATGAATATTTTTGTACTTGCTTATCGTTTTGATATAATCATCATTTTGTTAATTTTTTTTGTAACTGCTGCTTACTGACGCGATTTTTCTGTGCATGAATGTGTGAGTGTATGAGGTGCGAGAGCGTCTGTATGTGTGATTAAATATGGGGTTGGATGTGGTGATCGCGGTTTTCTTCACGCATCGGGGTCGCCAGAGTCTACTCATTTTACTTCGCTTTTTCTTGATCCGTTTATGTTTCGAAATACGCGTACTATACTGTTCATTTGTGCTGGAGCAGCAGGTTTTTTCTCTTCGAACCCACAGACTGTTGCTAGTTTTGGGGCTTAAAAATCTCACTAGGTGCGTGGCTTGCTATGCTACTTCATTGGTTGTCCAATGAAGTAGCTCTCTGTTACAAAATATAAGAGAATGACTTGCTGTTTTTTAGTTACCATTTAGCTTCCTATTATAAATATTTTTGCAAGGTTATTATAGCAAGATACTACTAAAGCGCTTCGAAAAATAATTTTTTTTATGGTATTGTTAGGTACTAATTGTTAACTTCAGGCTGATCTAGCACCACTTTAAATATGATGGATATTGACATTTTCTTTGTTTTTGTTTTGTTGACTGTCATACAGTTGAAATAAATATTAAATAATATTTACATTGTAAGTATATGTAATTGTAATAATTTTACTTTGGTTCTTTGTTTTAATTTTAGTGCTTTGATGCGGTATGTCTTCATTTATTTCAACAGCAACATATTTGGTGAAGATGATAAAATTTGTAACATCATGATGTGTTAAATTCCAATATATATAATTTTGATATACAACAAAATGTTCAAATGATATGTTCAACAAAAAAAACATTGATCAAAGCAAATTACCATTTAAAACGATAGTTAAATAAAAAGCAAATTAAGTGTACACAACAACTTCCCTATTTTTCATGACGATTAATGTATTAATGCATGAAGGACAAACAGACATACTTTCAATTTTATATATATTCAATATTCATTTAGCATGATATAATATAATATAACAATATAACTTTAAAAACTGCATTAAGGATCAATTTTTTAAAATCCGTAAAAAGAAATTTTTATTATTTTTATGAATTCATGAATAAAAAAAAATAATTTTAATGGTATTTAATAAAAATTAAAACATACAATAAAAAAATATGTACCATACCAGGAAGTGAACTCACTACCTACAGAACATCAGTCGAGCACGATATCCACAACGCAATTTGAAACGTTAAGAAATGATAGATAGATTTAATTTAAAAAATATAGATAGATAGAAATGATTTAAAAAATATATTTTTGTTCTTCAAAAATGCATATTAAAATTTATGACGCGAATATAATTTTGCTCCATACAAAATTTCATAACGCGGCTAAAGAAGTTTTCACTTCAAAAACAATAAAAAAATCACTCCTGAATTGAACTCTCGACCTATAGAACCTCAGTCGACTGCGATATCCGCATATTGCAATTTGAAACGTTACGACCGGTTAGAGGTATTTTATATTTAATATATTTATTTAGCGTTATGTCAACTCGAATATATAATTTTTTCCCCATACAAAATCGCACAACGCGCCTAAAGAAGTTTTCACTTCAAAAATTAGAAAATTAAAATACTGATCTCTGCATGCAGAATGAATACTTGAAGACTTAAATCAACGAAAAAAAAAAACAGAAAATGAAAAACAAGAAAAAAAGAGATAGTAAAAGAAAATTTGGCGACATTTTAATTAGTATTTCATCAAACTTACTTTTCACATTTCCATTAATAATTTAGTAAATATTTTATATCCCTGTAACAGATTCCAATCAATAAAATATATTTAAATTCATTATAGTTACAGTGAACCGTAACTATGAATCATTAGGGATTTTTATGGAAATATTGGATAACTTTCCTAATATAAGTTAAAAGAATAAAATTAAAAGTAAAAAAAAACAAATAAACGATATTTTGCTCAAAGCAAAAAAAAATTTAAAAGCTTTTAATTAATCATGTTACAGATGGTGCTTTCATTTTCCTTTCAAGACTAAATTACATCAATCAAAATTTGAAATTATAAATTTTTAATTTTCTTGAAGTTAATACAAACATATTAGGAAAGAAAAAAAAAAATAATAGAGTTTTTAATTAGTTTATTACCAACTTTGTTGCAGAAATTCTTGGAATATAAAGATAAACAAATTTTCTTTAGGGAAAATTATTTAATTTAAGAAATTTAATCCTTACATATAATATTTTTGTTTGTTTTTTTTATTTTTTGAGTAAAGGGAGAGTAAGATTAATTATGCAAAAACGGATTGAATTTGGGTTGGAGATAACAGTTATTATTTACTTAAGAGAATAAGTAAAATATTATTATAGGCATTTTTGTTCAAGTTCTATAAATAATTACAAAAATTCCTCGAATATATTAAATTCGAATATAAATAATATAAAGCAAAACAGTAAATCCAATTGCAAAAAAAAAACAATCGTATATATTTTCGCCTGAGTACATTTATTATTATATTTGTTTCATCTCGTTTTATTAGCGTATGTAATATTTACAATATGTTAACTCAACGATAAATTTATTGCTATACATACAATTTCGGTTCATATTTATTTACATTTTCAAATAAAATATGATTGTAAATAAACATCAGATGTAGACGTATCAAATTTTTTGAACTTTTATTCTCGTTTAATGGTTATGAAAAATGATTCTTGATTTATGAAACAACAGAACAAACATTTTGGAAGAACTTACGTCAAAATTTAAGACGAAGACTAAGAGTGAAAATTGAGCTTTGTGTTCGGGATCGCAGAAATCCACAAAAATACTCTGTCGAATAATCTTTTCTTAACATCAATGTTTAGACGAAAGAACAATTTCTCCACAGATAATTCTATTTCTAATCTAGAAATTTAAACGGTTAATTTGAATCAATATATACCTTTTATTTTTGTTCATATAATTTTTATTCCAAAACAATTTTTATGTAATCTAATTTCAAAAGCCAAAACAAAAAAAAACAAAGCTCAACTAAAACTTTCGAAGCGGTAAATAAAATATAAAACAAAAAGCACGAGAAACGATTTAGAAAATCAAAGTTTATGCACATGTAAAATTTCACTAAAATATTGAATACAAAACAAAATGTTTTTACGTTTGCCAAATAACAACAAAAAAATATATACAATTTTCACATCACGTTTCAATTTTTGTAATGAAAATACAGTTTTCTGAAAATTGAGAAAGAATTTTGTTTTTACCAAGAACAAAATAGTTTTTATTTTACCAACAAAAGTTGTAAATACATATGGAATCAATGTTTGGCTTCTAATCGTATGAAGGTGGATGGAGAAGAGAATTTAAGCTTTTGGATAACATATATTGTGGGTTAGTTATATATAAATTACGAGGCATAAAACACGTTTTTGGTGAAAGAATCAAAGGTTTTTGTAGTTTGTTTAGATTTTTGTTTAGAACTTTATGGATGGGAGAAAGAATAGTTTATTATTGTGGCGTCGTTTTGTGTCTTGACTAACGATTGATTTATTGATAAATAACTTCTTTAAAAAATTCACATTCGTTTCATATCTGAAAAAATACAGAAAGAGTTTATTTAAACTGATTGTGATAAGTGTGATTACGACACAATTTAAACATGTTCACGAGAAACAACATGAAAATCCTCAATGCTTAAATTAATGCTTTGGAAGCAAAAAAGCTTAAAAATCGTCAAAATGATGTTAAATCAAACTATTTATGGTAAATTGGTTTCTAACAGCAAGGTGGAGTCAAGATATGATGTGTTTATGATTGTTAGGCTATTAAAAATGAAAATGAGTTTTTTTTCGAAAATTCAGTCAGATTATTATTCTTAGTAAAAGTGGGTCACAATTAGGGTTTCTCATTTCCCGTAGAAATTCAAATCCCGGGAAGCCGGGACGAAAAATATCAAATTCCCGGGATCCCAGGAAATCCCGGGAAACGCTAAAAAGCTAGATTTTTCTAATTGGGTGGTAGAAAAATGTGTAAAATTAAAACAGCAGAAAAAATGCGCTATTGATTTTTAAATTTCCATTATTTTTAATTAGAAAAACTTCAAAAATTAAATAAAAAAGAATTCATCAAAACAAAATAAAAATAAATTCATAATACTAATTTTTAAACAATTTTTCAAAAAACTAGGTTGTCAATGGCGCCATCATTCAATTTTGTCCGAATTTTCGTGACGAAACGTCCATTGAACCATCCGTCCACGAGAACCATTAAACATAAATTAAGAGAAATGAAGCGCAAGTTTTAGATAGATTTCTCGGAAAAATTTACCTCTTTTAAGTTTTTTAAGTTTACCTATTTTTAGTTTACCTATTTACCTATTTTAAGAAAAGAATTAAAACTACTCGATTTTCGAGTGAGAAAACTTTAAATATCTTTGAAAAAAGTACAAAAAAATGTTAATTAAAATTAGCGGGATACCCGGGATCCCGGGAAAACGGGATGAAAATTTACCCCCGGAATCCCGTTTGAGAAACTCTAGTCACAATAATAAAATATTCTTAAAAGATTATCGTGTCTTAAAATATGATAAAAAAGGAATTTAATAAAATAGAACTCAGCATTTAAAATAGAAAACTGCAGAACCGACGACCCTAAGTTTTTCACTAAACTGTTTTTAACCCAAACCTGTAAACCCAATAGTGTCCTATTGCATTATCATTCTCTTTTGGTACGTTTATCTAAATTCTAAGTCACCTGAGGTTGTTGAGGAATTCCTTTCAGTCAATAAGCACTGTGAGGATCTAATTTAGGTATTATCGCAGCTCTAATTGGTTATACGATAAATTCATAAATTCAACAGTTTGAGAATATGGACAACTCACAAACTAAAAATGTTATAGATGCGATCAGTAAGATTCATTTTACTAAAATGTTGACCCAAGCACCATCAACAGGTTTAAGCTCCTTGTATAACAAACCCAGTAGCTCCAACCAATCGCCTAATACTAACTCTATTAATCCAATCTCACATCAGAGAGTTTGTCATAATATTTTTACGAAAAACCCTGTAAATTCTCAAAATAATATTCTGAATTTCTAACCCAATTATAAGTACCCACCTAGGGATTTTGAGTTACCCTACGTTCAGTTTTACTAATTTCAACAAAATTGCTCAGCCTACAATAACGTTCCTTCAAATACATCCCAGGTCGATGTGTTGAGATTAAGAATTGAATTGTATCCTTAAATTATATAATTTAGCATCTAAGCACTCATTATTATTCATTATATTTTTTCTTCATCTAGCAGTTTTTTGTTCATTACTTGCTTATAGATTTTATTCTGTAACAAACACAATAATAGTAGATTCTTGTATGAGCTTAGAATGAGGGCAATTCTTCATGAGGATGAAGTTTCCCGGAACGAGCGTAGCGAGTGGAGGGAATCATCCGAGTGAAGAATTGCCTTCATCCTAAACGAATACAAGATACTATTTTATCCACAACTAAAAATATTTCAAATAATTTCATTCAAGTTTTCCTGTTAAAGTTTATATCGCCATATTGAAATAAATCTATGAAATGAAAAACAAAACAAAACATGTTTGTTTATTTTTTATGTATTGTTCTTGTTTTATCTTGTTTATATTGCTATACCAACAAATCAAGTTTTTAATTTGTAAGAGGAATTTTGAATAAATAAAGTGGAATGAAATAAATAAAAAAGAATTTGATATATAGAAAGGAATGAACACAATTACAATAAAAGATATACGCATGGAAAGTATATATTCTTTAGTAGTCGTGGATAAAACTTTTTCTATAAGTTATCATAAAGTTTTTATTTATACTATTTTATTTACTACAAAAAGCATAATCTTCAATAGGTTATGGGCCCAGAGACGCTATAAATAAAATAAATCGAATAAAACACAGAGATGTGTCGCTGAACCGTCCAGAAGAAAATATAAAGATTTTTTTTAACAAGCCATCTCGTCGTAGCATATGTTAAAAATATTCGAAAAGCGAACATTAGAAGAAGCCGGTTGCCGTACCGTATATGTTCAACAGAAACTAGCTGTAAGAGAAGTGAAATTAAAATTAGATCCAGAATATTCGATTCGATTGTTGTTGTTTTGAAGAAATAAATTTGAAACTATTTATTTGGTGTTGTCGTGAAGAAATTGAAATATGGAGTTGTTTAGCGACAAGAAAGAAAACAGTTATGCGGGTCATAAATTAAATGGTACGAAATACCGACTGTGGAAATTCCAAATTAATGCATTGATGAAAGTCCATGCACTAGTTGATAATATTGAAGGGAATGTACCAGAATCTACCACGACCAATGAGGTAAAAGCACAATACGAGCGCAATGAAGGTAGAGCGATGAATATTTTAATTCAGTTATTGGATGCAGAACGAGCAAATCTTGTTTTGACGTGTAAGACAGCAAAAAAGATGTTGGACAAGTTAAACAGCATCTATAAAAAAAATTCAGAAATTCGTGTTATGAATTTGTACGAGAAATATTTTGAATTAAAGATGAAAGATGACGAGTCAGTTGCGAATTACGTCTCCAAGGTCAATACTTTATTAGCTTTTAAAATAGAGAGTCAAGGGAAGAAATTATCAGATAAGTTGAAAGTGGTACGTGTTATTAGCAGTTTTCCGCCACTATTCAACAATTATAAGACTGTTTGGTATAACACGCAAGAGACTAGGAAGAGGACAATTTAAAGAAAAATTGTGCTAGTGAAGCTGAAAATTCAAATGTCGCTTTTTCAGCCAAAGCAGAATTGAAACCAAAAAGCCGAACAAATATTAATGATTTAAAGAAGAGAACAAAGTGCAATATATGTCGCAAAGTTGGGCACGTGAATGTCCCGAAAATTTTAAATCATCAAAATCAGAAACTGAAGATAAGAAAAAGGAGGTGGCTTTCTGTGCAACTGTTTGTTCAGGCCAGTGTGATATTGAAAATGTTTGGATAGCTGACTCAGGTGCTTCGAGTCATATGACTTATCACCGTGAATGGTTCTCAGAATATCACAAGTATACCGGTAATGGTTTTCAGAGCCGTCTTAAACCTTTCGTAGGCCCTAGACACATTACAATATATATTATGAAAAAGAAATTAGTACACCAGAATTTTGTTCTGAACAGCATAAATTGGATTTGGATTTTCAACATTGTAATTTGAATTTTCAATTGTCTTGGAATAGTTGATTGCGCATAGCACCGTTAAATATAAGTTTGCATAATGTGTGTATTTTTATGAATATGGGCAATTTTTTACAAACCGAACACCTTTTTGACCAACACATTTTGGATTTGGCTGAAATTTGTTTGTGGGTTTTATATTGAAAAAAAGATATACGTGTTCCAGATTTTTTTTGATTTTTTTGGAAATTAGAGTGGTTTTATAAATTACGAGAGTTTCGTAATTTTTTGCTTGCAGACTTATTTTAAAAAATTAATGACTTTGGTTCTATTAAGATAGAAATTTCTATTTTAATTTATCTTAAAGTAAAAGGATGCAATTTAAACCAAAAAATAAAATCAATAAAAATTATTAACAAATTCTTATTGTTATAAACAAATAAATTGTTAAAATCAATTTTTAGTCTTTGCCCCACCCACGTGATGAGTTTTTAGTATGACCATCGTATTGTAAGTTTAATTTTCTACAAAAACCGTATTTTTTATTAATGGAGAAATTATTTTTACTATTAGAAATAAATTAATTTATCGAGCGCGGAACGACAAGAAATTCCATAAATGGGTCATTCTTTTACATACCGAACAGATTAGGACAAATTCTGACCAACACATTTTTGATTTAGCTTTTTACGGGTTCTATATCGAAAAAACAAATATGCGTGTTCCAGGATTTTGTTTTTGAATTTAGAGCGGATTTAAATTTCGAGAATTTCGTGATTTTCGGCTTAAAGACTTATTTTCAAAAAAAGGATCTTTTAACTTTAAAATAAAACACAACAGAAATTTCTATCTTTAATAGAATCGAAGTTATTAATTTTTGAAAATAAGTCTTCAAGCCAAAAATCACGAAATTCTCGAAATTTGAAATCGTTCTGTTTCCAAAAAAATCCTTGAGCACGTTTAAATTTTTCGATATAAAACCCCTAAAAAAATTTCAGCCAAATCAAAAATGTGTCGGTCAGATTTTGTCCAAATCTGTTCGATTTGTGAAAGAATGCCCATGCGGGCATAACTATGTGCATTATTCAAATGCATGAATAACTATGTGCATTATTCAAACAGATCTCAGCGTGCGAATTTTCAATCTTACATCATTCGAGGTTTAATTTTATACTTTGTATTTATGTCGAATTCGTTTTGCCAAAAAAATTGAAAAAGGGGTTTTTCCTCTCAGATCAATTTTTTTGTGACATTACATGTTCTATATGTCCAAACAAGTGATCTTTTTTGCTCTAAAAGATATTTTTGAATCTTGATTTTTAGCTAGAGCAAAGCATAAGATACAATATATAACACAATAGCTATATATGTATGTAACAAGGGCGTAAAGTATGTCTTTTCCGCGTGAGAGTGAAATTATTACTTAAGGCGTTAGCCGAGAGCAACAATCACTCGAAAGCAAAAAAGATAATTTATGCCCGAATTGCATACAAGATTTTTTGTACGAATAAGATTCTGTATTACTTGCATAAATTAAAATACATGTATTTACACAAAACAGTACAATATTTTTTGAGAAAATTGTTTAATCCAAGTAGTTTTGTTGTTCATATTTATTTTCTATTTATTGTCTAAATTTCTATAGCAACCAATATTTTTTAATTTCTATATTAATTTATTTAAAACATTTTGTTTTTCAGTTGTATTTGAGCTATCGTATATATATGTATATTACAGGTTTTGCAGTCCAAATTCAACATTTTGCAAATCAAATTCAATATTTTTTAAATCAAATTCAACTTTTTGCAAATCAAACTCAATTTTTTGCAAATAAAATTGAGGAGCAAAAAATTGAATTTGATTTGCAAAAAGTTGAATTTGATTTGCAAAATATTGAATTTGATTTGCAAAAAGTTGAATTTGATTTGAAAAAAGTTGAATTTGATTTGCAAAAGTTGAATTTGATTTGCAAAATGTTGAATTTGGACTGCAAAACCTGTATCGTGTTTTGTAAAATATATTTTGAATAATCGTTAAATGCAAGTAATTTTTTGTTTATTTTTTTTCTAAATTTCCTCCAAATTATTTAATTTTAATTATATATAAAATTACAAACAAACAAACAAATGAGTAGATTAAACAATTTTCTCAAAGTAAAATTTCACAAAGCATAAATGTCTGTAAATATATGTATGTTTTTTTTGAAATAGCCACTATGTATTTTGTTCTTTTGAGTTCATTTGATGTTGTCAAAAATATTTACACTTTAGGGTAAAATAGTAATAGTTTGGGCATTGTTATTTCAATTTGCATTGTTTTTTCAATAGGAAAAAAATCTCTGCCTTGCGCACAATTTTTGAATCGTAAAAGTGCATTTTACGGTTTAATCGTACAATAGTACATTATGATGCTAGGACGTAAAGCTAAAGATTTTGGCCGGATGTGGAGTTTGCAAATCGAGGCGCTAGTCGAGATTTGCACCCACATTAAGTCCAAAATAGCTTACGTCCGTGCATCATATACTATTTTTTATTCGCCGCAAGCAAAATATTTTAAGAAAAGTTGTTTATTCTAAATTAAAATTATAAATTTTCATAAATTTTAAAATAAAAATATGTGGAACAAGTAATCTTTGAAAAAATATTTATTATTTTTTCCAAATTCTATGACAACAAATGATAACAACTATTTTAATTGGATAATGAAATTTTGAATTTGCGGGTTGCTTTGATAAAAAAATTTATTTTTCATAGAATTTAAACAAATACAAATGCTTTTTACTTTTTTGGACGTAGCTATGACGACAAAATAAATAGTTGAAAAGTGATACTTTAAAGCCGCAAATCACAGTAATAAAGTAACACTTTAATATGTAGGCGAATAAAAAATACATTTATATATGTCTCTCAAAATTAGTAAACAAACAAAACGCCATTTACTTGTGATTTTTAAAGTGAAATAGTTTTTGTTTAAATAAAGGTTTTTTTTAATCGTATTTTAAATTAAAAATTAATAATAATAATAGAAATAAAATTATTTTGTTTTCTTTGTATACATATGTACATATTTTATTTTTTCTTCGTAGGCCCCCTTAAAGTTCGTAGGCCCTAGGCACAGTGCCTATGGTGCCTATTGGGTAAGACGTCTTTGATGGTTTTGTAGAAATAGTCAATGCTGTTTTCTGTGCCATCGAAGGGATAGGAAAAATTTTGATTGAGGCCAGATTTAACGGACAGTGGGAGGCACGTCGTTTAGAAGATGTTCTCTACGTTCCTGAACTAAGAAAGAATCTGTTTTCAACATCAGTAGCAACTGATTAGGTCTTCGAAATGCTTCTTACTAAGGATGGTTTTAAATTGGTGTTGGATTCAAAGACAGACAAAATCAAATACGAATGGTATTTCGACAGCGCATCGATGAATGTGCAAACACTGCAGCGCTTTCTCTTTAACAATGGCATCGACGTTTAGATCACATCAATGTCAACACCATTATGAAAATGTGCAACCAGAATTTGATAAATGGCGTTAATTTATCGGACAGTGAACCATTTTTCTGCGGGGCTGCCAACTAGGAAAAATGTCAAAAGCATCGCATAAATCATCATTGGGTCGACCGAGTGAGATTGGTGAATACTTGCACGCTGATTTATGTGGCCCAATGGAAGAAACAGGTATAGAAGGTATTAGATATTTCATGCTAATTAAGGACGAGGCCACAAGCTTCAGATATGTGTATTTTATGAAATCGAAAACTGAAATATATGATAATTTACGCTATTTTATTCCATTGGTACACAACACATGTGGAAAACACATTAAGAATTTTCGATTCGACAATGGTAGGGAATTTGTAAATCAGAATGTAAAGAGTTTATTATTGAAAGAAGAGATTACATGGGAACACATTACGCCATATACACCGCAGCAGAATGGTTTAATTGAGCGAGACAATAGCACAGTTCGAGAAAGCGGTAGAACCATGTTAATTGCAAGTGGATTGCCGAAGATGCTTTGGCCGGAAGCAGTTCGAACAGCGATTTATATGTTAAATCGTTCAACAAACAGCAGGTGTAATGATCGTATGCTATATGAGAAATGGTTTAATTCAAAACCAGATTTGGGTCATGTTCGCGTTTTTGGTACTGATTGCTTCGTCCAAGTTCCAAAACAATTAGGACGAAAGAAGTGTGATCCAAAATCAAAAAAGGTATTTTTAGTTGGATTCGAACCCACAAATAAAAATATTCGTTTATTCGATCCAGACACCAACAAAGTGTTCATCAGTTGTAATGTTCGATTCAATGAATCAAAAACATTTTTTATTAGAAATGTGGGTGATGATAAGGAAATTGATGCTGTACTAGAGGAAAATGCAAATGAAGAAGAAAATGGCCTAGAGGCTCATGAATTAGGTAATAATCCAAATTCCAGTCAAATTGCTGAATCCAATCAGGAATGGAATCGTTTACTGATTGCCAATTGAATTTTGATTCGACATCCAATAGTGATTGTGAAACAAATAATAAGCAAAGTAATTCAATTGAACGTGCTAATGAACGATATAATTTACGTAAAACCGTTAAAGCATCAGACCGTTTAATTGAAACTGGGTATTCAGCAGTTTTCATTGAACCAGTAAATTATGAAGCAGCGTTGCAATCGTCTGAACATAAACAATGGCAAAAGGCCATTGATGATGAATTACAGTCCGTACATGTTAATGAGACCTGGGAAATTACAGAAAGGCCAACAAATGGAGATATAGTTGGATGCAAATGTGTATTTAAACTAAAGTCGTGTTCGAATAGAAACATTTTTAAGGCTCGTCTAGTTGCAAAAGGATTTTCGCAACGAGAAGGTGTCGATTTTAATGAGACATTTGCACCAGTGGTACGGTACGATTCCATTCGTACTATTTTATCTGTTGCTGCAATCGAAGATTGGGAGATAATGCAGTTTGACGTTAAAACTGCATTTCTTAATGGTAGTTTGGATACAAATATATATATGGAAATACCAAAAAGTGTTATTGTTGATGAGAGGTGTTATTGTTATTCGCTTAATCACCACTGTTATTCGTATACTCTCCAAAGTTATTCGTTTTATCACCACTGTTATTCTTTTATACAAAAAAGTTATTCATATAAAGGGAGATTCCCGCTTTGGCGCAGAGTCAGCCATTTTCGTTACCATTTTCCAAGTCTTCCTGTCCAGTGTGTTCCTCTTTACTTTTGCTTATAATTTTCACTGCAATCGTATATTTTTGCATTTGCATAAAACGCTCTTCAGATCAAAAATGAACAAAAAATTATTGGAAGTGCACATGTATCTTTGTAAATGAACAAAAAGGAGAGAGAAATGTACACGCATCATTGTATATGAAGAAAAACATGTTTAATTAAAAATGTTATCGAATAAATACAGAACAATTAAAATTATGAGCCAACACTCATATTCTCTAAGTTTAAAGCTGCTTGATAGAAAACCGACGAATGCTGGACAGCCTTGGCGCAGTGCCCTCCTGTTATTGTAGTTTTGGCTTCTCCCACCACTTGTTCCAAATATTGGAGCCGTTGCTCACCTACTCCAGGGGCCCTCACGGTAGATAATCTGAGATGCCCTTTGACATAGTTCTTTACTATCGACCAGATATTTTCGATAGGGTTTAGCATCGGCGAGTACGGCCCCAGGTGCAAAAGTGTCGCTCTCCCACAATCGTCCGCGAAACTCTCGACTGCCGACGCAAATCCTCTGTGGCACGCAGCGTTATCGCAAACAATAACCAGGTCAGCCGGCTGATTACCTCGCGTTTACCAAATTTGAAGAAGCCTCTGCATCCACTCGTGCGCATCTTCTGTTTTGAAGGCTCCCTTCTTTTATTCGATTGTTAAAACGCCTTCAGCAGAGATGGTCCCAATTAAGTGGATATTGAGACCTTTGGACGCCGGAAGCTGCATAACTGCCCTTTTTCCTCGGATAGAACGCCCTTTATTGTGGCGGCAGAAAAGATTAAAATTCGTTTCATCTACATACACAATTTGTTTTCCTGTCAATTGAAATTAAATTTATAATTTTTAAAATTAAAGTGTTTTCATTTAATTTACTATTTCTTATAAATTCTGTAAGTTTTTGGACATAAAAGGCCATGAAAAAAAAAACATCAGACTAAAAACTTAGGTGCTTGGTTACGATTTTAGCTTTCGTTCATATTAAAATTGTATCAAAACATATTTGAAACGTGGAAATGAAACACAAAAGCTCAAATTTATGCACTCGGAGGTAAAAATTCATCTCGTTAAGTAAAAGATCACCGTTCATCACTATGTGCATAAATAACTATTATTTTATACTGTATATGTACATATACTGTAATACACCCAATCTCCCTTTATATGAATAATTTTGGGTATAAACGAATAACAGTGGTGATAAAACGAATAACTTTGGGTATAAACGAATAACTTTGGTGATAATACGAATAACAGTTGGTTTTAACGAATAACTATGGGGATGAGATGAATAACAGCGGTAAAAGGTGTAGTCTTGTCTACCTCCTTTACGTGATTTTGACCTGATGTTGATTATACACGCGAACTGTTGACGCCTCTGATTTGAGTAGTGGACTGTATAGATTTTAAAATTGACGACATAAAATTAAGAACCAGAGGATTATTAACGAATTTGTCGGATAATTAAAAACTTGGGATGATAGAGCATGCGTGTCCAAATTATCACGCCTAATAACTAGTAACGACGATCGATGATAATGCGTGTCCAAATTATCACGCTCAATAATAATATGAATAATCGATGAATAATGTTGTGTTACCCAACATGGCGGCCATCAAGACAACTCACTCCCTTTCATCATCATGGCAGGAACATGGATACAACACTGCACAAAAAACACTTTACTACTGGATTAGTATGTAATGTATTATACATTTATACACGACATCTTTATTCTATTATTTGTAACTAAAGTAAAAATTATCTTTGTTGTTCCACTGTACTTAAAAACTAATATTGGACATCGATGTATCTTCTGTTTTGTCATTACAATAAAACTTAGTTGTTAATTTTTATTGTGTAAAAAAATTGCATTTTATTTAATTACATAATTATCATCATCGGCTATCTTACACATGGCGACGAGAATTAAATAATAAAGTAACTTTTAAACAATTTTTTGTGCATTCAAATAGTATATTTTTCATATTAAACACAAAAAAAACTTTTTCGTGGGAAAAAGTCATATCAGCGCATTTCTAACCATTTTTTTATCTAACAACTAAATTTTCTAGTTGAAGCATTTTTTTAATAACATTTTTTTTAATGTACAATGGCTTCAACATTTATTGGAAAAGTTCCGGAATTTGGAATCAATGATGATTATGTAACTTTTGAAGAACGATTATTACAACATTTTAAAGCAATTGAGTTGGATAATGAAGATCGTAAGGCTGGAATTTTACTCACAGTCATTTCAGAAGACGTTTATAAAAATTTAAGAGATCTATGTTTTCCAGATACACCTTCGTGATTTTTACACAACAAAAATTTCAGTTTATAGAGAACGTATCAAACTTTATGATGCTAAACAATTTTCCAGTGAAACAATAGCAGAATGGTTAACCCGTTTAAAAAAATTAGCAACGAATTGTAATTTTGGTGATAAATTAAAGGCTATTTTATGCGACAAATTTGTTACTGGATTAGTCGCGGAGCCCATTGCAAATCGGGTGATGGTAGAGGAAACAGATTTGGATTTAAATGACATTTATAATGTGGCTATTAAAAAAGAAAGTAGTTTAAATATTAGAAAACTAGATATGGACATAAACAAAATTAGTTTTAATTACAAACCAAAGACAGCTATGAATAAATCTAAAAGTGACAATTATAATGAAGCTAATAAATTCAAATTCAAGTGCTTTGTGTTTTGCTTGTGGAAAAGGGAACCATGCATTTGCTTTCTGCAGATTCAAAAGACAGTTTTGTGATTTATGTGGAAATGTGGAAGGTCACGTTTGTAGTTGGTTTGATTATTTTAATTATTATGGTGAATAAAGAAGCAATAATATCAATACTTAATATTTTTATATTTAATAATTCATATATTATAATAATTATAATTAATAGTTCACATAACTTTACTTAACCAACTCTCTGTATTGAATACTTAAAACAAAAACTAGAACTAAAAATAATGTTTTAACAACAGCTCACTGCGATCAATAATAATTCAGAATAAATCAATGGGTTACTGAGTTTACATATTACGTTAACAGGTTGGCATTAGATAGTAACGACTCTACACGTTAGAGCTATGTGCGATACTGTAAACAAACGAGATAACAATGTGCGACCAAATAAAGCGGATAACAGTCAGCGCCAAATTTATTTAGAAATTTTTAATGTTGATTACGACAATGATCCAATTATTGTTGAGAACAAGCCATTTTTTTAAAATGTGTTAATTAATAATGTACCGGTGAAAATGGCGGTTTCTGAACAGTTTTTCAATGAACATTTTAGTTCAGAAATTTTGCCGAACAGAAAATTAAAAAGTTATTTGGGCTATTTTGTGGCTATTTTGGTTATTTTGTGGAGAATTTTAAATTTGAAGACATTGCATGTCAAAATAGTGTTGTTGTTGTACATGATGGCGGAAGACCATTACTTGGTCGTGATTTAATAAATAAATTTGGCATAACATTTTCAAAACACAAATTAGAAAATTTAAATAGTGATTTGGATAATAAAATTTTAACAATAGACAACAAAAGGAGTTAGATCTTTACCTGCAATTAAAGATGAAAGTTACCAAGTTAAAAAAACAAATAAATTTTCTTAGAAAGTGTAACAGAAAAAATTTATACCCAAAATTCATGAAGATAAAATTTCCCATCAAAACAATAGTAACAAAAAAAAAGTGGAGAAAATTACTAAGAAATTATGGCTGAAAAAAGAAATTTGTGAGAAGTATGCAAGATTAAACAAAATAGAACTAGAGCTGTACTATACACATATTAAAATTACATCTATTTACTATAAAGATAACATAAAATTTAATTATTGGTGGTTAGCGTTTGATAGCTACGTACATTGAAGAGTAAGAAAAATGGAAATAAATTTGAATACAATTTACAGAAAAAAATAAAGAACTTAGCAATAAACCAGAAAAGAATACCCAAAAGAAAAACAATACCATACATTGAAACATTTGTACAAAACCTCTCATCTTACATAATAAACAAGAGAAAAAAATCAACAAGATCAATTTACAACAGAATGTTAAAATCAATCAAAAACAATAAAAATATAGTCATTTCTAAAGCGAATAAAATAAAGGTAACACAGTGGTGATAATGGATAAAATAGATTACGATGCCAGAGTTACAGAAACAATTATAGATGGACCATATATGGAACATACATGGAAAAATGGCAGCCCAAGGGATCCACTAAACAAGATGGTCAATGATGCTAAAACCATCATAAAAGCAATAGCAAATGGGATGAACACACCGGAACTAGAATACAAACTACACGTTAGCAATCCCAAAGTTCCAAAATTGTATGCTCTACCAAAGATCCACAAAGAAGGTAAAAAAATGAGACCAATATCTTCAAATATTTATACACCTACAGAGAATATGGCCAAATGGGTCTTGCAAGAACTACAACAAATACCATCACCAGAAGGCAGAAGCGTGAAATGGAATCATGAATTCAATGGAATTAGTGAACAAAATCAAGGACATCGCACTGAAAGAAGATGAAATTATGATTTCTTTTGATGTTACGGCTGACCGCGCAATAGAATATTTAGAAGATGTTATGGACTGTTATGGACCAAAGCTACTTTAAATTTCGTGAAAAATATTATAAAAAAACATCTGGAACATCAATGGGTAGTAAATTGGCCCCATATCTTAGCAACATTTTTATGCGCTACTTAGAGAATAACTTATTTAATAACTACAGCAGTTTTCCAACAGTATGGCTACGGTATGTTGACGACTTGCAATCGTTAAAAAATCAGAACTATCATCCGTCCATACTTATATAAATAGTATACATCCCTCAATCAAATTCACAAGTGAAACGGAAGAAAACAACACTCTTAATTTTTTGGACATTGAAATCATCAGAAAACAAAACAACTCATTAAAGTTTGGCATCTACAGAAAACCAACAGATGCCACCAGATTCATCACGAGTGACTCCCACCATCACACCATCACATCTCACAGAAACAAGCGGCATTTCATTCCATGTCACACAGACTTTTCAATATTCCGATGGAAAAAGAAGAGATGGATAAGGAAATTAAATATATAGAAGAAACAGCAACCTTAAATGGTTATTCAGTAGGATTTGCCAAGAAAATTATAAAGAAACATAGAATTAAATGGGAAAAGAAACAAAAACAAGATTAAGTGTACAATATTTTCCAGAGCTCAGTAACAAACTATCCAAAGTTTTTCGCAGACATAAAATTGATCTACTGACAAGACCCACCACAAAAATCAAAAATGAAATCAGCAGATTAAAAGATCAATCACATAGAAATTTCAAAAGTGGAGTCTACGAAGTAAAATGTGCGGATTGTAACCTGATGTATATTGGTCAAACTTCAAGAGACTTTAGCACTAGATTGAAGGAACACCACAAGACAGATATAAGTAAATCTAGTGTTGCAAAACATATGACCACAAACAAACACCACATCGATACTGAAAACTCAAAGATAATAAGAACGAGCCATCAACGTTGGAAACTAGACGCATTTGAGTCGTACCATATCATCAATAAACAAAATTTAATGAATAAGATGCTTAATGAAGAAGCTAAAATCATTTCACCTTGTGCTGAGCGTATATCATGATATCATTCTCGATGTCGTGTGTAAACGACATTTATACACTCTTGCTATCTGACTGCGTATTTATTATTTCAATTTTAACGTTTGTTGGTTTTAAATTAATTCACCAGAGATATAACACTGTCTATATGTCCGTATGTCCTGAACAGTCCGGTTTTTCGATGATACACTTTGCCGAAACTATTTTGCACCAGGGAAAGAACCGTTAGACCCGTTTGACGTGCGTCAACTTAGGTCGTCGGGAATATCAGAGAAAAATAAAAGACACTATTTAAATTCAAACTGATTCTACCATTTATTATGAAAAATCATTTCTTTTATATTATTTCAAATACTTCCCCATCATATAATTATGTATATAAATTATGTATTTACAAATTACTTATTCCCCACTTAAAACTTAAATCAATTAATATATTATGTATTCCCACTTAAATCAATTAATATACATATTTATATTGTTTTAAATTTACTTATTGCAAAAATGCAATAACAACAAAAATGTATATAAAAGTGTTCTCAATTTATTTGCTCTATATTTTTCTTCAAATAAAATGTACAAGTCATCATAAGCATTTTAACTTTTATTTAAATTGTTTCAATGTTTTGAAACATAATATATGTGATGACACGTTTTGAATCTAAGTTCATAAACTTTATTTGTTTACAATTGACGATACGAAATAATGAAATGTTTATTTGTTATTTTGTTTTGATAAAATTTATGTCGTCATGGGAATTTCTTTATAACCTATTTATATAGGTTTTGATTTGGGTAAGTTGGTGAGTAGACGTAGTAGTATCTCTACAACCTTTATTCAACATTAAAGAACATTCCAACAGTTTTCGAGAGTAACAGTTACAGCCATAAACAAAAGCAATAAAAGAGGGAGGGAAAAGGAAAATTTCTGTCTTTTAATTATAGTTTTTAGGGTTTCAATTAGTTTCCAAAATAATTTTTGTTCTTTTGTTTTTGTTCTCTTTTGTTCTTTTAGAAAATAAATATTTTAGCCCCCTTTTCCTTTTTTTGTGTGTTTAATTATAAGATAAAATATTAATACCTCTATTGTTAGAATTATATATATATAACGAAACGAAGCTGTAATCTTTAACTGCACCAAAGTACCTGTCGATGATCTTTAGAAGATTGAAACCGGTAGTACAATCAAAAATAATTAATAAAATTTATAACGTTTAACTAAATTTATAGAATTTTATTAAAGTGAGGAACTGTTGGTTATTGGGCAAACAATTAAACAAATAGTATATATAATAGACAACAGTCCTGAAAAAAAATTAAGTGATATAATTTCTAAGCACAGATAATTATTTTCGGATAAATTAGGACATTATAAATATGAAAAGTTGAAATTAGAATTGATCGACGATATTAAACCAGTTTTTGTAAACCACGACCTGTTCCTCATACATTTAGAAAAAAAGGAAATAATGAATTAGATCATTTGCAAAATAAGGGTATTATTACTCCAGCCAACACCAGCGATTGGGGAACACCTTTAGTGCCCATTCTTAAGAAAAACGGCGATATCCGAGTTTGTGCAGACTATCGTATAACAGTAAACAAATTTTTAAAGGATGTAAATTATTCGATTCCGCTTATTGATGATTTATTTGCTGCATTAGAGGAGGGAGAAAAATTTACCAAGTTTGATCTAAGTTCGGCATACAATCAAATTGAGTTGGACGAAGATACAAAACATATATTATCGTGGAGTACTACAAAAGAAGTTTTTATTGTTAATCATCTACCTTTTGGAACTAAGCCTGCTACTTCAATTTTTCAGCAAATTATGGAAAAACTCTTCAAGGCTGTAAAGGAGCTGTAGTATTATTGGATGATATTTTAATTACCGGGAAGTCAGATCAAGAACATCTAGCCAATTTAGAAGCGGTTTTTGAGCGTCTTAATGATGCTGGTTTTAAGTTAAGTAAGGGAAAATGTTCATTTTTCCAAACTGAGGCTCGCTATTTAGGTTATGTTATTGATTCAAGGGGACTTCACAAAAATGCCAATAAGATTAAGGCGATAGTCAATGCGCCAGTTCCAAAGGATACTACCCAGACAAGAGCATTTATTGGAATGATCAGCTATTATGGTAAGTTTGTACCAAACTTAGCCGATATTTTAAACCCATTATATAAATTATTGCAAAAGAATTCTGAATTTATGTGGAATGCTGATTGTCAAAATTCTTTTGATCAAATTAAGAAAATGATGACCTCCGATGCTTTTTTGGTTCACTTTAACCCATCATTGCCAGTAAAATTAATAACTGATGCTTCATTATATGGTGTGGGAGCAATTTTAGTTCACGTGTTTCTAAATGGAGAGGAAAAACCAATTGCGTATGCTTCGCGAACACTTTCAAAACCAGAGAAAAATTAAATAAAAAAGCCCTCGGAATTTATTTTGGAGTAAAAAAATTTTCAAATTTCCTCATTGGTAGGCATTTGATTTTATGCACTGACCACAAACCATTGGTAACTATTTTTAGACCAAAAAAGGTATTCCGGAGATGGCAGCTGGACGGTTACAGCGGTGGTCTGTTTATTTATCTTCATACGATTTTACAATTCAACATATTAAAGGTGAGATAAATAAAAGCGCAGATTTTTTATCACGATTACCAATTTCTAATGATGATCAACAAATTGATTTAGAAGATAAAGATTTTTCACATTTAAATTTTATTAATATCGAAACCGATAATTTAGTAGATGTAACAAAAATTAGAATTGCATCACGTAAAGAGTAAAGTAATAAACTATCTTCGATTTGGATGGCCAAATAATAATTCAGATGATTTACTAAAACCATTTTTTATACGTAGAGATGAACTTTCTTTGGAAAATGATATTGTAATGTGGGTACAGAATTGTCGTTCAAACAAAATTTCGTTGAAATATGCTTGATGAACTTCATACTACACATCTTGGTATGAGTAAGATGAAAGCATTAGCGCGTACATATTTTTTCGAAAAATTAGTAAATTCTTGTGAGATCTGTCTGAAACCTAGACCAGAGGAGCAAAAAACTCCATTAGCACCATGGAATCAAACCATTTATGTTTTTTAACGCATACATAAATGGGTCGAGGTCTATATGATGAGTTCGTGTAATGCTAACGAAACAATAGAAAGATTGAGGGATTGTTTTGCTCGCTATGACGTACCCAAAACTATTATATCAGATAATGGTGGACAGTTTACTTCGGCTGATTTCGAAAATTTTTGTAAAATAAATGGAATAAATTTTGTTTTTACTGCTCCATATTCTCTAGTTTCAAATGGCGCTGCCGAGAATGCCGTTAAAACATTTAAATCTGGTTTGATTAAGGCGTTAAAGAATCCAAATAATAATGATGTAAGTCTAACAACACTCATGAACCGACATTTGTTATCGTTATTTATTATATTATTATCGTCGCACGGAATACTCAACTACAAAGGAGACTCCATACAGGAAAATTTTTGATAGGGCACGTAAGATGCGTTTTAATCAGTTATTGCCAAATGTCGCCAAAGGAGAAAAATATTGAGCGCAAATTAAAAATTATGATAAACATACAAAGTCAAAATTTTTTTACGTTGGAGATGAGGTGATGGCTAGAGATTATCGAATTCCTCTAAAGAAAAATTGGGTCTTTGCAGTTATCGTAAAATATTTCGGAAAGACTTTTTGGTAGAGATCAAAGAAGGCTTTTTGTGTAAAAGGCATGCTAGTCCACTAATGAAGAGGGACGTATCAAATAAACAAAGATTCGTCCAAAGAAGTTTAACCAATGAGCAGCAAGATGCGTCGGTTAATCAGGACACAACTAATGTTCAACAAAATTGTGCCACGGAACCACCTGAAGAAGAAAGTAAAGATATTCCTGTTGATCTTTCAAATGAACAAAATGAAACAGAATTTGTAGCTCAACCTGAGCAAATTCAATTAAGGCGATCAACAAGAGTAAGACGAATTCCACAAAGGTTAAATTTATAATTTCCTTAATATAACTTTTTATATTCTAATTAAACTTTGAATTATATAAATTTTTGATGATTTTAAACAAAAAAAATATGTATACAGAAGGGCAGTGTAATGTATTATACACGACATCTTTATTCTATTATTTGTAACTAAAGTAAAAATTATTTTAAACTAAATTGAAGCTTATTTTATATCTAACCACTTGTGAAAGTTTAGGACTAGTTATATTTTTCGTTTTAGAGATAAAATTCGTTGTGCATATAACTGTCGGGAATCAGTTTTTTTTGTTCTGAAGGAAAATTATAAAAATGGCATTTTGGCACAAAACGACATTTTGACTCGACCCTTTTTAATTTGGTTTATTTTGGTCTATATTTAAAAAATTCTACTTGAAGCCGTATTTTTCATTTATCAAAGGCTATCTATAAACTAAAAATAAACCAAATTAAAAAGGGTCGAGTCAAAATGTCGCAAAATTTTGCTGAACTTGACTGAAATTGCTTTTTAAAAAGTTCATTTAATAATAAAATATTTGATATTTAACATAAAAAAAAATCTGAATCTAAAAATCGCCATTTTTATAATTTTCCTTCAGAACAAAAAAAACTGATTCCCGACAGTCATATGCACAACGAATTTTATCTCTAAAACGAAAAATATAACTAGTCCTAAACTTTCACAAGTGGTTAGATATAAAATAAGCTTCAATTTAGTTTAAAAAAAAAAAAAAAAAAAAAAGGCTATGCCATCTTTTTTTCAATTACACCTTTTTTTTTTTTTCTTATGTTACACCGTTAAAAATTATTTCAAAAAATTAACAGTGTACATTTTTAAAAACTTTGTTCCTATTCAACGACATATCATTTTTGAAAATCGATTGAGTAGTTTTTCTACAATCGCTCGTCAAAATGCACTCACATCACAAAATAACAAAAATTGAGGGGCACCCTGTGAAGACACCTGGTCGAAAAAAAAAATTCTAAGAGAACTTGTATTTTTTATTTATCAAAGACTATCTATAAACAAAAAATAATCAAAATTAAAAGGGGTCAAGTCAAAACGTTGTTGAATCTTCGTGAAATTGCTCATATATATATATATATATATATATATATATATATATATATATATATATATATATATATATATATATATATATATATATATATATATATATATATATATATATATATATATATATATATATATATAAACAGCGGAAGGACATCAACGCTGGATTCACTCAAATTTGGTAACTTAAATTTCTTTTTAACTCTTCTTTCTCTGTATTTTTTAGGACGACATGATGCCAGTATAACTGTCTTTAGGAAAGGATCAAACATTTTTATATCGAACCCTAGTGTTCAATTTTATAACCAACCAACTTCTCTTTCTACAGCTTCTGGAGAAGATAGCCGAGTTATCGGTCACATTCGTGAGCTAGTTTATTTTTGGATAAACAAAAAACCATTAAAATGTTTATAACTACTGGTTTAAAAAAAAACTTGCACATAGGGATCGGCTTTGGTTTCTCTTCCACATTTCTTCTAATAACATAGCAGATTTAAGTTTAAATATTTCTTAAATCACCCGATTGAGAGTTTTAATACTCTAGTTTTAAGACGGACGCCTTTTTTCACCCATATCATCGAACCAAATGAAACCTGTGAAACAAAGATTTTATCCAGTCTTTTCTGTTATACAAACGGAATTATACGATGAAATCGATCATACGTTGGCCCTGGATGTAATTTAAGAGAGTTCCAGTTCCTGGGATAACCTTGTAACTATGGAAAAAATTCTAATGGTAAGAAACAGTTTTGTTTGAACCCCCGTCGACTAAACGACTTGACCGTTAAAGATGTGTATATGGATACCCTAAAGTGAACGAACTTTTAAGTAGACTTGGCCATTGACTTGATAGACGCAATTTAATGACGGAATATTTAATCACCGCGTTGTTAAAATCCAACTTTAATTCTCCTTCAGCTAGTCACTTGGGTATACATATTAAAGTTCAAAGGCACCCAATTTTAGTTTAAGACCTCGCATGGGAAGCTTTGAATTACACTCTGTTCCTTTTCAACGTATTTTGGGGGATTTTCTCGGATCATACGTTAACAGCGAATTTGGCTTTAGCTACGTGATGGTTACCTTGGACCTTAATAAAATTTGCTATTTTTGACCCTCTTCGAACGATTGCTACAGAAACTACCATACTACACACTATAAGAAAAAGATTTTTTTTCTTTTGGCAACCCAGAGTTTGTTATAAGAGGCAATGGACCTCAATTTAATTTGGAAAAAGTTAAAGTTTTTTTATCTGTGTTCAGTATAACGCACCTTTACAATTCGAAGTATAGCTCGAAGTCAAATTCTTCTGAAAAAATTAATCACACTATTTTAACAGGCATTCGATCTTATTTATCCTCAAATCAACGACGTAGGATGAATATCTTGATAAAATTGGTGGTGCAATAGGGTCCTCTGGCTCGATGAAGCTTGAAGTTGCAAGGATTTGTATTTGATATTGAACATCGGTGAGGTAAGCTAATCGTGGTTCCAGACGCGTTCTTAAGAATTTTCTCCATCAATGAGGTTACCCATAACAAAACATTTATATTTATAACGGACAGTTATCTTAAATTAGTGGAGATATTCATTGATTCCAATGATCCAGGACTCGCACCCGCTACTCTTTACGTGTTCGGAAACGTACTTTTATTCACGGTGATACTCTCTTTCGGCGTAACTTCGTATTGAGTAACTTCGGACAGCAACTAAGTAGCATATTGGCTCTAAAATTTGTGAAAGCCAAAGTCCCTTAGTTAGATAGTAAAGAGACTTACGAACTGGGGGACATGATTTCACAATGCAACGAAATATATCATTCCGAACACGTGCGTCAGTAGGCATGTGCTTCCTTTAAGTTTGTTTTTTCTTCTCTATTATCAGTCAAATTTTGTTAACATTTTGTTTCATACAGAATTACCCATCTTGAATAGTAATTTTTTAGTCGTTATCTCGGGGTTTGGATTTGACTTTGACTCTCATTTCGTTTCTTTTTTTTATGATTCTTAGGGCGAATGTCGTCAGCCAGTCATCCTCCTTTCGCCTTGTCCTGTAATGGGCAAAATATTTTCGGTGTCTTCCGTGCTTCAATTTAAAAGGAAATAAATTAAAATTTTTGTGGTTTAATTATTTAAGTATGAGTGACAGACAAATATTAGAAATTGTGTATTTAATTATATGGATTCCTGTTAGTGACACTTTCAAAGAAAATTTAATTCAACAAAGAAAATATGAAATTTTCTTATATTCTTAAATTAGTGATTTAATAAAATTATAAAAGGAAACAATGTTGTGCTAATTGTGTATTTTTGTTTGTTTGGTAAAATAAATATTTTGGATAGACAAACCAACTAAGAGCGTATCATTTGTGCGGAAGAATTACAAATTTGATACTGATAAGTGATAATATTATTAAGTTTGTTGTTTATTGTAATTGTTGTTAAATGCAGTCATAAAAATAACAGATTCATTTTTATTCAATAGGAAGAGTTGTGCCATGACGATATATTTCTCTTTCGAAAACCTGAGTTGTATTTGAGTCACGCGGTTTCATAAGTATTCGTTTCAAATGTTCTTGTACTGAGGTAGGTCGACAGAACAGAATCTTCACTCGAAGTGAGCTATTGGCAAGGTCCATTCCCGTCTGCGACTAACAGGTCCTTCGCGGCGCATCACATTCTGTACACGTTTTATATATTCTTTCGTACGTTTCTATAAAATTACTTAACAATGTTGTCACCATCAATATTACTCTTTTTCTAAAGCCTTTAATACATATTAATGTATTACACAGTGAAATCCTTAAAATGAGGATTTAAAAGATATAACAGAAAAATGTATGGAAAATAAAAATTTCTATTGGAAAAACAAGTTTTTCATCTTAATATGGAAATATGTGTTTTTTATATTTACATCTCGTATTACATACCACCCCACAGACACTAGGTAATTTGTAAAAAAAATTATTGATTCTTTCGTGTAAGTAAAAATATGTTTGTTTAAAAGTTTGATGTTGAAATAATTTCAATAATTCTTTCTTCCATTCTAATACTAAGAAATAGTGAAATGGTAAAACAAAATTTTTACAACTTTCGCTCTGCTGAAATATAAACACAGGATTCAAGGTGCGTATTTTAATGTATTTGTAATATCAAATTGATTTTGCACTATCCAACCGAACCTATTGTGTTTGCCTTTCACATTGTTTAAGATGAGTAATTATGATTAATTTAACAATAGTTTTTGTAATCCTCTTTTAATTAACTAAGGGCTAATGACTAGCATCAGTTTATATAAAAATATTTTAAATTAATTCACATAAATTATTTAATCATTCAAATATAACAATAAATCATATATTTGGCATACAATATAGAAAAATCGTTGAATGGATTTCTCGTGTCAAATTACAAAATTAAATAGTTGTACATGTATATCCGTACCCAAATTTATATTGGACGTATGGCAAATTAGTTGTAAATTGGAATAACAAAATTATTTTATTTTCAAACTGTGTTGAATATATTAATATTTAATTGGATTGCCTTGTTTTATTATGTAAAAGGATCCATTTAATGTTATATTTAAAGTAAACCAGTCTATACTGGTATGGTCAGTTTTTTTCTTTAAGAAAAACATTTATTACTTCCGTCTAAAAAACCTAAGTATGTATTAGATTAATGAGAAAATTTTCAAAATCTGACGCTAGCATTTTCAGTTAAACAGGGTCTATATAAGCAAAAAAAAAAAACAGCCGTAGTCCATCATGATAGATGGTTGCACTTGCGATTGATGTAGGTACTCCATTTCAAAAATGTTTCTTCCTAAAGTTTGTTTTTAAATGCGGTGAGCTGAAAAGTTGAGCACTTTCTAATAATACGAACAAATACAAGAGATTAGTTAATAGCCGATTATGTTGGATCCAGCTTCAGCAAACTATAAAAAAGGGACTACTAAAAGAAGCAGTTAAAAATATCAGGTTGTTGCAGAATTAATGTCGTTTTTACAACAGTTGTAATTATTGAGAAGAATTATTTATCAATTTTTTTTTTGTTGTGTTGTAGGAATTACAAAATGTGTCACAGCAATACATAGATACAGTTTAGTAACACCTAGGTCCCACAACAACATTCGTTCTGAGGTGATGGTGGACGCTTTTTTTAAATGTTTGAGTATTTGTATAGCACGCTTTTTAACAGAGTCTAAAAGGGCTAGAATAGTTACAGATGCAGTGCCCCAAACTTGACAGCAGTACTCTATACAGGGACGAATATAGGACGAATATAAATGTGGAGTAATTGATACGGAGTAAAATATTATTTACATCTATTAAGGAGGTCGAGTTTTCTAAACGCGCTCTTTGGCATGGCCATTATATGATCGTTCCAGAGTAAGTCATTGGAAATTTTGACTCCCAATTAACGAATGCTTTTACATTTGTCTTATACATATGATATTAATTAAAATATCGTTGAGAAACTCGGTTTTTGATCTGGAAACAATCAACAGCTGTGTTTTATGTTATGAGGATGTTTTTATCAGTTACGACTATGATTTCTACGTTTTCATCCAACAATATTATTTAATATTACGAAACGTAGATTGCGAACGCATCACTTGCGATGTTTTTTATAATTATAAATACGAGAATCCTACTGATGAGTTGTTGAGTGGTGATTAAAACTTTGATGAAGTGTCATTAACATCTGAACGAGTTATCATCATGGTATGGTTTTAAAATATTTTTTTTGCATTTTTTTTATTTTTTTCTGAAAGAACAATGTGTCGAGAATATTGTGTATAAATTTTAAGTCAATCCGAGTAAAACTAACGGAGGTACAGCGTTTCAAACGACCGGCCGGGATACCAGATTTGTATACCTGCCTGTCTGTTTATACCTGTCTTTCAAAGGATGTAAACAGACCTTGTAGATATTGTATATTTTCAGGTACATCGGATGGATATAAAATAATTTACTGGCACACTTTCTGCTGAACGGTTGTTTACTGTAACAGAGCCAAAATTTTCTCGAAATTATTCTCAAATTTTCGTTTCTGTTCGTTCGTTTATAGTTGTATTTTCACTCATTTAGTTTTGTTTTGTAAGTTCGTGAACATTAGAACTCTAAATCTACTGAACCCATCCTTTTGAAAATTTGAACATTACTTCTTCACATAAATCAGGAAGAATTTTTTTTTATTTTTTTCTATTTTTTAATAACAAATTAACCGCGATTTTTTAAGCTAAAATCGCATTTTTCACTTCCAAGTGCAATAGAAAAAAAACTCTTCCTGATACCCTCGAGAAATAAATCACCTTTAAAATGCATAACAAATTTTTTTGTTTCAGATGATCCGTTAACGAGTTATAATGTTCACCGCAAAACCACTTTTTTTCAAGACGCCTCTGGAGATTCAACATCACCGGCTTATTTATCAAAATTTTTCATTGAAAATGTTTTCTAACATACTTCAAAAGTTGTACAATAATATGTAATTAACTTTAATAAAATTAAAATTATCTATGTCGCCGCAAAAAAATTACAAAAAAATGTTTTTTTTCGTCTTTAAAACCACCTTTAAAACCATTAACTACCCGACCCTCAACGGGGTGTTGGGTACCAACTTATCAATCTCTCTTAAGTATAAAACACTAAATTAATTAAGAAAACAAATATAAAAACAAATAGTCACTTCCTCAAGTTCAACATTTCTTGTATTAGTTAATGTAAATAATTACTTGCTCCGCATTACGAAATACAAGAAGTAAAATGTTTTGTTTTTTATATTTGTTTATTTTCCAAAATTACAAAATTATTAAGTCAAAACAAATTATTTGTTAAAATAAAGTCAACAGCAATTACAACAGCAGCAGCAGCAGCCTCGACTCCAGCTCCAGAAACATCAAAGTTCGTCTCAAAAATAAGGATCAGACAGCAACTAAAGAGTGAGTCCATTTTAGATAATAATAATTTTAAGCTAGAAAGTTCTAAGGAACAAACGGTTAAAAAAATAGATCAATTAGAAAATAAGTCAATACCAAGTGATATGGATAGCGAAGGTTACTTTTTAGCTCATAGGTATTTGGAGCCAATACCAATTTTAGGGTACAAAGATCGGGGCGAAGTTGAACATTTTTTAAACGCTTGCGAAGGCGCTTCCAAAACATTGAAAGCGGAGTTAAAGTCTGAATTTTTTTCGAGGGTTACGTCGCGTATAAAAAGGGATTCATATGGATTCCCTCGGGATATTAAATTTAAATCATTTGGGGAGTTGAAAGAGGTAGAGAAAATTTTTCTTCCATCTAAGACTACGTCAGAAGCCATGAAACAGATCAACAAAGACCTTCAGAGTCAATCTTCGAATTTTCACAAAGGCTTCAACGGGGCAGCGGAAGCAGTTTCAACGACACAACGGTCCCCGAACTAGACATAAAAAAAGCTATAATTCGTTCTTTTAAAATTGGAATTAGGGATAAAGCAGCACAAGATGGCCTTAAAATGGTTATGAATCAAAGTATTGCAGACTTAACAGATACAGCAATAAGTCTGGAAGGCTTTGAAAGAAACGAAAGGACTACCCGATTCACATACGAACGACTCATTAGATGATATCCTGAAAATAGATGCATCAAATCAACCCATATTAAAAGTTTTGAGGGCACTAACCCAAAACAATAAAACAATCTCCAACTCCAAGCCACGAGGATCAAAAACAAACCAGAAGGTAAGTTAATGGAAGAAGTTGTCAAACAATTACAACAACTCAACTCATCACTATCATCAAAACCGTATTGTTCTCACTGAAGAAGGTCGGGACATTCGTTACAGGATTGCCGTTCTAAATTACAAAAACAAAATATATATTGTACACAGTGTAGAAGATCTGGTCATTCAACACAGAGTTGCTTTAGGATTCAAAATAGGAACAAACCCCAGGTGAATACGTACAGAAAAATAATAATCAGTTTGGTAGATCGAGCCATGATAATCAAGGGCGTATTAATTTTGATAACTACAGCACTAGAGAAAACTTTACACCAACATACCAAGAACCAACGAATGAATAGCAAGGCAGGAACAGAAATATAAGGTTAGTAGCAAATTTTTCAGATGAAGTGGAGACAACACCCACGCATTCGGGAAACTGCCAAGGCAACACTTGCAACCCACAAGTGGGAGCCAACCACGAGATTGCCTAGGGTATAATTATGTAACGACCTCAAATGTCAAAATCCAATCACAAACAACCAAACCCTTTACTCTACAAAACAACGAAACCAAAATCATACCCCCAATAGTCGAGGTAGTGCTAAGCGTATCTAACTCACCAGTTTCAAAAATGTTAGTAGACACAGGTGCAGAAGTATCCCTGATTAAGGTAAACCATTTAAAACAAAATATAAAAATAAATGACAAAGAAAAAATTAAATTTAAAGGAATTAATAATACAATCAAAGAAACTATGGGTAGCGTTTGCGCAACTATCAAGGGAAATCCAAATTTGCACACAATTTTCAGGTAGTATCAGATAAGATAAACATCAAAACGGATGGTATCCTAGGACTAGATTTTTTAGGGAATCGAGCTGAAATAAATTTTGTAGAGGGAAAGTTGAACATCCATTCAAAAGACAAAATCAATCAAATCGGGTTCAATAAACTTGGATGATTCAACCAATTTTGTAGAAGTATAGTAGAAGAATTGTTGTAGAAGAATTTTGTAGAATAAAAATAATGTATTAAAAAAATTAAGGATGGGTGGAAGAAGAATCCCGGCTAGATCAACCAGATTGGTTGAAGTTGAGCTTAAAAACGAGAAGATCGAAGAGAAAAAAGCTATAATATGTGAAAAAACGGAAGTCGAGTCTGGTGTCTACATGAGAAGCACGATTACAACAATATCAAACAATAAGATAGTGGTACCAATAATAAACACAAGATCGGAAGAGGTTGTGCTCGAACACTTCTTGCCGGAATACGATATATTAAATATGGAAGAGTACGACGACATTAACATAAACCAGGACGAATGTTTGCCAGAGAACGAAGTATTTCAAAACAAAAGCAGAAAGACTCAAAAAGGTATGACGAACTCTCTCGGTTAGATAAGTTAAATACCATAAATATTATAAAGAAAAATGCGGATATTTTCCATCTGGAAGGTGAAAAACTTACATTTACACCGGAGGTAAGTCATAAAATAAGGGTTAAAATGGGAACAATCCCCATCAATCAGAAAAATTATAGATTGCCTGAGGTACACAGAAAGGTGATACATAAACAGATAGATAAGATGCTTGAGGATGAAATAATCTCTCACAGCCAGACTCCGTGGAACTCGCCGGTGCTCCTGGTACCGAAGCGTGTTGGACCTGGTTGCCAAGCCAAGTTTAGGATGGTCGTGGACTTTAGGAAGCTCAACCAGAACACTATTGGAGACGTGTTTCCTTTACCAAGGATAGAGGAAATTCTCGATCAACTAGGTAGCGCTCGTTATTTTTCAACATTGGATTCAGCGAGTGGATATCATCAAGTGCCTATCGATCCTAAGATGGAGAGAAGACAACATTTAGCAGCAGTTCCGGACATTTCGAATTCATAATCGAATGCCGTTCGGGCTTTCGGATTCTCCAGCTACATTTCAACGACTGATGAACAATGGTATCATTTGTTTCGTCTACTTGGACGATATAATCGTATATGATAGAGATGTGAGTGATCATAACAACAAGTTTAGCAGAGAAGTGACGTATTTAGGACACATTTGTGGACAAGAAGGAGTTAAACCTGATCCTAGCAGAACAAGTATTATAGAGAATTATCCCCAACCAAAAACAATTCGTCAAGTTCAATCATTTTTAGGTTTTGTTAGTTATTATAGGAAAATTTTACCAAAACTAGCCGAATGGGCTTTACCAATTAGTAAGTTATTGCGAAATGCAAAAAAGGGTGCAATTAAATCTAAAAATCTTTCGATAAAATAAGGGAAAATTTAATTACCCCTCCGTTACTAATATATCCAAACTCTTCAAAAACTTTCCATCTCACAACAGATGCGAGTAAGGAAGTGCTAGGTGCAGTTCTATCGCAAGAAGATTCAGGGCTTGATAAGCCAATATGGTATGCAAGTCGTTGTTTAAAAAATGCGGAAAAAAATTACTCGACAGTAGAAAGGGAGTTGTTAGCTATTGTGTGGGCAACCAAAATTTTTAGATGTTATCTGTATGGAAGACATTTTACTGTGTTTATCACAAACCGTTAAAGGGTATGTTGAAGTTAAAGGACCCTTCGTCAGGTTTATTGAGACTAAAATTAAAACTGTTCGACTACACCTATGCGGTAGAGTATAAACCAGGTAAAACAAACGTAGTGGCAGATGGTCTTAGTAGGCTCAATTCTCAAAAATATAGAAGATGAGAAAACGGGAGATATTAAACCACTTCTAGCAGTAACACGAGCTCAAGCTACAAAACTGGATCAGCATCAAATCAAGACATAAATAAGAGAACAAACGAGCAACAATTGGAGGACACACTTGATCTGAACGAGCTCGTAAAAAGCATAGAATACTCTTTGTTAAAGGAGGAAGATGAATAACAAAGAAGGAAAATTCCAGATATACAAGAAGACATCGTTACTTTGTTAAGACATTAAAAGATATTAAAAGAATCCTACGTGATTTACATGACAATCGTCTAGGTGGGTGGACATTTAGGCATTAAGAAAATTAGTCGAGCGCGAAAACAGTTTTTCTGGAAAGGTATGAAAAAGGACATAACAAATTATATAAGCAAATGTAAAATCTGCCAAGAAGTGAAGTCAGCAAAGCTCACGAAGCTCCCAATGGTAATATCAGGCACAGCAGACAAACCCTTTGAGAGAATATACTTAGATATTGTGAGACCAATGCCAGTAACAACGTCTGAGATTCAATATATATGTACCTTTCAGGCTGACTTAAGTCGTTTTTTTGATTGTTATCCCATGCCAAATATGGAGGCAAATACAATTGCAAAAACATTCTTCGACGAGATCATCTCTCATTATAGAATTCCAAAGGCATTGATTACTGACCAGGGAGCAAATTTCACATCCGAAATTTTTAAAAGAGTCTGCAAACTTCTGGGTATAAAAAAATTAGAGGCTTCGGCATATCATCTTCCTCGAATATTTTGGACAGGACTGGGAGTAAGTCTATTGGTCTCTAACCTGACTAGCAATTTGTTTAGGTATACCCAATTATGATCCGGTACGGTATAATAAGGTAAATAAATAAATGCCACAAGAGGAACGGAGTAAAATCATATCTGTATGTATGTTGGAGTAAATTCCCTATTTTAAATGATCCGGTCCTGGTCCATTACTATTACATTACTGATCACGACCTGTTCAGTGTGCCTGATGCGGTTCCTATCAGTAGTAGGGAAAGCCGTATCCGGTCCAGATCTGAGCACTTACATAATGCTAGTCGGGAATTTGAAATATCACATTTCGTTCCTTTTTTTTGGAACAGGCTGGACATCGGCCAAATTCCAGCAGGATGAAAAAATACCAGATTTATAGGATTTATAGAATATTTTGGTGAGAGTCGGTGCAAGTTCTTCTGAAAATATTTTTAGAATAACAGGAGGAATGTTGGACAGGCTTTGTTGTTGTTTAACCCACTTAAAAGTGTTTCGACCATTTTGGGTTTGATATGTAATTGTTTCATATAAACTCCTAAAGACTAGATTTGGGGTTTTTCTTTAGGAGTTTCTAAAACTGTCGAATTTGAGACAAAGCGTTATTCGCGGAATCTGCGTTGTTCGCGGGTACACAAAAGAAAATTAGTTAGTATATTATTTGCAAGCTAAAAAAATTGAAAAGTTTTTTGTCCAAATATTAACGCAAAACATTTTTGTAATTCCTCAACATTTTGAATCATATATTAAAAAGTATAAATATACGTTTGTCTGCAGAGCGGTGATTGTCGGGGAAAAAAATATGAACAACTTACTGGGCAGATTTAACTAAAAATTAAAAACAAAAGTGTTGCTTAGTTTCTGGTGAAATACACTTCATACAAGAAATAAAATAAAATTTATGAAATAGAATTAAAAAAACTTTATGAAAATTCATTTATCTACAACCAAACACAAATCATTATTTATTTGTTTTTCACATATAAAAAAACTCTAAACTCATAAATGCAAATAAATATCTTACAACATATTCATAAAATATATTTTTATTCGCCTACATATTAAAGTGTTACTTTATTACTGTGATTTGCGGCTTTAAAGTATCACTTTTCAACTATTTATTTTGTTGTCATAGCTACGTCCAAAAAAGTAAAAGCAAGCAACAAATACAAGTTTAAATTCTATGAAAAATAAAATTTTTGATCAAAGCAACCCTCAAATTCAAAATTTCATTATCCAGTTAAAATAGTTGTTATCATTTGTTGTCATAGCTACACAATAATTTGGAAAAAATAATAAATATTTTGTCAAAGGTTACTTGTTCCACATATTTTCATTTTAAAATTTATGAAAATTTATAATTTTAATTTAGAATAAACAAGTTTTCTTAAAATATTTTGCTTGCGGTGAATAAAAAATAATATATGATGCACGGACGAAAGCTATTTTGGACTTAATGTGGGTGCAAATCTCGGCTAGCGCCTCGATTTGCAAACTCCACATCCGTCCAAAATCTTTAGCTTTACGTCCTAGCATCATAATATACTATTTTATCACTATATACAATATATCATAAAAATACATTGTTGTTGTTGTGTTTGTGAAGCAAAAAATTATGTTGAATAAAGTGAAAAGTAAATAGTTCAATAAAATGATAAAATTATAGAGCATAAATATGTCTTCCCAAATATAATGGGGAAAACGGGTTATCCTTCTCTTGATTATATTTTTCACGTCACAAGAATCCGTAGAAGTAGAAATTGGTCAAAAACTAATGCTTAATTGTGAATTGGTAATTTGGAAGTGCCTAGACATAACATTAATACTGCTTAGGTACAATATCAATGAATTATAGGGATGCAATACTTCTTGCTTCCAACTTTTTTGACTCATACAGAACAATAATTTTGTTCAAGCATTTAAATGTCAACGAGAACAAAACTGGGCTGTAAATGGTAAAATCAACAGATTCAATTTTCAAAAAATAAAACCTAACTCGTATCTCAATTCAAGTTTGAAATAATAAAATAAAATCTAAATTCCCAGGAAAAACCAATGAAGATGGAATGCGACATGCAAAAAATTTATTTATTGTCTTTTATCTGAAGATTGAAGTTTTTTTACTTGACCTTTTTCATGCTACTAAAGAACAAAAAAACAAAATATTTGAAGCAAAACGACGATATGGAATTTTATGATTTCCAATTTGAATTTGTTTTTAATATTTCAATGTTTTGAAGGGTCAACATTTTAAACGGATAGACGATTTAGTTGAAAAAAATACAATCTTATAATTTATTCAAGGAAAGAAAATAGATTGATTGTTTTAATTTCTAAAGTCAACTCATCCGCATCTCATCTACAATTCACCGTATCATGGTTATCATGATAAATGAGATTTTCCAGAAAAACGTTGCTTACCTAATGGTTTTATTGGGTTTGTGATTTATAGGCAAAAAGAAAAAATTGACTTCTAAAAAGGATTGTGTTTAAATAAAATTTGTAAATGCTCTCTAGTACAGTTATCTATTAATTGTGTTATTTTTAGCAGATAGAAATTCTTATTATTTCATGGTTAAGAACTTACCCTGCCCAAATCAAAAATCCGTATCTACTGCAAATTAAATTGTATTCAATAAACGTTTAACTATATCTCATAACATATTTTTTATTCGCCTACACATTAAAGTGTTACTTTATTACTGTGATTTGCGGCTTTAAAGTATCACTTTTCAACTATTTATTTTGTTGTCATAGCTACGTCCAAAAAAGTAAAAAGCATTTGTATTTGTTTAAATTCTATGAAAAATAAATTTTTTATCAAGCAACCCTCAAATTCAAAATTTCATTATCCAATTAAAATAGTTATAGTCATAGCTACACAGTAATTTGGAAAAAATAATAAATATTTTGTCAAAGGTTACTTGTTCCACATATTTTTATTTTAAAATTTATGAAAATTTATAATTTTAATTTAGAATAAACAAATTTTTATTTAAATAATTTGCTTGCGGCGAATAAAAAATAGTATATGATGCACGGACGTAAGCTATTTTGGACTTAATGTGGATGCAAATCTCGGCTAGCGCCTCGATTTGCAAACTCCACACCCGTCCAAAATCTTTAGCTTTACGTCCTAGCATCATAATGTACTATTACAACATTTTGACATACAAGTTTTATAAAGAACACAAAATTTTCCATTTTAGTTTTCTTTCCTTTAAATGAATTATTTGTTTCATAAAAGTTTTCTTTTGAAAAAAAACTTAATGTTTATAAATTAAAAATCAGAAAAAAATTTAATATTTTCTAGAAAAAATAATTAAAATAAATTTCAAAAATAGATTGCCAAATTTTGAATCACCCAGAGTTGCCATTACGAACGAAATGGTATTGGGTTAAGTGTTTCATTTTCAAATAAATTCGTTTTATTCTTTTTTAAAATAAATTATTTTACTTATAAGAAATGTGTCAACAAAAATATTCATAAAAAAATCGTTCACAAATTTCAATGATTCTCGCCCGCTATAATTATAAATACTGTTTTATTACGATGATTGTTAATTTATTTCCAGTTCGTTCGTAGAAAAAGTATAGTGTAAAACCCGTCTAGAATGATAATATTTATTCGTATGAATTTAAAACAACCGTCGAAGCAACCTTCACACTCGTATAATATTCATGATATTATGTGCGTTTATAACACAATATACTATTGTGAGTATCTTTTTATTGTTAGAATTTAATTTCCCAGAAAAATGTGGGGTAAAATCGTTTTAATGTTGTGAGCAAAATAAAAATATTTACAAAACTTAATCGATTTATCATCATTTACTAACCTGACATTCATACATCCCGTGATCCCTTCTCTGTACGAATTTGATTTGTAATGTCCACATATTGGAGCCAGGTGTATGTAATATTGCAAATCTTTCATCATTTGTATAAAGTTGTGCACCAGACGATAATATATGCCAATCTCTTCGTCGTATCCATGAAATTTGATTCTGTGAATAAATAATGAAAACAACGTTTTAAAAATACACAAACAAGGCTTATTTGTTTAAAAGCACAAACCATGCATTTAACATTAAAAATATTCAAGCCAAAAGTTTTCAAAAAAAAAAAAATTAAGCTGCTTTATATTTTTCAATTTCTTAAAATATAAAAACAAATATATTTCGACATCATTAATAATAATTGTAAAATAAAAATGAAATTACAAAAAAAAAAACGTAAGACCTAAATGGAAAACGTAATACTGGAAAATTGATCAAATTTATCAAAAAATGATATTCATGTAATTTCTTATGTTTTCAATTCCAACATATTTTATGAAAGTGTATTTTATTTATTGTATCGAATATATTTTATTTCATATATACATACTTTTATACATAATATTGATTTTAGATGGTTGATTTGATACCTAAGAAAACAATATTTATATGATTTATTTGTTGAATGATTAAAGGAAATGAAAAATTTGAACCTTTTCCACCGTTTTAATGTTACACGATATCTTTGTATTTTTATTCATGTTATAAAAGGAATTCAAATGAAAAACAGATATAGGTAATTGTGCGTCATTCAATTTAATTACGATTCTGATATCAAGGGTTGTGCTTGGAGGCTAGATACTGATTTTAAAAAAGTTGGAAGAAGATAAATAGATTTGTTTTAAAAACTTCAATGTTGAGTAATTTAGTTTAGAGGAAAACACTATTTACTGATTCTCTTAAAAAAAAAGTCTATTTATTTATAATCTTAGGTCAAAAACTTTTCGTTTTCTTTCTATTCCCCTTGGCCTTAGAAAAAATGGCACCATTCTGTCTAACGTTTTATTTGGTTTTATGTACATAGCACATTTTATTAAAAAAAAAGAGATATGCTATAGCGTTATTGGAAAATGTATGTACACATTTTCAAAAACTTCTCAACCCAAATTGTTTGTAAAATTTTTCGATGTATGGCAAGGAAATCTATTGAAACATCTATTTGAGCGACTTAAAAGATAAAATAAATGATTTTTTCGTCTCGAAAAACGGTGTAACAATATTATGTCATCACGCTTAATGAAAAAAATAAATATTTTAAGCAGTATGTCACATTTTCTCTAAAAAAAATATTGAGATGCTGATGCATAGGCTGACTTCACCACATCTCTGGAAACATAGTGTTTTGGATATAAAGTGAGCTAAAAACCACCAAATACTTAAATTAAATTCTAACCAATGTTAAAGATCTCGCGTAGTTCTAATTATAAAAATATTAAAGAAAGCACTAGTATCTCAAAAAACATAAATTTCATGTATAAAAAAAATTTAACCGGAAGTGACAAACCGGAAGTTGGGATGCAGAATTGTTGTGAACCGTACTAAATGCTTATGTACCAAGTTTCATCTAAATCGATTATCAGGTACAGGTGCTATTGAGATTTAAAAAATAATGGTACTCGGTGACCCTACACCACTTTGCTCACTTTCGCTTAAAAACTGATCAGCTCCTTTCCATACATATTTGCATCTTTTTTCAAAGTGTCATCAAAATTCATTCACGAACGAATGCTGTGTGCTCCCAACTAACATTGACAAAATGGTGACATAATAAACAGGTGTTCGGGAGGCCCCCCACCACCTATCCCGATATTGTCCAAAAACTAATGAGTTCTTTGTTATTTAAGTTTCTATCTTTTTCAAAGTGTCATTTAAATTGATTAATGAATGAAGTCTGTATGCTCCCAAGAAACTTTAAAAACAAAGTGTGCAAACACAGCAGTTGTATAGTAGACCCCTCGCCACTTTGATCAATGTGTCCCAAAAGATGATAATTATCTTCTCACACTAATTGAAACCTTTTTCAAAAATTTCATCATAACCACTTCAGTAGTGTAGGCTGTAGTATGCATAAAGACACTGAAAAAACTTCAAAAAATTACTAAAAAATTTTTTTACCGGAAGTGAAAAACCGGAAGCTGGGAGGCAAAGCTGTTGTGAACCGTACTGAATGCTTATGTACTAAGTTTCATCCAATTCGATAATAAGGTACAGATGTTATTGAGCTTTCAAAAAAACAGGTGCGCCGGGGACCTCTCCCTCCCCCCCACTTTGATCACTATCGCTCAAAAACTAATTAGTTCATTGCCATACATATTTGCATTTTATTCAAAGTGTCATCAAAATTCATTCACGAACGAATGTGATATGCTCCCAACAAACAGAAAAAAATGGTGGAAAAAAACACCTGTTGTATGGTGGACCCTCCAACCCTTTATCCAATGTACTCCAAAAGCTGATAAAATCTTTCTTATGTTACTAGAAAGCTTTTTCCAACGTTTCATGAAAATCGAACGGTAATTGTAGGCTACAGTAGGGATAATCACATGAAAAAAAAACTTTTTAGCTGGAAGTGACAAACCGGAAGTTGGTATGCAGAAATATTGGAAACAGTACTAAAACCTTATACACCAAGTTTCCATAAGCTCATAATCCGGGACAGTATTTTTTTTTAGATTGAAGCTTAGAGGTGTTCGGGAGACCTTCCCGCCATTTTGTCTAAATTTGAAATGAATCCAGATCTTCTATTTTCAAGTGAACCTGGATTATTTTCTAAAGTTTCATCAAGATCCTATGCAGAAAGGTCATCAACACAAACACACAGACGTGCACCAAAATTTTTATTGGCCATTTAGATAGAGAATGGTCCAAAACAAAAGAAAAGACAAAATTTGGGGTATGTAAGATTTTTTTTCTCGACAGATTGCATTAGTTCCCACAATTTAAAATTGTGGTGGAGCAGAAAAACTTAAATTACTTTTGGTAAAGAATTTGCACGACACTGTCTTTACTTGTTTACAATTGGAAAACTGACCTTAAATACTTTTATTATTACCAGAGTTTTAAATGAATTGTGCTCTGATACTCTGTACTATTAGTTTCAAAACCTCCAGTCTTGTGCTACTGACAAATATAGATAGAAACCCAACCCAGTTTTTTTTTTTTTTTTTTTTTTTTTTTTTTTTTTAAATGGGTCTCGAGACTGAACTAATTCGTTAGCTAGTTCGAGTAGCACTGCGACCTTAAGATCTATTGTGCTTAACCCTGGTGTAGTTATAGTGCAGATGACGTCGATGCCACCGCAGAATGTGCAATGTGGTCGAATCCGAGCTCCTTAACATAGTTAATTAGCTGGATTGGACTGATGCTTTTTGGTAGAGGAAGTTCTAGTCTCCCTTGACCGAGTTTAATGTATCTGCGCCATGCGAGTTCAGAGCAGTTACAGATAATGTGCTCCATGGTCTCTGCCTCCGAGCTGCAGAATCGGCATCTGTCGGAGGCAACAAGGCCTATTTTGTTAAGGTGGTGATTTATCGGACCGTGTCCCGTCACGCACCATGTTAATATCTTCAGAGACTCTCTCTCAAGATCGATTGTTTTGAGAGGGGAGACGGGGAAGTTGCCTAGAAACTTTTTTGAGTGCAGCAGACCCTCCCGCATACACCATAGTTGGTTATTTTGATCCTGTTCCCAGCTTTGGATAGCGCGTTTGAGCGATCTTTTGGTTAATCCAAAGCACGGTTCTGGACCAATGAACTTTGTAGTGGCGCCCTTCTTAGCTAGCGAGTCTGCTACTTCATTGCCGTATACTCCTTTGTGACCAGGTGCCGACACAAGTGTAACGCGGTTATTTCCTGCAATTTTTTGTAAATTCTGGTAGCATTCCCATACTAGCTTTGAGTTGAAGCGCGTCGACTTCAGAGCCAATAGCGTCGCCTGACTATCAGAAACAATGTATATATCTGTGTTGCTGTATTCTCTTTCGGCACACAACATTGCACAGTAGTTAATAGCAAAGATTTCAGCTTGAAGTACCGTTGCAGAGACACCCAGTGCTAACGTCCGTTTGGCCCTGGGACCAAACACCCCTGCACCAGTACCTTCATTGGTTTGGGATCCATCCGTATACCAGATGCTGGCATTAGGTGGTAGTGTTTGTAAGTAGCTCTCGATTCCTTCACTGGCCCCTATATTGACAGTAAACAGTCTATCTAGATCAGTGATATTAGGCATACAGTCCGAAATGTAGTAGGTCTCCACTTCGTTCTGCAGTTCCACAAGGATCGCTAGATGACCGGTTAGGTTACCAGGTTTGAGTGTTTCGACCAGCTGTAGTCTGTGAGCACTAAATGCTGCTGCAGATTTGATGTATAGGTGCAATGGAGGAAGTAGGAGAAGTACCTCCATTGCAGATGTTGGTGTGGTTCTAAAAGCACCTGTGGCGCAAAGGCACACAAGTCTCTGTATTTTTGTGAGCACTGTCTGAGCAGATAATTGGTTTAGTTTTGGCCACCAGACCAGAGCTGCGTAAGACAGAATGGGTTTAATTATACTTTGGTGTAACCAAAGTATCATTTTGGGGCTTAATCCCCAGGTTTTTCTAAATAAGTTTCTACACGCGAAGAAAGCCTTATTTGCTTTGTCCGAGATATGTTTTAGGTGTGAGTTCCAGGTGAGCTTGCTGTCGAGGATCACACCCAAATACTTAATCTCTTTGACCACTTGTATCCGTTCGCCGTTAAACTCAGGAGGATTGAAATTAAAATTCCTTCTGTTGGTAAAGACTACGGTACTAGTTTTTTGTGTATTGACAGACAGCCCAACTTCGTTGCACCAATTCATCACGAGGTCCAGGGCTGCCTGGGTTCGTTCACTGACAGTAGAGTCATATTTCCCCCTCACCATGACTGCTATATCATCAGCGTAGCCTACAGTGTTAAAGCCGGAACTTTTCAACCTATTTAGGAGATCATCAGCTACTATCAGCCAGAGCAACGGAGAGAGTACCCCTCCCTGGGGACATCCTCTAGAGGCCCTGACAGTCATCGATGTATCACCTAGTGTAGTTGTAATTTTCCGACTCTGTAGCATGTTAATGATCCACGCCAAAATGTGCGTGTTTAGATTTTTCTTTGTGGCCATTTCAGTAATAGCGTCGAAATGCACATTATCAAAGGCCCCTTGAATGTCCATAAATGTGCATGCAAGTGCTTCCTTGTACATCAGTGTGCTCTCAATCTCTTTCACGACTTTATGCAATGCCGTTTCCGTGGATTTCCCAGTTTGGTATGCATGTTGACAAGAGTTGAGAGGGTTTTGTTTAAGACATACATGCCGAATGTAGTAGTCCATCACCTTTTCCATCGTTTTCAGAAGAAAAGATGTAAGACTTATTGGCCTGTATGATTTGGCTTCATTTGATTTCTTTCCTGGCTTGGGTATGAATACTACTCTAGCTTCTCTCCATATTTGAGGAATGTACGCAAGACTGAAACTTGCTATAAACAAACGCTCGAGGTATGGGAGAATGGTAGCTAAACCTTTTTGCAGGAAGATCGGGAATATTCCGTCGCCTCCTGGGGATTTGAACGGTCCGAACGAATTGATTGCCCAAGTCGTTCTGTTGGGGGAAAAAATTTGTTTGGCCAGTTGGTCTGAAGCCTTCCTAGTTTCAGGATCCAACGAACCATAGCTTGGTATATTTTCCTCTTCCGAGCTCCCGCATGTAGAACCCGGGAAGTGGGTCTGTAATAGTATTTCAAGAGTTTCACTGCAGCTGGTGGTGTAGGTACCGTCCAGCCTGCACATTGAACCCAAAGGATTTGTGTGATCAGACGCAAGCAGTTTTTGGAGTCGAGCTGTAGACTGTCAATCGTTCCGCAGAGCTCTCTCCAACTATCCCTTTTTGATCGTCTGAGTTCTTTGTTGTACTCAGTCCAGGTGTTAGTTCTTTTTGCTTTGTTGAAGAGCTTCCGAACTTTATTCCTCATCCCCTCCAAGTTGCCATTCCACCAGGGCACATCTCTGGTCCTTTTAGACTTGGCAATTGGAGAATTGCAGTGGTAAGCTTCGGTGATAACATCCTGCAGGTGATTTGCCGCAAAGTCGAGCTCCATTGTGGAGTTGATTCTGCCACAATCAACTACATTATCCCGAAGATGTACTTTAAAAAGGTCCCAATCGGTCTTCCTGGGGTTCCTAAAATGGGGAGTACTCTCCATTTGGTGTTCTATGTTGAAGCATATGTATGCGTGATCCGACATAGAAGCTACGTCCGAGACATGCCAGTTGCTGATAAAATTCTCGGTGATGTTGTTGCTCAGAGTTAGGTCCAGGACCTCGTTTCTGATTGCGTTTCTAAAGGTAGGTTTGCTGCCTTTGTTAGCTATAAACATGTTATTTGTATATAAGTATTGGAGCAGAGACTCACCTTTTGTGTTGATGTTACTACTACCCCACACGGTGTGATGCGCATTGGCATCGCACGCAATTATTAGGTTGTAGTGTTTATCTTTGCAATGCCGAATTAGCTTGCTTACCTTATCAGGTGGTATTACCTCCTCATCTCCTGGAAAGTACGCAGATGCTAGGATGAACTTGCGAACTCCGCTGTTGGGAAGAGGGATTTCAATTTGCACAGCTGTTAGATCTCTGCAAATGAATTCCGTTAAGGGAAATACTTTCAAGCGTTTGTTGAAGAGCACCGCAGTTCTGGGTCTCTCCTGGCCTGAGAAGTATATCAGTTGTATGTTTTTGTTGGTCGACAGACCTCTTATTTTTTTGCTGTCTGCCCATGGTTCCTGGATGAACACAATATCGTGAGCATCCTGTTGGATAAAGCGGTTCAAATTAGCTGAGGCCATTGCTGACCGATGCAGGTTAATTTGAACGCAACTTACTTTAGGCATTTTTTTTTCCTCTTCTTCTTCTCTTCTCTCTTCTTTTTTTTTCTTCTTTGCTCCAGACGACTATGGTGATCCAGCGGGGGACTTCGGTAGGCCATGCTTTTTGCGTGGCGCTGCCTTAGTTCCCTTGGACGCAACAGTTCGCTCGTTCTGGGTTAGGTAACCCAACCCAGTTACAATTTCTTTTATATAATATTCTAACAAACACACCTATTTTTTGTTAGTTTCGGTACTTATCCACATCTCGTTGTGTACGTTAACGTCACACGCAATGATAAGGGACCACTTCCGTGTGTATATATTTTTGTCTACTAGGTCAATGGTAAAAAAATCTAAACGATAAAAATAGTTAATATTTTTTCCAAATCATAATGCAATAAATCTGCATGTGTGAGTACATTAGTTTTGCTTCTTTGCCTCAAGATCACATTCTTACAAGACTTTTCATTCTGTTCCTGAGAACCTCGGGTAAACCATATGGTTCTAATGGATCTGTCAGTGATTCTTAATATCCGGTGTTGCTTAATCTTTTCAGTCATTAACCAATTTCCTCGAATTTTTGACTTACAGGATTGCTAAAGACTTCTACTTATAGCCGCAGTAGCACAACCTTATGGTGATGTGACCGGGATGTTTTCAGATAGTGTCCCGCAGATGACAGAGTTGTCATGATCTTTCTAACTGCGTTCTCTTGCGGAGTTCAGGACTATCACTTTTGATTCTATACCCTAGTGAAAGATATTGTGCTTTCCTTCCGCTATAGAGTCTTCGCGAGGAATAGCTTAGTACCAGCCTCACTAAATATAGCTAGCTTTTTAGTTGACTTTTACTTGGTAATAGTAGACCGATTCGCTTCTTTTCTTTATTAACTTTTACCAAAATATTGAAAGCCGAAGCTTAGTTGCTATAATGCTTTTCTCTGTTGTAATTGTCTTTTTTCAGCCATCACTCCGTTTCTCACCTGACTAATTTCGAGTTAATGTTAAAAATATTTAACTGCGGATTAAGCTGCTTTCTTAACGATTTCCAAAACTATGTAAATTTGTTGCACGACTTTATCGACATCAATAATCAATGGGTCTACAAAAATGGATAGCTCGGTAGCTCAGTCATAATAATCTAGCAAAGTGGCTTGGGTGAGCCATTTCTTAAAACAACCGAATGTGTCTATTGATGCCTTTGACTATACAAGCGTTACCCATTTTCTTTGTTGCTCTTCAGGAAATTAGTAAGAGCCGTTTGATTATGTACAGCATTTGGAATGAACATTTGGCAGAAAATTCATAATAATACAAAATTTAACTTATTTGGATCTAGCTGCTGTTCCACATCTTTTGAAAAACTGAGATTGTTATTGATATATGTAAAAAGAGGGGAAGTCATAGACGGGAAGTAAATGTAGTTGCAGAAGGGAATATTGTTTTGTTTGACTAGAATTGTATATTATTGATATATGGGGAAATCGTAAATTAAATAGTTTGTGTGTGACCAACGTATATAAAAACGAAACAAAATATAGGAAGTCCTCGCTATAAAAACGATGCTCAATGTGTTCGGGGCATTATTTAAATTTAAATTAAATACGAAACATTGTGAAAGTTTTGTTTTTGTATTGTTGTGGTTTGTCGACTGAGAAAATAAATAGAAAAATAATTAATAAAGTGTGAAATGTTATTACCAAAAGATGTTTGTTATTTTATTTGTTTTAAATTATTTTGTTGCTCAAGTTGAAAAACAGATGGATGGAAAAAACCATTTCATTTAAAGAACACAAATTCAAGAAAACCAATAATTGAACAAGTTATAAAAAATCAATTTCCACTCAAGTGTGATAAGTGTTTTAAGATATTTAATAATAAATTGCCATAAAAAAATAAGAAATCAAAAGAGGTGAAAAAATAGAATTTTGTACATATAAGAAACCAAAATTGGTGCCGATATTTTAGCCCTTCGTCGTTTGTTGAGAAATCCGCTGATGACTGGAAACTCCAACGCGTTTGACATTTAAATTTCTTGTATTTAAATCGGTGATGGGGTTAACAAATAGACCAAATAGAGGTAATATAGAATGGCAATGCGCCAGAATTTTTAGTTCCAGAAGCAACTTGTTGTCATTATTGCAAGCTTTTAAACTGGTTCTGCGCTTTGTTAAATATTTTATTCATTTTAGGTTTATGGATACCTGGCTTTAAATCTAATAATTCTTTAGACACATCTAAATATTTTTCACATAATTTTCTATTCCGTGATCGAACTCCTGTTTTTGCATGTAGCTGGAAAGCATCAACACGATTTTATTTTCGGTATGTAATTTACGATTGCAAATACATCGTATTAAATCTGACTGGTCGACTTAAAACATAATAATTTTCAAAGACTCCAACTAAAATGGCTACGTGCGAGTAATATATGTATTTTCTCTCTCTTTAGTTCTAATAAATCTAAACAATTTATTTTGCTATTCGGAGAAATTGGCCAGGTATTCCTATTATAAAGTAAATATGATGCGCCATTCCACCATAATGAAAGACGTTTTAACACATTTGGAAGGAGTGTACGTGACATGCAGCCTATGCTAGATTCAAATCAGTGGGAACGTTGGTCAGTTTTCGATTGAACTTAATTTCTGGATTAGTGATTTGCGATTTGAATCGAATGTTGCGAATTTGAGGACAGAGGACAATTCAAGACGTGGAAAGAGATCTATGAGGTACTAAACTAGATTTTGACCACAATAACCTAACTACGATTTCGGCACTATTATATAAATTGTTCTAATATAAATTACACTGCCACAACCCTTGATGGACGTATCAGTGAAACCATGCAATTCTTCAACTTTGTATGACTGTAAAAGCATGCCTTGACTAATGCATGTCTTGGAACCGAAAACCTTTCAACCGAGACAACTTTTTTTTTTTAATTCATTCCACTCATTAATTTAGATCTTCCAAACTTAATTCATTTAAAGTTCATAAAGATTGAATAAAGTATTTTGCATAAAATATAATAAAAAACCACATGAATCATGAGGGAAGATTTCGTTTAGCCTTCATGCTGTTGGGTAATTGATTCAATCTTCGTCCATCCCCTTCATACGTGATAGTTGTATGGAACGTGCTTGGAAAGTATCTGACTACCCTTTTGGTGCAGAGGATGTATCCTTTGACCATTTCGCCGATATTTGCTTATCAGATGAAATACAATGATCACGTAAACCATCTCTTCCATCCCTGGTCCACCCTTTAACGTAGGATATTTAATTTTTTTTGTCACTCTCTATAAAAAAAATCAAAATTAAAAACATAGTAAAGGAAAAGGACGAACGGAGTCCATTATCATCCAACCATCATATGCAGACCTATGATTTGTTATGACTTCCACCCTCGTTCGAATTTTGTTTGTAATAATATTAATTATATTTTTCTTCTAAGGCTCCTCTAAGGGCTATCACAGTGTTGTGGTGCTCTGGAGGAGTCCCTGCATAACATAAAAAAACTTAGGAAACATTTTTTTTGTTAAACATTTTTTTTCTTCAAAAACTAATTTGTTCATTCCACCCAACAATAGTAACGAATTTGGTGGCGTGGAAGTTACTCCCAGCTTCACATGCGCAGGAGCAAAGTCATCTGGTCGGGGTCTGGGTTCGCTGTGTTGTCAGGATACTCATCCGGGCTAACACTCCATAAAAATAGAATCCCTTCCCCTGGAGTGTTAGCACCCTATGACCTAAGTTGTCTGGTTCCCAGCGCCCAGTCTTCATGCCGTGGGTCAACTGGAATAATTCAGGTCATGACATCTTGCCCTATGTGTTGGTGGTGTGGATCACGGATGGCAAGTGCCGATGATCGAATGGTGGTTCGGGGGATTTATCCTCTGACCATCCCATCGACACTTGTCAGTCGGGTGATATACTACCAACATACACATCAGGAATATCAAATACCTGTACGGTATGTCAGGGTGAAATTGTGTCAGCAGATGCGAAAGGCTTTAACACGTTGTAACCATCTTTTCCACGGTATGTGCATTCTGGATTGGTTGTTGCAAAATAATACATATCCCCTGTGTAGAGCCGCATGCGCGAAAGCAGATCTCCAGCGATTGCCTAGATTCACGGTTCCAAATAATTTTTCGATAGTGCCTTCACCACCGCAAAGAGCCGTAACTCGAGCTCTCACTGCAGAAATGCCACGTCAACACGTCAACAGTCCAGCGTTGGTCCTCAACACCCTTCTACACGGGTACCTATCGTAAAACCAACATCCCAACACGCAAACGAAGTTCGGATTGAAGCGGCTCGGAGAAGTCTCGATCCAACAGGAGCGGCAACTTTGTTGCTGCGGACACATAAAACAATGCAAGATCATTTAGACCGAGAAATAGAAAGAATCAATGATTCATAGATAAGAAGCACCAAATTGGAATTTAACATTTTCCGGTAGACCTGTTGGTCTGGATGTGGGAGCTTTAATTTTTAGAGTAGAGAGGTTGACCGAGATGTGTTTTCAAAATGATTTTTCGATAGTCACCCGTAGTCTGTATCTGCTATTGATTGATAGAGCTGCTGAACGGTTCTGGCGGGATTACCGTCAAAATCGTCAGCTTATATGAAATGACCTTTGTCATGCTCTGCGTATAGAATTCAGAGACGGACAGACGGATGAAGAAATAAAAGAAAGGATAAGGGCCAGAAAGCAGAGGCCAACCGAATTATTTGATGATTTTCTACAATCATTATATAGATTTCCGATAAGTTGACGGTTCTTATGACTGATGTTGAGCTGTTGACGTTGATACGGAACAATCTACGAATTGAAATACGGCGAGAAAAGAACTATTATATGTTACTATATACGGCCTGGAACACCTTCGTCAATTGTGCAGAGACAGAGAAAAAGTTTGAGCTGAACCAATCTCGTAACCCCGTGAATGTAATTATCGTCCATCTCGACCTGTGTCTGAGTTGGATATGGAACATGAATTCTCACAAGTAAAGATTAGTGAACTTCCACTAGATCCGTTAACTAAACGAATAGCTAATCCGACCGCTTGTTGGAATTGTAAACAGCCTGATCATCGTTGGCACGATTGTCGTGAACCACAACGAATATTCTGTTGGGGTTGTGGTAAAGATGAAGTTATTTGTCCCAATTGTGATCATTGTCAGGGAAACCGAAAAGGGGCCAGAATCACAACACCTTTTCTCGCTCCCAGAGCAGATCTTAGTGAAACCTGATACCCCAAATATCGTTATAACTGATTCCTGCTTGGAAAATGACATTCTTGATTCAAATGATTCATTTCAGTCTTGCGGGATCAATGCTACTCGGCCAAATTCATTATCAGACAATTCTGCAACATTCAATCCATTAGCCACACCTCTAACTGCATTACCTAGTGATATTCCAATCATTATCGAACCTGATGAAAACTCAACTTACGTAACACCTGTGGTACAGGCTGAAAACATTACTCCTGATATTCTGATACAAACTCATGATGTGAATTTATCGCTTTTAAAACGTGCTACAGCAATGAACCTCGATCAGTCGATCAGTTCCTACTCCTGTTAAGTCATATCAGCAACGACTAACAGAGTATATGACAGTACGTTCGAACTTATTTCTCGATTCGCTTTCCAGTTCAAGGACTCCATCACGCTCTGCACCGCGTTCTAGCGCTGATTGGCAACACCGACGTTCATTTAAATCTCAAATCATTTTCTCAATAGTGAAATTGGCCAACGATGTTAGATCTTATGCCACAGTTACCTTATTGGGTAAATCACAAACCGGATTGTTGGATAGTGGAGCGTCCTTGACTGTAATTGGTGGTGATTTTGCTAAAGAAATTATGCAAACCCCAGATCTTCTTACCTATTCATCCGCAGTCGTTCGTACTGCTGATGAACAAAGACAGAAGAACTTGGGATTTGTAAACACAAAATTTTCATTTAAGAGCCAAGTCAGAACCATGGACGTTTTCATTATTCCCTCTCTAGCTCAGAATTTATATTTAGTTACAGACTTCTTCAATGCTTTCGGTTTGTTCAACCCTTTATTTAACTTACCTAGAGTAGCGGTTGCCGTCTCTTTAGTGTCAGGGTTATCTTTAAATGATCAGCAACAATTACAAAACGTTATTCAACTTTTACCATCATTTTCGAAAATGAGTCTGGGTCAAACACACATATTGGAACATGTGATTGATGTGGGAACTTCAGTCCCCATCAAACAGCGTCATTACACGATTTAGCACACCATTGAGAAATTGATGGGTGAAGAGTTGGATAGAATCCTGTCCCTTGGCATCATAGAGTTTAGTAGCAGTCCGTGGAGTTCCCCTGTGGTCTTAATACGCAAACCAGGGAAAAATCGTCTTTGTTTGGACAGCCTGAAGGTCAATGCGATCACTAAGAAGGATGCATACCCCCTTCTACAGATTGATGGAATTTTAAGTCGTCTGCCACAAAGTAATTTCATTTTCAGTTTCGACTTGAAAGACACTTTTTGACAGATACCATTAGAAAAATACTCCCGAGAGAAAACTGCTTTTACAGTCCCTGGTAGACCATTGTATCAGTTCGTGAGGATGCTTTTCGGACTGTGCAATGCGCCCCAAACGATGACTAAATTAATGGACCCAGCAATTCCTCCGCATCTCAAGTCGTGCGTCTTTGTATACTTGGATGATCTTCTAATGGTGACAGATACCAGATTTTTTATAATTTGGTGATAATAGTAGATTCTTGTATGAGCTTAGAATGAAGGCAATTCTTCACGAGGATGAAGTTTCCCGGAACGAGCGTAGCGAGTGGAGGAAATCATCCGAGTGAAGAATTGCCTTCATCCTAAGCGAATACAAGATACTATTTTATCCACGACTACAAATATTTCAAATAATTTCATTCAAGTTTTCTTGTAACAGTTTATATCGCCATATTGAAATAAATCTATGAAATTAAAACAAAACAAAACATGTTTGTTTATTTTATATGTATTGTTCTTGTTTTATCTGGTTTATATTGCTATACCATCAAATCAAGTTTTTAATTTGTTAGGGGAATTTTGAATAAATAAAGTGTAATGAAATAAATAAAAAAGAATTTGATATATAGAACAGAATGAATACAATTACAATGAAAGATATACGCATGGAAAGTATATATTCTTTAGTAGTCGTGGATAAAGTATTTTATCTGATTTTAGTACATATGTATTGCAAAGAAGTAATGAATAATAAATTGTATAAGGAATAAGGAAAAAAAACATTATTAAAACCTAAGAAAAAAAGCTCAATAAATAAATAAATGTTGTAGCTTTTTTTATATTAGAACAAATAAGAATAGATATACTACACTAAAAAAATTTAATAAGAAGTAAACCATTCAATAATTTTAAAGAATTTTATAATTTTTTTTTTAAATAAAGTTAAAAGTGTGACATTATTCATTATTATATTATTTCCATGCAAGTTGTTTTGTACTTTTTTGATAACCATTTTTTTTATTATTATTTTTATATAATTTTGAAATGAGCTGAATAAAATTTGGAATGAGCTGAATAAAATTTGTCGTCGTCATCATGGTTGTAGTTGAAGTTGTAATAATTTATCATCGATCACCTGTTTATTTTGGGTGCAACATTTTTTTATTACAATATTATTCAACAATCACCTGTAACTTTGGGGGAACAATTGATTACATTACTATATTACTATTGTTCAACAATCGTCTGGCGCAACGATTGAGTATTGCTCAACATTTGCCTGTGAAGTTGGTGCAACGATTAATTTATGTTATTATTACAATTCAAAAATCGCCTGTAACTTGGGCGCAAAAATTGATTTATTATATTATTATTGATTTTATTCAACAATCACCTGTTACCTGTTTAGGTGCAACATTCGGGAGCAACGATTGTTATTATAAATCAAACATTTAGATTTTACTCACTATGGTTGGCTAATGTTGTAGAAATATGGAGGTTTCGATCAATTACAAATAATAAGGTGAATGAAACATTATATTTAATGTAAACATTTTATTTGATGTAGTGGTGGGTGGTGGTGATGGTCGTGATTCTTCTGGCTTTTGAGGTCGTCAGAGTCCCAGTTCTTTGTTCATTTGTGCCCGTTTTCTTTTGAAATTTTTGCGTTCAATTCATTCTTTGTGATGGGCTGAGGAGACAATATTTGAACTCACAGACTGAGTCTAGTTGGAATTTTAATCTCAAGGGGATCGGAACGCACGGTGTTCATTACAAATTGGAGCGCCAACAAATTTGTCGTGGAACGAGAATGTAACAATATATCTTCGTATAACCACCTGTAACAGGTGACAGTGTTTCCTAAACCGAAGAATGATGGGAAATAAATCCTGCTAAATAGTAGGACTAGCCGTTTGACAATTATTCAATGAAATATTGGACGAAGTGATCGAGGAAGCCTTAAAAACTAATCTCACCTTAAAAGTAGTGCTTCTCTCTTTTACTACAGAACGATGTAGGAAATAGTACGATTTATCATAAACACGGTCCAAGGTATATTGTAATACCACATTTTATGGTAAAATTTTTAACTAAATCAGCTTTAGAGACAAAAATAAATGGGTTCATGTGAATCTATTATTCCATTTAAAAAATACCAATATAGTTTCTAAAACTAAAGTTTGGAAATATGGTCCAGTGTTGGACGCCTTACTCTCATTATTAAATTTAGTTTCATCAACATTTCTTTGGTACTCGATTAGTTTGGACACCGAAAATTGAGCTTAAAACTTCTTTTTTGGCTTAATCACTTAAACAGTTTTTGTTTTGTTTTAACCAAAAGTATGTATGTATGTAAAGTATGTAAAGTATGTATGTATGAAGTTAATGTCTAAGTTTTTGGTAGAGCGGAAAAACAACATTGGTGACAGCAACAAAGAATATTTATGTAAACCAAAACCTAATTAATTCCTTAAAAAATATTATTATATCATAACATTAAAAGATTAAATATCCATTAAACTAATCAATAAAAAAGTTTTAACGATGCCAAGTTTAAAACTCTGTTTCCTCCATTAGCTAACATAAATTTTCAATTCAATTAAATTTCCTGCATAAAAGTATTGTAATATCATATAACAACAAAATAGATTTATCTCTAATTTCGTTATCAATCAGCAAAAGTATAATGATAAAAATTTCATCGAATTTTTCCATGGAAAATAGAATAACGGCATAAAAGTGTAATTTATTATGCAACGTATGTTGTTTAATGATCATATCGCACACACAAAGAGATAAACATGTGAGTGATTATGTTTTCAATTTTATATAAAGTCAGTAAATAGCTTATGTTGGATTTTTATCACAAATTTTTGGATAATTTGTTGTTTAATGATAGCATAATTTTGTAAAATGAACTGAAAATGATAGATAGATAGAGTTGACAGGTTTTCGAAGGGTTAGAATAAATATAAAACGAGTTCTAGAAATATTAACGTATCACAAATTTTCTAAAAAATTTAACCCATAAAACAACCCAACTGAATACAACATTCGACTTTCGAATTTAAAATGCATGCATTATGTATGTATTTTTTCATTTAACCTCTTATACATAAACTTGAGCTTCCCATATATTTATATCAAAGTTTATATCTCAAAAAGCAACTATTTCCTCAGGAAATTAAAGATTTTATTTCGTTTTATGTAGAAAAGTATAAGAATTTAAAGATAAATCACATCATCTCGTAAAACTTTTTCATTCCGTTCTGTTAGTTCTTATCAAAGTTTATTGTCTTTCAAGAGCTTTTACATTTTGTTGTTGTGCCGTTTCCTTATTTTAAATTTAACATAGCTCCGTTATTAATAATTTTTATATATTTTAATGATTTCAGTACCAGACGATATAGGACATCAAAAAAAAGTTTTTGTAATTATAAAAATATTTAAATAAGAAATAGACATAAAAGCTCTTCATAATTTATGTGACTTAATTTTAATAAAAAAGATGAAGTTTTTTTTCCGTTAAAAAATGAGATTGGGGAAAAAGGGGGTGTCGACTGACGACTAAAATGATGTTAGCATATTTTAATATATTCATAAATATGAACTAAAACTTTTAAATATTTTCTGTATTTAGAAAACTCTTTAGGGTTTTTATAATTTTTATGACTTAATTTTTTGTTCAACCTAAGATTTATTTATGTGTTGAAGGACAAAAAAATATTAAAATAGAATTCATTGTCACACCTACACAATTAAATTTAAGGCTTAAAAGCCGATAAAAAATAATTAACATTTTTATTACAATGGGCTAGGGTGGATGGATGGATGTCTATATGTTTTCCCGTAGAAGAGCAAGATGTTTTTTATTAGTTTATAATTGCTTCGATAATTTGCAAAAAACGTTTTTTACACTTAAACAATTTTTTATTGTTTTTATTTCAATTACTATCTGTCTCTATGAGACATTTTCTATGAAATTTTTTTTCAAGACAACAATTTATTTTCCTTAGAGACAAAACATATTTAGAACAATCAAAATAAAAAACGTTGTTCAAGTTTATAGACATTTTTTTGTGTAGATTAACATAATTTATTTAAATAGCTGTGTAAGATTTCTGATGAAGATAAAAGGAATCTACCTTATAGTGATAATGATGCTAAGATTTTTGTTCAACTTCTTCATACTTAGATTCATTTGTTTAAAGTTAAACTCATGATCAAAAGATGAACCAGTTGTGTATTCAAAGCCTATATTATCATCTCCATTGATAAAACAAAATTGAAATCTTCACTTATTCTTAATGAACGACAACTCAAAATAATGCAGGAAAAAATATTGGGCTACGATATTAAACCTAGCGGATAATGTTACAATATCAACTAACATCATTACAATGAGTATAAATTGATAGAATGACCCAATCTACAATTCAACAGTCTACAATTATTTTAACTTAGCGCCTCAACTGTTGCTTGACTGGCCAACTTGATGGCAATTCTCTTATTCTGATAATTTCTCCCTAAGCTAAAGTCTATGCATCTTTTGATTGCATATATTTCAGCTGCTAGACGCTGAGGAAGGCGCCCGTGATCTCAAAGTATTTGGTTTCCAGTACAATTACTCCTGCGTTCATCTCTACTACGGTTTTTAAACCATTTACGTACCATTTGATTACATTGATACCCACTCTTGAAAGTCTTTCACTCTCTCGATGTTTAAACTCTACGATCATTCCCTTTCCCATACCCTTCATGCTAATTTCCAGTATGGTTTTTCTGACTATGCTCCTAATCTGGAAATGGATTGGAGCCCAGTTCTAGGAACATCTTCATTTAAACTGATATGTTCTCATTGGACTCGTTATGCAGATATTAGCTTAGTCTCTGCATCTTTTCAAACTCGATCTTACCTCACGTACCATCAGACCTCTTTGGACTTTGCTCACCTTTGCTTTTCTGAGGTTTCTTCACAGGAGTTTGCAATCTACAACTATTTCCACTCTGTTTTACTCATCTTGAATTTTAGTCCCATAGATGTGCATCATGTGACTGCAATGTTTCTCCATTGAAGCCTTCTTGACAGTTCCATGTGAGGTGTTGTTCAATTGGTTCCACCAATGTCTAGAAAGGTACGGACAGCAACTGCCTTGTTGTCTCCCGCATCTCCTAATTCTTTCATCAACTTGAACAGTGCGGTTTTCATTGATCTGGCCGTTCAGTGCTTTTGTCGATTAGCTTGAAAAAGATGATCTTACCAGCTTACTGGTTCATATATGGAAAGTGTAGATGGCCCACTTCATACGGTCCTACATAAAACGTGTGACAGCCAATCTCTAGTCCTCTAGACTTTTCTTTTACTTCTATCGTTACTCGCACCTACTGCGCATGTGCTTATGCCTCACGGTAAGTATGCATCTAGATAAATATTTTTGGTTTGAAATCAAAAACTAACTTAATTTTATTCATTTAAAACACGAACTTCAAAAATATATATATTTTTGATCTGATATCAAAATTCAACTGACTGAAAAATCAGCCAACACTCTAGTATTAATAATATTTTAGTCTTAGGAGTAAACGAAACAAAAAGTTGATTCATTGCAAGGCGGTCTCTTTCTTTCGTTCTATTAACAAACTGAAAAACTAGTTTTTCTTGAGGTTTTGAAGCATTCTTTGCATTAAAACAATTGTAAGAGAAGAGATCTAATATTCCTAACAGTAACAGATAAAAAAAATTTACAAAGGAAAAGTCATGTGATTACGTTTAGTATGATATTTTTCTATTGTAATGTGCGTCGTCGTTTCATTATTTCTCTATTTACGTTTGATAACAAATTTTTCTATTGCAGTGTGCAACGCCCGATTTAATTTATGTACATTGTGATCTGTCGAATTGAACTTACTATAAGACACAACATATAGGCTGGTGGTTCATGGATGGAATGTGCAGGATGAATTAACTAGGATCTAATCTTTGCTGATAATGCACCCGGTCTAGGTGTCTGATCTGTCAAGCCTTAGATTCCAGTTAATCCACCCTACACAGAACCGAATTGCGAGCATAACAAAATTAAACCAACAAAAACAAGCTTACCAAAGCATTAATGGTAATGAACAAGAAAAATTTGCCAAATTTTATCTATTGACTCGCTAAAATGCTGTGTAATGGTCAATACCTCAACCCGGTAATGCGTACATTTTTATTGTTTAAAATAATAGTTTTTGTTACATTTTTGACTTGTTTAAATTTTTTTCTAAAATAAAATGTTTAAAATTTCGATTTAGCAATATTTAAAAAATTTCAACAAGTATAACAAAATTAAAAAAAAATTTAAATTATTATATTTAAATTAATTTTGAATTTTTGAGATCAATTAAACTCAAGTAAGTAAAGAAGTAATTGGAATTTTTTCAATTCAAAGGTATGGTTTGAAGTTTCTTAGAAAAAAACTCCACTTCACATTTTTCGTGTTTCTGTTGGGATTCGAACCTACCTCGTCAGTGCCCGGCTCGAATCCTTGGGCAGACACGCTATCAATTACGCCGTTGAGGCGACGACAATTTCAAAGTTGAAACTTCTTCATCATTATTTATTTTTACTTAAGTTGAATTTTTCCACTGTCATTAGACTCCAATATTATGGAAATGTTTTTACATTATATGGGATTATTATATTTAGTTAAATTTTTGTTTTTTGTTGAATTTTGTTATATTTTTGAAATCTTGTTATATTTTTGATTTTTTTAAAAAAAATTTGTAAGTTTGTAAATTTTTTTTTTGAAATTTTAGAAATTTTGAATTTTATGGAATCATTACATATAAAAAAAAAGATTTTTTTAAAAATTAAAATCAACAAGATTGCTCGGTGTCTAACTGCCAACCTCCAGCTCAAGCTGGAAGAGCGTACTTCAGTGAACGATAACAGTGAACGTTTGGGCTGCTCTGTAACTGACGTTCTCTCAACCCTTTCGCCAATATTTTTACTTTCAACACAAGGTGTTCCGGTGGCGCTTTTAGTTTACCAAGGAACGGTGTGCAGGAAAATAGCTCTTGGCTTTTTGAGTCATAGTTAAACCATTTTGGTTATTTCGGTCCTCAAAAATTACTACGAGTAACATCAAACTTATTATCAACGAAACACCAGAATGGACCAAAGCCAGGTATAAAGAAATATCGAAAGGTTCATCGAGTTCAGTGGATCTGTTTGTAAGATAACTAAATAGAAATTTGATATTTATGAACCCACTTGGAGGGGATCAGAAACATTTCAAACAGTTGGAAAATTTTTTTGGATACACCAACAAGTAAAGGTAATATTGTAAATTCAATTTTTTAAGATTATAATCCTATTTCGAGAAAAAGGAAAAATATTAGTGTTAGTATAAATGGCTAACGTGCCGGTTTTGGTAGAGTAGTCTTAGGGACGTTAGTTATGAGAGGGACATTTCCGCCTCTCTAACGCCTGCGTGGTATTATAATCAAAAGAGAACTAATTGTTTTTTTACGCTGTTCGATCAAGATATTTTTGTGAATGAGGTCGGTTTCTAGAACCCTCGCTCGACGTAAGCTTGCAACACGGTGCTTGAGTATGCGTGCTCAACTGGTGAAATCGCGTTCCATTAGACCTTTAACTACAGTTGCTACAAAAATCCCTAACTCTGTCTCTACACATCATCAAAATAGTATAACTGACATTTCAACTCAGGATTGCAATATATTTTATAAGTCAGCAGGCCCTCACGGTTTACCCCTGTCATTTGATGATTACCACATATTTTATACTTCATGAGGCACCTGTCATTGACGAGTTCGACAACTTTAGTATCGGCCATTTTCTCGATTAGTCCGATTTTTGTTTGGAAAACGCCGAAATATGGCGATTGCTCGAGGGACGTGTAAATTTACTACCAAAATTATTATTTTTATTAATTGGGGATGGAAATTTGTTTTAGAAAACGAGAATCACCTTGTCCGACAAAAATTTGTGTGCTACTGTCGAGTCTGACAACCAAAACATTCCAAAATATCAATTGTCGGAAGCAGACAACTCGGTCGGCGGTCGGCTGGTTGGTCAAGGTAATCCTTGTTTTCTAAAACAGTTTACAATCCCCCATTAATAAAAAAAACAAATTTGTGGTACTAAATTTACCCCCCTACGGGCAATCACCATATTCCGGCGTTTTCCGAACGAAAAATCGGCATAATCGAGAAAACTGCCGATACCAAAGTCCCCCCAAAGGCCCCTCACGCAGTATAAATATGTGGAAATTATCAAGTGAAAGGGGCGAGGGCCTAGTCACTAGTGACTATATAGGTAGGAGCTAGCAGAGAACATCGGTGTTAATTTGCTGTCTGAGCAAACAAATTTTGGTCGGTCAAGGTTATTTTCATTTTCTAAAACATATTTCCATCTCCCATTAATAAAAAATAAAATTGTGGTAGAAAAATTTACAAAACACTCAGGCAATCGCCATGGTTCGGCGTTTTCCGAACGAAAAAGCGACTGAATTAAGAAAATGGCCGGTACACAAGCTGTCGGACTCGTCAAGAACCGGCGCTTCACGAAGTATAAAATATGTGGTAATCATCAAATGAAAGGGGCGAGGGCCTGGTGGCTATATAGGTAGGAACTAGCAACGAACGTCGGTGTCAATTTTCTGTCTGAACTTTCTCAGGAGTTTTATAGGTTGAAATGCTGAAATATCATCAGTTCTTGAAATGTCGAGTAGAGAAAAACACACACTTTTGAAAGGTGTGATCAATGGAAGATCTAAAGAAATAATTTTAGAAGATAAAAATATATTCAGCTACCATTTTCTTAAGACCGACACGCATGTTGTTATGATGAAATACGTCCAAACAAGCAAACAAATTAAACCCATCACAACATATTTAGTGGGTATACATTGTTGATGGAAACATAAAAAACTGATCGTTTCTTTTTTATCGTTGCAATCGACCTTTATGTTTTCATCAACTATAAATATAAGGCTCTACCCATGAATTTTTCTCTTATTTAATTTTTTTGACTTTGGTTTGTTGTGTTGTCATTTTTATTCTCAACTGGTGAGTTGAGTTTTTTTTGAAAGTTCACGAGGTGATGTTTGTTTTGGAGAAAAAAAGATTGACAGAATTGGATGCATATCATCAACTAAATCATGTGTATAACTTATGCATTTTACTGTTACAAATATTACTGGGTTTAGTGTGATTGTTTTCCAGTGTAACGTACGTGATGCGTCCAGAAATTTCGGTTTTTTGTGGAGAGAATGCAAAATCACATGATCGAGGATTACTTTTTAGGACTTGAGATAAGTATCCAATTTATTTATTGCTAGTTTGGTGCTAATGGTGATTTTTATTTGTGAAAACATTGAATTCATAGTAGACGTAAATATAGTGATGAAAATTAACCAAATCTTATACTAAATAAACGGTTTAAATCTTAGTAAAATTAATTATTTATCTATTTGTAAATAAACCTAAATGTAGTAATCTAAATAAACTAACTCGTAGACAAAAAAACAAGCTAAAAACAATAAAAATATAAGAAAAGACAAATTAAGAACTACTTTAAGTTCAGTAAATCCATGGTGTAATTTTATGTTGAGTGAACAAATGGCCGTCTAACAAGTTTTGTTTCCTGATGTTTGTGGAAAAAGCCAATTGTCTTGTTTTTTGTATATCGTAACAGACCAACAAATACACAAGAACAAAAAAAAACGTGAACAAACCATTTCTTTGTGGTTAAGTTTTGGATTTGACTACGGCTTGTTGTGGCTGGTCGAGGTTATTGCTGGGGATCAATTGGACAGCTACTATTTGGGGCTTCACCAACTGCAATATTCTAATTTTTTTTTGTGTTGATGGATGCCAAAAACGTGTCGTCGATTTGTAACTGCTGTTTTGAGGTTGCAACTGATATACAGCCCAAGTCATCCTTATGCAACAATATTATAAGTTTAACATGCCAACTGTTCTGCCTTCACCTACCAGTACATGAATCAATAGTGTTATATACCTACAATTACTCAGCTTTCATCCATATTCAACGTTTTCAACAACATTATAAATTGTTACGTACAATCTGTCCATCTTTCATCCACAATCGCTCGAGTCAGCAGTTTGATTCTTATCACATAATTGGGCTGAGAGAGATGATCGGCTAATCCGGCAGTTAAGACGGAACGGGACCTACTACTGTCAAAGGGTGATATATAGGTGTAGGATTGTGGGGGTATGTTTATGTACATGGATATATGGCTTTGTTACCGTAATAAAAATCGTAATAAAAATTTTATTCTTCGAAGAAGGTTTCTTAGAAACAGAAAAAATATTAGAAAAAAATAAAAATAAAAACTTTTTAAAGTGTATAAGACGTTTTTTCTTCAAAAATAATATGGATATATGTATGGGAGTATGCATGTGTGCGTGGGTGTGTGTGTGTGTGTGTGTATGCGTGAATGTTTGTGTGTAGGGGTAGGTGTATGAGATGCGTGAGTGTATGAGTGCAATCTAGCACAGAAGTGAACGTGACGGTCGCGGCACCTTCGACCGTGGGGCCGCAATGGCCCCGTGGACCCCGTGCCGTCTTCCCTTTTTCCACTCTTTGTTTTAATCTCCGATCTAGTATACAAGCAAAACACGCGTACAATTCAAGCAATTTGTACTGGGCAGGTATACTCTCTCGTTCCCGCAGGCTGAAGCTAGCTTAGGGTTCAAAATCGAACTAGGTGCGCGCCATGCCATACCGATTCCATTGGTCTTCCAATGGACTCAGTTCTCTTTTACAATGTACCACGAAAGGCAAGTGTGGCCGAGACGAAAGAGGATAGTGATTTTTGGAGATTATCCTATTAGTTAATACATCTCCGAAGAAGGCAATAAGCACAGTATTAGGTTCGAAAGAAAAATGGAGGCGGAAAAGGTAAGCATATTAGCTATTCTTTGTATCATCAGAGATATTACTTAGAAAGAGAAAGAGACATTATTAGGTAAGGGAGCACAGTCACTTCTTCTTAACTTAACTAAGCTGGCAACAATAATCGTACATCAAGCACTTGCAGTGTCAGCTGTGATGGACAGAACGCTACTGAATAAGAACTTAGACTCACGCTAATATAGGAACCCTGAGGTTACAGGAACGGAGTGAAAGGAGCCACAAATAACGAAGTAATGGAAGTATGGGACTGTTTTAGCATTATGTTGTTTTATGATTTGGAAAAAAATATTACCTATTTTTTCCAATTTTCTTACTAGGAAAGCGATTGCTATCAATAACGCCAACGCATAATATTGAACATTACCGAAACCAGCCAATGGACATGTTGGATCTAACGATACAGAGGCACGGTTTAGGAAAAATTATAAACAAGAAGAGAGTTTTAAACTGAGATTTTGTTCTCATATCATCAGAATATTATATTCTTACTAGTCGGTATGAGGAAGCTATTTCCGTTCAGAACTCAAGGAAAACAAGCTCGGATCTATTCAGGAGATAATCATAAAGATAGCAAATAAAAATTTGATCGACTGTAAAACAATGTATTTGGATGAAAAAACTTTAAGGTTTATTTGGGTTTTTGGAATTTAAATATTGTGTCAGCAATTTACGAATCAAAACAATTTGATGGTGTTCACTAAAAACTGGAGTTGACGACTGTTTGTTTATGTATCACTTCTGACTGTTACTAGTAATTTTTTTTATTACTACAAAGTTTTCCCGCAAAATATCTATTTTTCTTTCTCTTTGTTCAAACATATAGTTTATTTGTTCTATTATGCTATACTATCACGTTAAATGCATCTAACTTCCTTATTGCATGATGTACAAAATTAAAAAATAATATTAGACAAAACAGTTTATTTCTCGTTTACAACGATAAGTCAAGCGTGATATTCCGTTCAAATGGGAAAATAGAAAATTTAATAAATAGATTACAAGGGAAAAACTAAATGGACTAACAATAAAAAAATATGAAAACTTTTCTAGTCTTAACAATAATTTTCTATGTTTCTATTTGTATTTTGAAACATAAATAAAAGTGACTAAGTGAATTTATTGTTAAAATTATTATTATATTAATTGAAATATTACGACAGGGAAGAAAAATGTTGATTTTTATTTAATGATATATCATGATGGTTTGTTTTATTAATGGTGAGATTATGATTGATGGATTAAAGTCTAGAAATAATTGAATTATTGTAATTGATGGTAAGTGAAGGTGTTTGGATGCAATAATTATAGTTAAACATTCTTTGACGTGATTTGAATTTTATATATGAAGATTGATCTAATGTTAGAAGTTGTTAATTCAATCATCACAAAGCTTTCTCATATTGAGCATTACACGGTTTGCTCTTTTTTTTTAAGAAATCACTGGTATGGGGTTGTTATGTGGTGACTGTTTAATAATGAAAATTATTCCACCGTTGAAAATTAATCAATATTTTTAAAAGTAGAATGTATTTAATTATTTAAGAGTATCTCCATAACACTCCCCCACCAGTGGTTCACTGGAATCTCTTATTAGCCCCGTAATAGTTGAGCCGAGCAAAAATATAATTTTTAGGTGTTGGTATGCACTACGTCTACTATGAGAGCTGCATTATCTTACCATATAAGTATATTTTTATATGATAAACATATTTTTATATGACAACGAAATCGAAAACTTTGCAATTTGGTCTTAGTTATGCGAATATATTGACCATACCCAAAAATCTCGACATTTTATCAACAAATAAAATAAGAAAATCTCAGATTATCGAGTATTGAATAAACCTTAACACATCAAATAATTCTAAAAATAATACCAACACCAAAATCACACATCAATTTAACAAAAAAAAAAACTTATTTTACGCTTAAGTCTCCGTCTCAAAAACAAATAAAATCAATATATATTTACTGTTTTCAAAGATTACAGCTTACATTAACTATTCCATTGTGAGAAGCTGTCAAAACTCAAAATATTTATATTTTTAAAATACAATATACAAATTTTGAACCAGGGTATTATTGGCTTCTAAGAAGTGTGACAGATTTTATTGCAGACTTTTTCTTATATTATTTTTATGGCTGTTTGGTTTTTCTATTCAAAGATTTTCATGTCAACAAAGTTTTATTGTTTGCTCTTAGATTTTTTTCTTATTTGTTGTTTTGTGTGTTTGGAAAAGTTTAATTTAAATTGAAAAGAATTTTTGATTCAAAGTTGGAGGGAGAAATTCAAAGGGTGAAAACATATGGAATGAAAAGTGTTAAATAATAATATGTTGAGTAGGATTTGAAAGTTATTGGAGATCGTATTTATAATGAGTATTTTGTTTTCAACTAAAACTAGTGAAGCTCATCGCGCCTACAAACTATCTAAATCTTTATGGGGGTGTCGATTTAGTGACTGAAAGTGAGTTACAGATTTTCTGCGAAATGTTTTATTCTCTTATTTGTCATAGATCTCGTCGTTACGGTATTTATATTGGATGTAGGCATCATCGCTTTAAGCGTTTACGAGTTTATTTCTGTTTTGCTATTGCATATGTATTTATCTTTATCCGTGTATTTATCTTTCCTTGCTTTTAAATTATTTCGAAGTCATAATCAGATAATTCTAATTTGATTTTTGTTAGTTTTGAAGATGCATTTTTATGCGTGAATATACCCCCACTAATAGTCTGTGGTCTGTCACTACTACAAACGTTTTTCCAAAGACATATGGTGTAAAAAAAGTTTATTGCCTAGTGTTTTCTCGAAAATTTGAGGATTTTTTCCTATCTTAATTCGGTCTCAATTCTTGATGAAATCTGATGGAACGAACTCGTTAAATCTAAAGTTAAAAAATATTTCGCTCTTCTTATTTGATATATCATCTAATCTTGTCAACGGAAATTTTTTGTCCATAATTTTGACTGAAGTCGCCACTAATCGACTAATCGCCATTTTTTTATCTAAACCATTGCGTTTCTTCGGTACTATAATTAATGGAGAATTGAAAGGGCTAATTGATCTTTCAACTATTTTTTCTTTTATTAATTAAATAGATAAATTTGCATGTTTACTTTGTGATTACCATGTCAACCATTACCATGTCTTAATAATTCTAACAATTTACCATGTCTACTTATGGAACGAAAACTTTAACGTTGAGTTTGGGTCTTCGACGTTCATTTGTTCATTCTTTTATCATTGCCAGTGTCTCTGCTCAGATAATTGGTGTTGACGTTTTGGACAAAAACGGCTTTCTGGTTATTATTAAACCGAAACGAACTATTGACCATCTCTGATATTTTCAAATCAGCAGTCAAAGTTCCGTAAAAATTAACGAGCTATTACACGAGCTACAGGAATTAACATTTGACTCGAGACTCTATTCAGATGTTAAACACAATGTCATACATGCGATAATATCTCCTGGACCTCCAGTCTCCTGCAAAACTCGCAGACTAGAAGCTGACAAACTTAAAGCTGCAAAGACTGCATTTAACTTTATGCTTGAACAAAGAATCTGTAGACCCTCTAGTAATCAATTGTACAGTCCTCTTTACTTGGTCGAAAAGAAAACAGGTGGCATTCGTGTTTGCGGTGATTACCGTGTTTAAAAAAAGTCACAGTCGCTGACAAATACAATATTCCTTTTTTTTCAGGAATGTTCACAACAACTTGCAGATTGCACTATTTTCTCGACTATCTACCATCCATTATAAATATCTATGTAGTATATGATCTTTCATTTTGTTAAGTTTAGACAATTTAGCTGAACCGTTTTTGATAGCTGAACCTATTAAAATTTTTTTCTTAAGGTAAGCAAGAGTTTTTTTAATGTTTTACGCGGATAGAAGCCGGCATACCACATATTTTTGTCTTGATATCCATTAGCGTTGAGTTTTAGCAAATAAATTTAAAATCACCAAAATTTTGATTGCGAAAACTACTCAAGATAGACGAAGATAAAACATTTAAATCGAAAACAAAATTTCCTTGTTCGCCAAACTGCTTCTTAGGAATATCTTCAAATGTCTAAAACATTCATCCGTTTTAGATGGGGAAATTTTATTATTCGAATTATTTAATTCTAATATAAAAATGCAATCTTTAACAAATTACACAAAACTCCACCCCACATAGTTAAGAAAAATTGTGGAAAAATAGTTAAGAAAAAACTAGCTACATGCAGTAGAAAATCAACAGTTATGACTAAACTCTATTCTGTACAAGCAATATAAAAATCAATTTAAGTTTTTGTAAAAAAAAAAAAATAATAAAAACATCTAAGAGAAGAAACACTAATTTCTATTACAAACCCAATTTACACCCACTCTGTCCACACCAGCTACTTTGCAGACCAGAAATGCTGTTCCACCTAATTGGACGGTTGTGTTGTGTGCCATCATCTGAAACATAAAGAAAAGAAACAAAATTTAGTTTTTATATAAAGCGATCCATTAAAGCTATTAATTTTTTTAACATCGATTAAAAGCTTTACATTTCCAAGCTTTTATATTATTGAAAGCAATACACATTTTTGTTTTCTTTCGTCCAGACATCATCCATCACGTTAACGTGTAGCTTTTATTTTTATAAAAACAAACAACGAAATAACATTTTGTTTTTAATTCTATCTTCCTTCTTGATTGGAAAAACCAATGTTTACATAATATTTTCTTTAACAATAGATTCTCATAAATATTTTAATTTTTCTTTATCATAATGAAAATCATAAAACTAAAACTCACATGTCCATATCCACACACTTAATTGTTATTGTGTCATTTAGAGCATATGAGGTCAAAATGTTATTGTTTACGAAAACAATATATTGTGATTGTGATTTTAATTAAAAGTGTAAACTTTCCATAAATTCAAGTATACGGTTGTGTATGATAATTTCAAGGAAACACGATGTTCATTTTTCGGTTGGTTGAGTTTAACATATGTAGATATGTGTTTGCATGTTTGTTTGAAAAAACGAAAAGAAAAACCGGAAATTGTTGTTAAGATTTTAATTAATTTTACGATTTAATCCTTAGAAAAATTTATTTATTTAAATAAGCTTACAATGTTTTGTCGATAAACATTTCATATAAATAGGGTGACAATTAATTTTTTTTTTTCATTTTCACGGTTTAGTCAAATATAACAGAACCAAAATAATCCAGACGTACTTATTCACTACCCTGCCGCTGCACAAATAATCATAATAATATAATGATTTCATAAAACACAGACAATTTTTATTAGTTGAAAACAACAGCAAGTGATTAGCTTCTAAAGTAAAGAAACCAACAAACAATCAACTTGTCTCTTGTGTGCTTGACAGTTTTTTTTACTAAGACACAAATTTCCGTTGAACTCTTTATCGTGAAAAATAATATTTTGTTATAATTCTAATAAAAGTGTTATTGTTAACCTCCCAGGAAGCCAATTATCATTAAATTTTGTAATTTTTGTAATCTTATTATAAATAATGGTAGCTTCAAAGACACAGGAAAGATTAGAAAAGTAAAGATATAACTTTTAAAATAATGTCAAGAATATTATAGTATTTTAGCAAAATTAATTTTGATATTATGCTTAACAATTAATAGAATTTTTAAACCACATGTTTTCTATATGAATTTTGTACAAGCTGCTCGAAAGCAATTTTCACTTGTTGTCATATACATGATCAATGAAAAAGATTATGACTGTGTCATGTTTAAAAATATCGATAAAAACAAAGAAAAGCTAGACAAAACATTTCCAAAAGAACTTAATTTAGGTAATGTAATTTGTGTGATGGTGTTGCGAATATGAAATGTTCATTTTATTTGTTTTGGTTAATATGCCATCCGTTTAAATAAAATTATATGTAATTTAGAAAACCTATTTCGTGGCAGTAAGTAAAGAAGATAGTATTATGATTTGGACCTTATCACGAATATATATATATTCAAAAACTATATAATCAAACTTATATAATTACACCGGAAATCTCAAAAAACTATATGAAAACTGAATCTAAGACAAACAGAATTTACACTTAGAAATCTCTTATATTTTGAATCACAGAAAAATTGTAAAGAAACTTATCAATTGACCAACAAATAAAAATAATTTAGCTAAAAACATTTTCAAAAATTATATAAATTAAAATTCAATTAAAAGCTTACATTAATTTATTTCTTCAATGTTGTCTTCTTCATGTTTTATTTCACAACTTCATTTATCTTGATGGTTAATTAAAGGTTTTATTATATCAAGCAGAAACTAATCCGCTCCTCCACAAAAAGCAATACATAATGAAGTCACTGCATGAAAATTTCATAAACGGACTTGACGATTAATTTTTACAAATAGAATTAGATAATTTTGTGTTTAGCATCTCGTACGGTAACAACATCATGAACTTTTTCAATTAATTTTTGTTTTTCGTCATCATCAAAGTTCATGTACCATTTGGCGAGACGTGTTTTCCTTCATAAAATTATAAGTTTATTTTCAAAACTGAAAACAAAACACTTGCTTAACAAATGAATTTTATTTCTTCAATGTAAAATATATTTCGTTTACATATTTTAATAGATGCAATTGAGGTTTTGACATTTTATTAAATTGACAACCATAAAAAACCTTTACAATATTAACACAATAATTGAAAGGAAAAGCAAATTTATTTTCTTTTAAGTTTTAAAACAAAATTTTTGAAATAATTAACAACATTAAAACTACTCTACTGAGTTCAATCTTAGTTCAATTTACATAATTTACTGATCGTAAATTTATACTAACTCGAGTTTAAAATTATACTAATCCCCTTGATCCATACAATTGGATCTTTTATATAGCATATTATCGATCTTCTGTTTCATTTTCCAATAAGCAATTCTCGTTTTGTTAAAAATAAAAAAAATCATCTATCCAAACTTGTATTTTCAATGAAAAAAATATTTCATTGTACAGTGGGACGATTGAACAATTGAAAAAAAATTAATTAGTTGTTAATTTCATTGAATTTGAAAACTATTATTTTAGAGTAAAAATTAAAAATAGTCCGTCGTTACAAAACTTTTATGAGGACATGGTTTTTAGTTTTGGGCAGCGATGTATATCAAACATAACTCTTTGTTTTTTTATCTCTGTTAAGAAGTTTATAACAAGCGTTTCGAGAAAATATTACAAAATCACAAATTCATATTTCTTTCAAAATTCCAAAAATATTGTAAAAATTAAATAAAATCAATCTTTTTTCAAAATTCCAAAAAATATTCCAAAAATTAGACTAAAATCAAATATTTAAAATTTTTCAAAATTCTAAAAAAATTCCAAAAATTCTTACAAAATCAAAAATTAAAACTATTTCCCAAATTCTAAAAATATTGCAAAAAATATTACAAAATCAAAGATACAAACTTTTTCCAAAATTTCAAAAATATTTCAAAAACTATAACAAATTCAAAAATTTCCATGCCCAATTTCATTTTCAATAACATTTCGTCATAAAAACAGCTACATTTTTTTTCCAAAAAATTGGCTAAAAAAATAAATGAAATAAAAAAATAAATAAATGAATTTTTGAGACACTTGACAACATTTTTTTGATAAACTATAATGTCATAATTCTCAAGAATAATAATAAAAATTCATTTCAAACAAATAATTAATTTTATCTTTTTCCAAAAAATAAATAAAAATTTTTCTTTTGACACACTTGACAACATGTTTTTGACAAGCTTATAATGCAATAATTTAGATTTTCACATACCAATCCCGAGATTTCTCCAAATTCAATGTTCCTATACTCGTAATCACTTAAAATGAAAGTTTTATAAGCAAAAAATATACAAATTTCCTTGTTTCTACACACTTGGCGATTTTTTTGACACACTTTCGCTACAGTTATCGAATACATCGTTCTTCCAACTCTTTCCATTGAGTAAACCTATTTTTAGAAACTAAAATTTTTAAAATCCGTCAAGCGGTTTTCTAGATTTCGTAGGATGTGACGGCCGGACGGCCGGTAGACAGACATACATTTTTTTTTTTGCTTTTTTAGAATCAGCAGGTCTTAAAACATCGAGAAATGCCAAAAAATTGGGGGTAAGAATTTCATTTTTAGCTCATGAATGTAATACTTAGGGCTTTCAGACCGAAGTAATATGTAGAAACAAATTCAGCTGTAAACAAAAGCTCTAAAAAGGCGAACTGGTAAAATAATAAAAGAAGAATACATTCATACACAAAAGTGAATACTCTGGACTACCAATTAATAATTACAAATAACAAATTCCAAATAACAATCTCCAATTACATATTACAAATAATAAATTATGAATAACAATTTACAAATTAAAAATTACAGATTACATATTACAAATTATAAAATACAATTATTATTGTTACGATTTGACATAATCGCATCGAACACAAAACAAAATTGTATTTTCGCTCAATTTCTTTCATTTCCTTCAAAACTATAATCTGTCACACACATTGTTTCCAAGAAAAAGGGTCAAAAGCAGAACATAATCAAAGCAAAAATAAAATTAAATTTACCTCGTTACCAAATTTAAATATTTTGGATTTACCTCGAATTATTGAGAAATTAAGCAGAGTTATATTTAAGGAATCTTGTTACACAATGAGAATTAATTTATAATAGACTAAATATGAAAAATGAAAACAGCATGTAAACAATTTAAAAAGACTGCGATTATGTTAAGTGAAATTATTGGCAAACAAATCGCTCTATCGTGAACATCAAACCATTATTAGAAATATTTTGTGCATGATTTTGGAAAACCGAACTGGAAATTTCTACAACCAACCGTAAGAGTTTTTGAGGGAATATTGAAAAATCTGTACAATAGACATTTTCTTTTAAAATCTTAAAAACAAACAGTGAACACATTAATCATACCTCCACCTCATAATATCAAGCAACTTAAAATCGTTTCATAAAGTAACATCTGTTTATGTATGACGGTTCACTGTAATTCTTATTTTGAAAAATGTATTTGTTTCACAAATTACAAATTACATATTACAAACTAGAAGGAATCGGAAGAATTGAAAATTTTACTACAAATAGTATGTTCAAAATGTCCTCCTGAGAAGGATGAACTTTAATAGAAGCTTGATTTTGTGGCCAGAATAATAATTCAACCTATTTAAGTCTCCAATAATGGACAAAATTATTTCTGAAGATATTTGGTTTGTTGATTTCATTTCTATTAGCCTGGTCGGCAGCTCTTCAGAAATGGACAAGTAAAGCAGTTGTAGGTGCACTTAGAGGATGGATAATTAGAGAATGGAAGATTTTCTGCAACGCTTTAAATGTAAACTTCTTTTCCCTTGCGGGTTTCTACAGTGTATTTCATACTGAAATTTTCGTAAGTATTTACGCTGATGAGCTCCCTTGACAAGACTTCTCTTTTGCATCTCGCCAGAATTAGCAAATTTGGAAACACCGCATCCTCATACGAAATGTTGCTGATGAAAAGGGCAACAGATGATAGTAATGTTGTACTTAAGGTGTGATAGCCAGGAAAATAGTATACACATTTGACCTTTAAGAGTTAAATTAGTTCTAATAAAATGAATCAATAAGATATTAGCTTTTCCTTTCATCATGGACCCCTGGACCATTGTTTATGAGCAGAAAAATCGGCTCCTTACATGATACAGGGTCGCAACTACAACGACTTTAAGGAAAAGGTATGTTTTTTTTTATCTTGGAATTTGTAAACTGAACGCAGATATGCATCTAAAACTGTTACTAGCAGCTCCATTACAATACTTCAGTGGACTGGTGAGGAACATGTCTTAGATCTAAGACAAATTAAAATAAAAATATAAAATTGTTTGCCCTTCATAAACCAATCGAGGACAATTACTTCGGTCTGAAATGCCTATGTATTACATTCTCGAGCCAAGACGGAATTCACTTTTTTGGCATTTCTCGACGTTTTAGGACCTACTGATTCTAAAAAAGCAAAACAAAAAAGAAAATGTCGGCCGGCCGTCACAACCGACGAAATCTAGAAAACGGCTGGAGGGATTCCAAAAATGTTTGTTTTTAACATAGGTATACTTAATGGTAAGAACCGAAAGAACGATGTGTTCGATAGCTATCCCGGAAGTGTGTCAAAAAAATCGTCAAGTGTGTCAAAACAAGGAAATTCGTATATTTTTTGCTTATAAAACTTTCATTTTAAGTGATTACGAGTAGAAACATTGAATTTGGAGAAATCTTGATGGTCGTGATTGGCATGTGTGATCCAAACCTAGTTTATTGCATTATAAGTTTTTCAAAAAAATGTTGTCAAGTGTGTCAAAAAAATGATTTTCATATTTTTTTACTCATTTGTTTGGAAAAAAATGAAAATAATAATTTGTTTGAACTGAAATGTTATCGAACATGAAATTGGACATGGAAATTTTTGATTTTGTTATAATTTTTGAAATTTTGAAAAAAGTTTGTATATTTGATTTTGTAAGAATTTTCGGAATATTTTTAGAATTTTGAAAAAGTTTAAATTTTTGACTTAATTATAATTTTTCGAATATTGTTGGAATTTTGAAGAAAGTTTGTAATTTTGATTTTGTAATAATTTTTGCGAAATTTTTAGAATTTTCGAAAAAGTTTTTTGAATTTCGAATTTTTGATTTGAAAAAAGTTTTTGATTTTGTAATATTTTTTGGAATACATATTTTATGACCTTTGAAAAAAATTTGTATTTTTGATTTTGTTATAATTTTTGGAATATTTTTAGAATTTTGAAAAAATTTAAATTTTTGATTTTATTATAATTTTTGTAATATTGAAAAAAATGTGTTTTTGATTTTGTTATAATTTTTGCAATATTTTAAGGATATTGGAAAAAGTTTAAATTTTTTTTATTTTATTTTAATTGTTAGAATATTTTTGGAATGTTGAAAGAAATATGAATTTTGTGATTTTGTAATATTTTCTTGAAACACTAAGTGGAGAGGTTTTTTAGTAGTTTGCTGTGTGAATCATCTTTTCATTAAGTTATATTGAGTTATGATCTGTTATAATTTCCCTGCAAAGGTATTGAAGTTTCGTGTTAGTTTTTTAATAAATTTCTAAACAGAGATAAAAATATACTTGTACTTTAACAAAGAGTTATGTTTGATATACATCGCTGCCCAAAACTAAAAACCATGTCCTCATAAAAGTTTTTTGCCGAAAACTATATCAAAATTCTTAACCCAGACCGAAGTCTTGATATCTCAGAGCTGTGAGATTTCAGCCCCTTCATATTTTATTGTTGGAACCTGGGAGATCGAAACAAGTGATCATAAAAATCTATTATTGTTGTAGATTTTAATCTAGGTTAATAAACTAATTAATTAATATTGTTACGATTCTACGCAATCGCCACGAAACACAAAACAAAATTATATTCCACCTCAATTTTCATTTTACAGTATTTGAAAACTAAAATCAAAGTCACCTTTTTTCCAAGAAAAAGGGTCAAAGAAAAAACTTTTGATAAAATATTTAAAGCAAAAACATTAAATAAAAAAATGCAAAGTAATTAAACTAAGCAGAGAGTTTTATTTAAGGAATCCTTTTCGAAAATGAGATTTAATTTATATTAGGCTACGATAATGTGAACAGTTTGTAGGGACTGCGATTATGTTATGTGAAATTAAATGCAAACGAATCGCTCTATCGTGAACATCAAATCGTGTAAATAGAAGTAAATTTGTTTTTTAATTGTGAATAAAATTAGTAGTATTATGAGTATTATTTAATTGAAATATTTAGTGCATTATTTTGGAAGGTTAAACTGGAAATTTTTACAATCAAACCCTGAAGAAGATTTGGAAATTAAATTAGCCGGTTTGAGAATAAGACGAATTCGAGCAAAGGTAGAAAAACCTGACAACACAATATTATTAATTGATAGAAATCACTCAATATCAGACTAATTAAATGCAAAAGTTTATTAAATAATTATTTTAAACTAAGAATTATTTTCAGATTTACGGATCTTTTTCCGTGCAGCCACAGTTTCTCAACCCTATTTCGCGAGTAGGTTGTAACAACCAACAAAAATTTGTTCAATAGATGTTTTCTTTTAAAATCTAAAAAACCGTCAACACATTATTCATACCGTCATTCTTTAACAGCAAGCAACTTAATCGTTTCATAAAGTAACATCTGTCTATGTATGGCGGTTCACTGTAAATAAGCATTTAAACGAAAACAATAATAAAAAAATTCGATTAATCATCGTAATATAAAACCCGATATTACGATGTTTAATCAATTAATTTTTAATATTGTATTTCGTTTTTCTATGTGAAACAAATATTTTTGTTTTGTGTTTGTTAAATAGACGTTGAAATAAAGTATATTGATCCTGCGCAGATCTTACATTATTGAGAGGGTATTTTGTAAAGTTTTAATAAAAAAATGTTCGATTAATAATAATTGATTGATATTTAGGGGAACGTATTGTTATGATTTGATAGTGTTGAAAGGCTTGTTTCTTGTTTCATTTGATGTTTTTTTTATACGACGGGGCTATAATGTATGGGTAATGTTTACTCTAAAAATGAGACGGAAAACACAATAACAGAGATTGATAGAGAGCTTTTTCAAAATACAAAGTCGTTGCATAAAAACGATTTTTATTATAATTTAGTTAAGTTTTAACTTTGCGAAGAGTTCAATAAATATGTAAAGCATTGAGATTCATTAAATTTGTAATGCATTAAATTAATTTTATTCATTCGTTCCTTTTTTCGGTGATATCAGAAAAAACGGAACGGACTGATAAAAGATAACACAAAAAACCTAACGGCATACTTGATTCGATATTTTTTGGTACATGAAATTGTATAGAGTCATGGTGACTGTTTGTAAGTAAAGACACTGTTAAGTTGGGCAAGACATAAGGAAATGAGACAGTCCGTTAATGCCTTTTTTGGATGAAATAAGATGATTTTTGGATAATCAAGTTAAATACATTAGATCAATTACACACTGGAAATAGGAAATCAACATCTAATCTTCAGACACTGGACGAGGTCAAACAGCTTTAAGTTGAGTTCTTTTATTAAATTTGTTATTTGTTTTTTCTCTCTCTCTTTATTATCATTTCTTATTATAGTTTTAGGTATTTTTCACTTTTAAACATTATAGTTTTTTTTTGACTTTTCGTCGATATTTTAAATTGTGTGAAGCAATGCAATCTTTCGAGAAAAAAAATTTTACTAACCCCAAATTTTGTTTTTTTGTTGTTTTGGACCATCCTCTATTTAAATAGCCAATAAAAATTTTGGTGTACGTTTGTGTGTGGGTTTGTTGTGGGTGACATTCCTGCATAGGATCTCGACGAAACTTTAGCAAATCATCCAGGTTTACTTGTAAATGGGAGATCTGGATTCATTTCAAATTTGGACAAAATGGTGGAGGGTCTCCCGAACACATCTAAGTTTGGATCTTCAATAACTTCTAATACCGGCTTATGATCTTATGGAAACTTGGTATATGGTTTTAGTAATGTTTCCAATATTTCTGCATACCTACTTCCGGTTAAAAAAAAAATTTTCAAGTATTTAGCCCTACTGTAGCCTATAATTACCGATCGATTTTCATGAAACATTGAAAAAAGCTTTCAAGTAACATGATAAAGATTTTATCAGTTTTGGAGTACATTGGATAAAGATTTGGGGGTCCACCATGGAACAGGTGGTTTTTTCCACCATGTTGGTTCTTTCCACCATGAGCAGATTAGTTTTTGAGCGATAGTGAACAAAGTGGTGGGGTTCCCGGACACCTGTTTTTTTAAAAGCTCAATAACATCTATACCTGATAATCGAATTAGATAAAACTTGGTACAAGATAGAATTAGAACTACACCAAATCTATAATATTGGTAAGCAATTAATTAAAGTTTTTTATGGATATTAGCTCACTATATATCCAGAATATTTTGTTTCCAGGCCTGTGGTGAAGGTAGTCTGTGGATCAGCATCGCAATATTTTTTCTTGTATTTTATTTTCATTAAAATGATTTGCTAAATTGATGAAGTTACAATTGAAGTTATTCATTTTTAGTAAAAAGTTTAGATAATTCTCTATTAAGAAAGTCTCAAATAGGATCAAAATTATTTTGATGGCTATTTACCCTCTAACAACAAATGAATTTACAACTCATCTTTATTCATCCATATCATAAAAACATATTAATATGACAAACAAATTTTATGATTTGACTTTTAGAAAACCAACAATAAAATTATAAATCCTTATTGACAAAAATGGTTTTACTTTTCCAAAATAATATATGACAAATTTAGCCTAAAGGTTCAAATCTGTATCTAAAGTCAAAAACAACAATTTTATTTATTATCTCCTATTCCTATAGATTCACCTCTAAGCAAACTTTTATGCTTCCTTTTTGAAAGAATTATATGGTTTTAGTTTTATTACAATTCGAAGAAAATTTATCAAAAAAAGCTACATATATGGTTATGATTACTTTATTTAAACATAGCTATTTTTGCTGAGATTGTCAACTCAATACTGCTTCATTGTCATAACGAAAAGTTATTTAAAAACACAAATTGTTTATTTTATCAACTGTTTTCCAAGAAAAACGTATTTCATTTTGCTTGCTCATATGCTTTCCTAGCTACACATACACTCCTTGTGAATTTAATTAATTTAGAAATAAAAATGAAGAAATACAAACCCCAAATACAACCAACAAAAAAAAATTACAAATAATAATTTTTTTATGAACAAAAACGTGAAGTTCGTGATTATTACAACATAAGAGTAAGAGGAAAATGTAAAGAAAATCATCAGCTAAGGCATTTCGATTTTCATTTTCCTCATGTCGTTTGTCTTGGTGTAATAGCAAAAATGACGGAAAAATAATTCGTCGTTTTTTCATCTTATCTGGTTACGTGTCATGCATATTCCATTTTTTTTTTCTAACTTTTGAGGTTTTCGTTCAAAGTTTTTTTTCCTACGTTTTATACTTAAGATTATATTGAATTGAAATTTAAGATGAAATAAATTAAGCTACCAATTTTTAATTTTATGGTGAATAAATTATGTTGCTCTAATGCATTGATAATATTATTGAGCTAGAAAATTTTTATGGAAATTGCGAGGCAAAGCAATTAGATTGTTAAATCGCGAGTACAAATTTTTTGTTGGTTTTGGTTTAACGATTTATTGAAATGTTTGAATGAAAAGTGTCAACGTGATCTGGTTGAAAAAATTATCGCGTCAACTCAAATGAGCAATATCTCCCTCAGAGGTTCTAGAAATAAATTGTTGTTTCTCCTATTGACAACGTAGTAGTGAAATAAAATTGATATTTCCAAGAACCATTAACAAACTCGTACGAAAAACAAATTTTAATGCTAATTTGAAATTTAACAATAGAAACAGTTTGTTTTTGTATTTGCTATAAACTCCAACAAAAGAAGAATGAAAATTGAACGGAATATATGCATGGGAAATTAACTTCATTGAAATTCCTGAATGAGAAAGGATATATAAAATTTGTTTGATGCTATTATTGATTATTATTTATTTGTATTATACCTTCGGCCATTTAGTTTAATTCATACCGATATTTCTTGTTTACCAGTTTAATGTTTCCTGAAACTAATTTGATGAAATGAGTTACCACCGATGCATATAAAATTAAAAATAAATAATTTACCAAAAACGATTGATTTTGCTTTCATCTGACTATATGAGTCTATTCCAGTTATTCAAAACTAATTTTTTATGTTCGCTGTGAAAGTTTTTCTTGCCCGTGTAGAGCGGGCCACGCAAAATAATAAGCAAATAGCCTGGATTAACCTGTAATGCTACCCGTACCGATGATCAGCCTAGCTGGAGCCCATTTAAATATCTTAATCTCAAAACAGAGCCTCCAGGATACCAGGGGACCTGCAGGTGTAATTTGTCTTGTCTACGTATAGGTGGATCTCTGTGTCGATGTACTTTTAATTTTCTGTGCTACTCATAAGAATCAAGTGAACCAATAAAACAATAACGAGGCAAGTAGGAGAGTATCCGGTTCATCTAAGGATATTTTTAAGATAGTGACGTACAACACAAGTGTCAACACTCAGGACACTTCAAATTGGCACACATGCGCAAATGTGTCGGGTCACTTAAAGTCTTCCAAGCCCTCTAAGCTGTCATACAATGCCATATGGAAAGCATGAAATCAGGAATCGACCATCGATTGGGGTAAAATAATTGACATATCCAGGAAGAGATCAGAAGAGGATTAAAATAACCTAAAAAAACCAAAGGCTATGGCAACTACGACTTTTGGTGATGTGGAGAAACATAAACTTGTAGCTGTTAGAGATAGAGCGCAGGAAGATGGCAGCATCACGCCTGCTAGCTGAAGGAATATGCTAAAGGCACTAGCCAACACATCTCTGGAAGTGATCAGCGAAAATCCCAGGTCGATCCCAGCCTGCAAAGGTCTGCAAAGATCTTCAATATTTGTCCCTGTACAAGAAACCCATCTGTCTTTTAGACGACGTTTGGACGGCTACCAAACTGGAAGTCGGGAATTTAGTGGGTATACCAAGTAGACCGAGAGGTTGTGTTTTTGATTCCAAAGCCAGAAAAATTGGAGTAAGCTGCTAGATGTTAGAAAATAGTAATCCCGAGAAGGATAAGGCTGAGGGTAAGACAAAGGCACCTGAGTCGGTTGAGATGCTTTTTCAACGAACCTCGGAATCTCGGTTTAACCAGGGCGGTCAACTAATATCCTGAAATCTCAGACAACTGATACCGACAGTGACGTTTGCCTCATGAATGCGGAGCTATCTTTATCTAGCCGCATTCTCTCTGAATAGCACTATCTTTACTCAAGTGAGAAGTCGGATGTTCCGGTTGTGGCGGTGGAGTGTGTGGCTTATGCTAAAGATTCTACAAACCAATCTCCACCGCTGTACAGAAGCAACTACTGGTCTTTAACTCTAATTCATCCAATGACCAGAAAGGAGCCAGATATTGTCTTGATTCAAAACCCTTAGGTTTCCCACAAAGCCGAAACTGATACAAACACAGCGGCGCGCGTCGGGCCTTTAGTTGAATAATCAAATTTTCTGGGTTATCTCAGCTTACTTACCGTATGACGAGGTCTTGATCTCTGATAGGGTAAGTAATGTGGTCACGGATGCACATACGCAAAAGTTTGGAATTATCCTACGATGGGATCACCATTCGATTTGAAACAGCAGCGACACCAATGTACGACATTAGTTACTTCTAGATTTTATCTTCGGCACAAATTTCTTTATTTGTAAAGTGGGTAATAAATCCACCCTTATAACTTCTAACAGACAAAAAGTATTGAATGTCACTTTTACAGCTGTCTTCATGTCTAACAGAGAACTAAACTGAACAGTTTCTGAAGCACACTTCTTTTCTGATCATCGTTATATGCAATTTTGTTATCTAGCGGATGAACTGTATTCAATCAATGGTATCACCCTTAATCTTAGTTTCAAATAAACCTTGACGTTGGCACGCTATATTGCTTACTCGAAGGAACGAGTCACAACATATAACTATATTTCATCGAAGAAAACAGTCACAGTCTTCACATTGTCAAGGAATATGGCACTAACTACACCTTTTCCAATTGTAATTCTGAAAGCGTCAAAGTTAATTCAGAAAACCTCAATTGTAATTCAGATTAGTCAATTTTAATTCAGAAACGGCCAATTGTAATTCAAAAAACGTCAACTGTAATAAAAAAAAGTGGGTCAAGTGCAAATAAAATTCGCTTGCTGAGGGTTCCGTGAATGTAGAACAACAAATTGACAAAAATAATTTACATACAGTTATGTAATTAATTCAGTAAATTATTTGTGATATAACATCACCCGATGGAAAATCTCCCATCAAGAATAATATAAGAACTGAATCTAAAAAATTATGGTGCAAATTATGAAACTTTTTGCAATCGATACAATTTTCGAGCGATCTAGTTTCGAACCAATGAGAAAATTTTAAACTTTAAAAAAGTTTATTATTCTCATCAGGGCTAGCTGACTAGATAAACTACCAAAAAATGTCAACGTTAAATATAAACCAAAAATTAGGTTACAACTCTAGCGAAGTATAAAAAACAAAAAATTTACATAAACATATATATAATAGATTCAGGTTTATTCAATTAATTGTAATAGTCAATTGTATGGATTGCAAAAAGTTTTATAATAAGCACCATAATTTTTTAGATTCAGTTCTTATATTATTCTTGATGGGAGATTTTCCATCGGGGTGATGTTATATCACAAATAATTTATTGAATTAATTGTTGATTATGTGTCAATGGACAAAAGTGAAGACTAGTCATCTTCTTCTCGCCGATACGGGTTTGTTATTCAACACTAGTATGTCTAGAGTGTAACAAAACAGGGATCACTAGAGAAATTAATTTACTAAACCTGAATCTATTAAATATATGTTTATGTAAATTTTTTGTTTCTAATACTTCGCTAGAGTTGTAACCTAATTTTTGGTTTATATTTAGCGTTGACATTTTTTGGTGGTTTATCTAGTCGGCTAGCCCTGATGAGAATGATAAACTTTTATAAAGTTTAAAATTTTCTCATTGGTTTGAAACTAGATGGGTCAAAAATTGTATGTACTCTCTCTCTCTCGTATGACCTTCCTCTTGAATGTTGACAAAATTCTACAAACGGAGGATGTCATTGTCCAGCTTCCATCCAGCACTGTCCACTTTCAAATGTAAGCACAGGTCGAATTAATGCTTTGTAAAGTGTGAGTTTATACGATAGCGAAAGATGTTTTGATCGCAGAAGTTTTGAGTATGCGTAGAAAACTCTGTATGCGGCAGAGACACGGGCTTTGATATCTGTCTGCATGTCATTTGACGATATTATTACAGACCCGAGGTATTTGAAGTTTTCTACACGTTCTAATTCATAGTCGCCAGTATTCAGATTGCCAAGAGGTATATTCCTGGATGTTGTTAAAAGTTTAGTTTTGCCGGTGCTGATGCCTAAGTCGTTTAGCATTTCTTTCAAGCTGAGCTAGACTATCCTTAATATCGCTTGTGTACGTCCGAGAAGCGCAATATCATCTGCATAGCCAAGAATTTGACTAGGTTTGTTAAATATACAGTTTTGTGTCTCAATGCGGTTTTTTCTTATCGCGTACTCAAGCACCAAATTAAAAAGTACGGGTACGAGTGCATCACCTTGTCGAACACCTGATGTTATATCAAAAGAGTCAGAAACTGACCCTACTATTCTACAGTGTGATCCCGATGTTGTGAGTTTGCACAGAGAAACAAGTTTCTCTGGAATACCAAGGCATATGAGTGTGGACCAGAGGTTGTCACGGATGATGCTATCATATGCTTGCTTGAAATCAACGTAGAGCTGGTGAATGCTGATTTTGTACTCTCAACGTTTTTCCAGAATCATCCTTAATGTAAAACATTGATCTGTGGTTGACCAGTTGGGACGAAAACCACTCTGATAGCCACCGATGATAGGATGATAGATTCGGAAAACGGGATGAGTCGAGCAAGTACAACATTAGCTAGTATTTTATATGCAGTGTTCAACAGTGTGATGCCACGATAATTCACACACTTTAGGCGGTCACCTTTCTTATGTAGCGGAACAATGAGAGCTGTTTTCCATTCAGCAGATAATTTTTTTTGGTCCCAGATTGCAAGAATCAGATCGTATATACGTGAGACCAGAGCTGCTCCTCCATTTTTAAATAGTTCTGCAAGGATTCCATCTATACCCAGTGATTTGCTATTTTTTAACTTTGTGATGGCAGTTTCCACTGGGTAAGGGACAAAAATCTCCTAACTTGTCGGAGCAATTGCTCGAATAGAATGAACTTCAGTTTTCCTATTCAGTAGGTCTTGAAATTGGGAACGCCATACTGCCAGCACATCACGTTCATTTGTTGTAAGCTCGTTGTTTTCATTTTTGATGGCTGGGAATCTTAGGTGGAAATGTTTTGTCAGATGCCGTGCATTGTCAAAGCCTTCTTTCGAATTTCCACTAGCCGCATCTTGGGTGATGTTTTTGACACAGCTCTTCAGGTGTTCGCGTTTCTTTTTCCGTAGGAATTTTGCTGAGGCTTTTCTAGCGCATAGACAATCAGTTTGGGAGCTTTGGGTGTTCCTTGTTAACCATTTTTCTCGCAGTTTTTGTTTGTGCTCAACGCGTTCGCGGCACTCGTCATCAAACCAATCACTGCGTGATTTCGGTGGTCGTTTTCCGATTATAGTTTGTGCTGCGGCTATAATGTTTGATTGAAGCATTTGCTATTCCTACCGTTGCATTATAATAAACCAAAAGACGGTTTGTTGGAGGCGTGGAACACAACATACCATTGAAGATAGTCCAAATGCAATTCAGAATAACTTTGTTCCTGCGCGTTTGGGTTGGAAGTTGCATTCCATGTTGTCAAAATCTTCAGTTATTGTTTGAATGAGAAAAAGAATTGAGGAAAATTAAAAAAAATCAAGTATTGAAATTATGGAGGGACTCTTCCAGGGTTTCACTGAGACCAACAATATCCCTTAGAAGACCACACGTTGAACGTTTGGTCCAAGCGATTGTTGTATAATAATAACCAAATAATCCAAACAAATAGTGATACAAGCTGTATATATCAAATAAAATAAATGAATTCCACAAAAAAACTTGTTTAGAATTTAAAAAGAATCAAAAAAAATATTTTAAATTTCAAATCTTAAGTTTTTGGGTATATTCACGAACTGACTTGCAAATACAAAATGCCCACGAACATATAATAAAAAAATTATGGATCAACAACATACCAAAATGAGAAAGCTTTCGATGAAAATAAAATCATTGCAAACAGGGTTGAGAAAGATATGAATAAAAAGACGACAAGTTGTATTGATCGTGTTAATTCATGCAAAATAAAGTTTTTACAAATAATTTACGGGGACAACAGCTTTGTAACACTTGTGTGATCAGAAAATATAAATTAAAGTTTAAAGTATAAAGCCTTGGAATAAATCAAAGAAATCTTCATAACTACTGAACTTAGGAACATCAAATTGAAACAGAGCAGGACTACTTGCAAATTTTGGGCTAATTTTGAATAAGTTCTCTAAAAGTCTAAAACGTCAATAACGCCAAATTTTGTAATTTAAAATAAAACTCAGCATAAAAGATTTTGAACAATTTCCAATAGCTACAAACGTTTTTGAGCAAATGTAAACAAAGCGGGAAGAGGACTGTAACAAATGTTTATTAGAAACATGTATTATTTTAAATCCTATCATTTGTTGTTGTCGTGTTAGCTTTGTAAAACATAGAAATAAAATCTTGTATTATCATCTCTGTTTCTTTGAAAAAATTTTTATTTTGTTATAAAGTCTCTGCCCAAAACGAAAACAATTTCACTCTGCCAGTCTTCTTTCAAAAATATATTAAACCTTTTAACACCGACCGTAGTCTTGATACCTCAGAGCCTTAAGTTTTCAACTCCTTCAAATTTTTACCATAGTACTCATACCATTATTTCAATTAACAAAAAATAACGAAAAAAATCCCTATAAATCTGCTTAAGTCGTTAATCTAATAAAAAATACAAAAAAAAGCTTAACATAAATTTTGTCACTGTAAGCGCCATTTAACTTTCTTGTATTCTTGCCTAAGTGTAAACGACAATCTTTACACCATAAAAATAATTCTTACAATAAATAATTGAAAACTGGAATCATCAGTTTTGAAATTGTTTACTTCATATGCTTCGAAAAACCATTAATATACTAATATCAATAAATCAGGATGTAGATTTAGCAAAGCAAGCTAAAACCATATCGTTTCTCTATCTCATAGATTTAATGTTATTTCATTTTTATCACTATCAGTAATAACAGTGATTGATTTTTTTTTTTGTAGAAATAATTCATTTAAATTTCATATTTTTTATACTTAATCTAAAATCTTAATGGATTTTGAATTTTCAACTAAATGATTTTTTTTTGCTGTTAAATTGAGTTTCTGTAGAACGTTTTTCCTGTCAAAATTTATAACTTCAAAATTTTTTAAAATATAAATTGTGTGCTAACGAGTGGTATTCGTGGAAAACCAATTAAGTGAATCACAAGCAACAATTTTCATTCGTTATTTCAATATTTTATAAACTTATCAAACCACCCTCAGATATTAAGTTCAATCAGAGTAACATTTTAATGGGTTCGTGTTTGTCATGGTTAATATGGTAATTGATAAAAAAAATATTTCAACTACTTAAGAATATATTATTTTCTAATTTTAAAATTCATGTAGTTCAGTGGAAATTCATGTAATGCTAAGTATTTAGCATTACATAGAAAAAATTGTTTTGTAATTTTAAATTAAATATGTCGAAAGTATCGATAAATCATTTATCAAAAATGGGTGTGTTTCTAAGTTCGTTGCTGTTCATCAGATATGCACATGACAATCGTTTAAAAAGTTTTGCATAGACAACTAAGAGTCGACTTTTAAAATTATATAATTATAGAACTTTAAATAACGTGACTTTCGTTTTGGGTACAATTAGTTTTGTTTCACAGAGTAAAATACCTTCCAAAGAGCTTTTCTTGTCAATTGAGATGGACTAGAGATAGTACAAAATAATTTTTGATGTAACAAGTAAAATTGTATTTGTACATAAAATAAATGAGTGTCGGGTTCATAATTAAATAACAATTTTGTCATACGAGCTTCTGTTACGGGAGTATCGGACTAGCTTGAGATTTATGACGAAAAATTAATGGGTTTTGACTGATATTCAGAATTTGTAAAACATTATGCAACTCTTTGAATGTGAATCATGAATTGAATTAGTTCATAAATTATAAAAATCAAACTTGGATGGAACATTTTATTTAACGTTATACATTATATTTGTTCATGTCCTGACCGGATTTGGCCTAGATATAATATAATATAATATAACTGTATTAGGTTAGTCTTCCACGATCTTCAAATTAACTTTTTGTTTAAATAAAATTGCTTTTTCAAGAAAATCAAATTATTGTTAATTCTGATATATGTTCCTTTAATTTTGACACAAAAAAAAAATAATTAATTATATAATTTTAAATATTTATCTTAGATTCTTTTTAAAAGTCTTTTAACAAATATGAATAAAATATTTAATTGAAAGTGTTCTGTCTTAATTCTGATTCAAAATTTTTAATTACACAATCCAACATTTATCACATCAAATCAAGATAAAAAGTTTGAACAGAGATTAACTTTAATTATAAGTAAATTTAAAGAACTTCTATTTATTTAAATTAATTAAGTTAAAAGACGAATTATCACAACTAAAACTTGAATAAATTTTCCGAAGAGAATATATCGCGTGAACAACGTTGAAGTAATATTTTTTTCTCTAAAAAACAAAAATTGGAAAAATTTCGAAAAATAAGATTTTCAACCCACTCTTGATTTTTTTTGAAAAAATGAACATGAAAAATGTGTTACCAACACAAAACAAAATGTTAAAATTATACTACCAGTGTTCGTCACAACACTCCCCCCCAAGTGGCATCGCAGATGGGACGATATGAAAAATAAGAAGAAAGGGGATTTAATATGCCGTAGCATTAAGAAAGCGAGCAGGAATTTTAGTAGTTCGACCTGCTCGGGTAGTTGCAGCGGAAGGGTTAAAGGTGAACGTTTGAGGTGTTAGATTGAATTTTACCTTTTTAGTCATTTTAGAGGCGCTTGTATTGTGTTTTCCAAATTCTGTAGGAGTGAAAGTAAAGTAAAGATTTGAAGATGTCCGAAGAAGAAGATTGGACGTTGTATGTAGAAGACGGTATTTCGTCTGCGCGATTAAGATTTTTGCTAGAAGACAATGGAGGTTTAGTCAAAATATCTTCAGATTCTGACCTACAACAAGGTTTTAACCTGTCGATTGAGACTCGCATGTGTTGACCTTTGCGATCAATGACGAAGTTCTTTTCATCGCAACTAATGAAGGCTGAAGCGACTTACGTACTAAGCCAGTGGGTAAGAAGACATGTGAGCAAGAATCAAGGGCTTTGAAACGAAAACTTTTTTGGAAGAGTGCCTTGATGCGTGAATCGAAATGGTGTTTCAGCTGTGAAACAAAATCAAATTGTAGAATGAAATTTGAATTTTTGCTGAACTCCAGGAAGACGAATTTGCGTACCATATACTAGTTCTGAAGATGAAGATTGGAAATCTTCACGAAAAGTGGTTCGTAGGAACTACCAAGTAGGATTGAAGGTAATATCCTTGTCCAGTCTGTCCTGTCGTAAACCATGATAGCAGATTTGAGTGTCCGATGCTAACGGACAATGAGACCATTACATTTAAGATTGTAACTAGTAGTGCGTTTGCGTTCGAAACCTATGAGTTTAAACAACTCACAAAAGAGATTAGATTCGAATTGGGAGCCCTGATCAGTGACAATTACTGAAGGAACTCCGAAACGTGCGATCCAATTAGAATAGAGTGCTGAGGCTGCCGTTTCAGCAGTGATATCCGAGATGGGAATGGCTTCAGGCCAGTGAGTATAGCGGTCAATAATTATGACACAATATCGCTTGTTCTTAGAAGTAGGAAGTGGAGCAATTATGTCCATATGTATCTCGGAAAATCGTTGTGAAGTTGGGGCATAGTTACCCAAAGGAGATTGTGGGTGACTAGAAACGTTTGCCTTTTGGCAAGCCAGGCAGTTTTGTGCCATTTTTTTAACGTCCTTCTTAATGGATGGCCAAATGACCTTATCTGTAAGGAGTTTGACGGAACTGTTAACCCCTGGATGGGATAAATTATGTAGGCTATCAAAAACAGATTGACGAAATTGCTTAGGTATATATGGGCAAGCGTTACCAGGAGAAGTATCGCATAAAATTGTTTTAGACGAAGAATGTCCAAAAGTTAACGGAAAAGATCGAACGAATGACTCATTTTTCATTCTTTTTAGAACCTTTAAGAAAATCATTAAGGATGGCTTGATTGCCACCAGCATGAGGTATGAAGCAACGGTAGAAATTTATCATACCTAGAAAACGACGGAGCTGCCTAACGGTTTCTGGACGATCGAAATTGTTGATCACATCGACACGTTCTAAAGTCGGCTTAATTCCAGTCGAGTCAATGTGATGTCCTAAAAAGACAATGTTGGTTTTTGCGAAGTTGCATTTTTCAACGTTGATGATGAGACCGGCGATTGCAAGACGCTCAAAAACAGTTCGAAGATGTGTGAGGTGTTCCTAATAAGTCTTAGAAGCAATAAGGAGGTCATCAATGTAGATGAAACAGAAGTCGAGGTTTCTTAGAAGTGAATGCATAAACCATTGGAATGATTGCGCAGCGTTTCGCAATCCGAATGTCATACGAACGAATTCGAAGAGTCCGAACGGTGTGAATATTGCTGTCTTAGCAATGTTGTATTCATCAATAGGAATTTGATAATAAGCACGAACGAGATCGATAGTTGAGCAAATGTTGGATTCACATAATTGTTGAGTAAAGTCCTGAATATGAGGGAGGGATAGGATATTTATCAGGAGTTGTCACATTATTCAGAGCACCGTAATCACCGCAAGGTCTCCACTTGCCGTTCTTCTTTCACGAGATGGAGAGGGGATGACCATGGGCTGTTGGAAGGTCGACAAATACCTTGATCCAGCATGGTGTCGAATTTGGTTTTGGCTGTCGCTAATTTGTCTGGAGCAAGTCTACGGTACTTAGAAGAAATGACAGGACCACGCGTTTCGATAACGTGTGTAATGTTATGTTTGACTGGTAAAGTAAGATCACATGCAGAAGTTAAATTTTTGTAATTCCTTAGAATATTGACGACAGCAGGATCAATAGAATTGTCGATTGTTGTTAAATTGGGGACTGGAGAAGTGGAGATTTCAGCAATAGCGAACAACTTGGTAAGTGGATCGACAAGTCGTCGGATTTAATACCCACTAAGAGACCATACTTATTTAATAAGTCAGCGCCAAGTAAAGGCATGGTAACGTCCGCGATAATAAAGGTCTGACCGAACGATCGCCTGAGACCAATATTTAATACGAGGGATCGTGTACCAAATGTTCTGACTTTTGTGTTGTTCGCTGCATAGAGTGGGAAATCAGATAATTTAGAGCGTTTTTCTCCCACAGTAGCTGGAAGAACAGACACTTCGGCCCCAGTATCGACTAAAAAGGATTTTCGTGAAATTTGGTCATAAACAAGAAGATGGAGATAGGATTGGCTGTTGTCACATGCCGCCACTTGTAGCGAGCCATCTATTTTTTTGAATTAGAAGGAGTAGGAAAAGAATTTCGGCTCCGTGGATTGAAGTGCTTACACTTCGGGTCACAGCGTCTGGCATCTTGCTGGAATTTATTATGATAATAGCATTCACCATCGAATAAGTGAACCCTAGACCTAGATCTTGGGCGGTAGCAGAATCGACTAGGCGTGTGATCTCGGCTGTAGTTTCGATCCTTGGACCTACTTCTACTTTTGTTAAAAATGTTTGATGAGATAGCGTTGAAGAGAGTGGACTGGAGCAGTTAGGTCAAGATTTACCACAGCCAGTGCTGTGCGCACAGAGGCAGGAAGTTTTTCTTCCCAGAGCAATTAGAGTACATTCTCGCCGATATCCATTCCTCTAAGCACGTTTCTAATCCGATCTGTAGTGCTAGAGGTGAGACGTTGAAGAAGGGCGGATTTGACCTTTGTTCGATTGATGATTTTGTTCAATTAATATTCTGCTCTGTGTTCGAGTCTTTTAAGGGTCTTCGTATCATGCAAAACCATTTCAGTCAGCATAGAGTTGCAATTCCACCGACAGAGGACCATTATATAGCTGATTTGCTATCAGGCAGTGCAATCAACACGTTGGTTATCTACACTGATGGATAACTTCCAGAAAATGATGTTGGAGCTGCAGTTCACCTCAAAAATGAAAATCTTGGACTAAAATTTTCATTTGTTGAATACTGCACCATCCTTTACACTGAAATATTTGCCATAAATGCAGCATCAAAGTAAGCAACGGAACTTAAGTTGTTTGACTAGGTCCATAATATTATTAATGATAGCCAGTCTATTCCAAATGTTCTGAAAAACTCGGTACGAACATCAGGACACAGAGCACCGCACGGAGACTCATATGCCCTGAACCAACAATTGGTATATAAAACGGAATGGTATATAAAAGTTCGTTATTTAAAAAGGTTACCTAATGGATGAACACAGAAGGCTGAAAAGTCTTAAAAATGTTCACTGTCAAGTGGTGAACTGTCAAACCATCGGGACTCTTTTAAGTCTGTCCCGTTATTTCTATATACTAATGGTGGGACTACTAGCAGGTCACCATTATGTGAATAAACGTGGTTTAGGCTTGAAGCAGGAAGTGATCCAACATGTCACTTCTGTTTTGAAGAAGATGAAACAGACCCTCATATTGTAGAATCTTTGACTCTCTTTGAGATCCAAATCAACATTTTAGGATCAGGCTATTTGAGGATAGAAAATTTCTGCAATACAGACCATTCAATTCCATTATCTCTTTTCAAAAAGGTCTAGATCATGAAGATGGTGAAAAGGACATAGCAGTCTACCTACTCACAAAATTTAACACGGTGTTGCCATAGAACAAACAGAATTCATCCGGCCGATTTTCTTCACCCTGGCATGAAACAGGTTTGCTCAAAAGGGTTTATGGTGTAGAATGTTTCTCCACAACAAATTTGTATTTATCCGAAACCATCTAAGATTATGTTCAATTTGACATAATCTGTCAGATATATGGAACACGATTCAGATTGTCTACTGCTCTGTGACAGCACTGGCATATATCTGGCTGTAGTCCTAAGGACAACACAATTTCGATTGGAAACGAATCTTAGAATAAAACTTTAAAAAAATCTTGAATTGATGAATCTGTAAGACCAAGTTTGACATTATTCGTTTAATATGGAACATAAAACTTTGAGTCGAAATTGTCGAATCTTAGCTCGAACATGTAAAACTTGTTCTTAAGTTGAATAATTTATACCAATCCATTTTAGATTTTCTTGGTTGGAATTTTCTGTTCCATAGATTAAATTGGTATTGAACATTTATACAATTTAATCCAAACCATCAGATTTGGAACACCTCTTTGATTGTACAGAGCTTTGTGAAGAGGAAAAGAAACTTTTACTTGGGCTTACGATATTTTCTACAACTCAAAAAGCAATATTGAATAAATCAAAATCATCCGTAAATTTCTTAACCTTTACAAAATCGTAGAGCAAGATTGAATTGGTTTGGGTATGCAAACGTTATTTTAGATTTTTATGTTTTGTTCCAAACAAAGTAATTTATGTTGATCATACGTAAAATTTGGAGAATTACGGCACACGAAGAAGAGGAGTCGGATTGACAATGATTGTAAAAGGAAAATTAAAAGTTTGTTTCAGTTTTGGATATTTTTTTCTGCTTCTAAAAACTGTAATGGTCAAGATATTTGTATCAAAAGTTTTTTAATTTCCCATCTTCGTTGCTTATAGTAATATACTATAAACACTACTATAAACAATCAGCAACGGTTTTAAAATTTCGTTTTTCCTTGATTCCTTAGATCTTCAGGAACATTTATAAGCACTAACCCATAGATAAACAAGAAAAAAGGGTAATTTCTCCCTTCCAATGCACCCCAAATAGTGGTAAAGAAAATTTTAAAATTCAACAATTCATTTCGTCGCTGATCCTGAATCCAAGATCCAATTTAAAAATTTAAACCACTCGATGCGATGCGATGTGCGATATAATTTCGACAAAAATTTTACTTTTTCCGTTTCTGTTATCTGAATAAATTCATTTTCAAGTATGGGATTCTTGCCGTAGAAAAATCTAAATGTATGTTTTAAAATTCCCTCTCGTCTGTTTACTTTCCTCTAAAGTCGGCTTAATTTTGCTTATGAAAGGGGAGCTATACACAAACTTGCTACTATTTCTATACTTTCCCATAGAATGCCTTTTTCATCAATCTTGTGGTCTCATATCTATTTTAACTTAAAGTGGGGTGAAAACGTCACTGTTATGATAATCTTACAACTAAAACATCGGCACGAGATCGAAGGTCGAAAAGATGTGTTCTGTTGAATATCGAGTCGATAAAAGCATCAAGCTGGCCAATGAAAAAGGAAAATTCCTATCAAAGAAAAATAATAAAAGTAATTTATTAAACTGTCTTTAACGGTTTAGTACAAGAAAATTACATATCTATAATGTGTAAAGGTGTTGTCGACCGGACAATTGCTGCTGAAGCCTATCATTACTAACCAAATAAAAAAGTTGTCGTTGTTTTTGAGGAAATAAATGTGTTCGTTATTTTGACTGCATTAGCAAGTGAGCAGGAAATATTCTTTTAAGGCCAAATAGTAGAAGCGGAGCTGTAGAACAAAATACATTCTCTACGAAAAAGTGAAAATAAGAATAAGCAAATGCAAAAAAACATATTATTTTGGATAATGCATGAGGTGCCTGTCCTTGACGAGCCCGAAAACATTTGTTCTGCGATTTTTCTCAAATCGGCCGCTTTTGCTTTTGGCAAGCTTCGAAAAATGCCTATTGTCAGCGATCTTGTAAATTTGCTACCACATTTTTTTTTTAACTGTGGAGGTTGGAAATTTGTTTTAGAACAAGAGGGTTAGCTTGTCCGACCAAAATGTGACTGCTATTCTCGAGTTCGACAACTGACATTTTAGATGTTTGGGTTGTCGGACTAGCCAATAGCAGACAAATTTTTGTCGGACAAGGTTATCCTCGTGTTATAATTCAAATTTCTAACCCCCATAGTTAACAAAAATAAAAATTTACAAGATTCTGGGCAATCGGCATTTTTTAGAGCTTGCCGAACGCAAAAGCGACCAATTTGACAAAAATCGCAGAATAAATGTTTTCGGACTCATCAAGGACAGGCGCCTCACGAATTATAAAATATGTGGTACTCCAGAGTCAATCAATTTGCGTAACGTTGCAGATTCGTCCACAGAAAACTTTGAGGATATTTATCAATTATTAGATAGTGGAAGCCAATGCTTGTTAGAATTATACAACTATAAAAATAATAAATCAGATGAGAATTTGACTGCTAAGGAAAAACTGCGCCGAACATCAGATCAACGAAAAACGATACTACAGATAACATACTCTCAATAGCCAACCATACACGATAGGAAATATCCGGACTGGGTCTGTTGAACCGATCCACCGGATTTGCTCCAATCCACCGTTCTCCACTAACGAAAAATAGTTTACTGCAACGATAAGTCGTTGGACCAGATCCTTGTGTCAATTAAATTTATTAATTTCGTTATCAGGAACTGTTGATATCGGAGTTTTAAATAATAGGTAATAAACAGGGGCTCTAAAGTTGTTCAAACACTAATCAGTTGTTTGTTATTCAAATCGTCATCTTTTGTCATACTGTCATAAGAAATTATTAATCCGGGTATGCCTGGGTTTGTCAGACTTTGAAATACGGCCAAGCACTTTCCCATTAACGGTTAACAGTACTTGGCTATTGGTATTGGGCTAGTACTAGAAACATTTATCAGTCAATCTATGGTTTACAGAGAATATCCAGTATATATTTACCTTTGAATGGAACTGGCCCAAGAATGGTAAAAATTACTTGGCTACTGTTATTGAGCGATTACTGGAACCACGAATCGACCGATCTACGGTTTCGACATAATCAATTTTCTCACACGCCTACTCAAATCAAAACTTTTTTAAGTTATTGTAATATAATACATTGGCACCATCTATTATAAAAATAAAAGATAATCTATTACAAATTGTGTCAACATACAATTTCCGCCGTCACTATTTTGACATTAACGAATAAAGTCGTGTTGTTTGTGTTTGGATGATACTGCGTTGAGTGGAGGTAGATTTTAATATAGAGGCTGGCTGCTCGTGGCGTTGAATTTTCCAGGAGATGAATATGATGATACGAGATGTTGTATCCAATATTATGAGTTACTTTGAATACGTTGATTAAGCTGAATCTTCATTATGATTCAACAATTATAATGTTCACGTAAAGTAAACAACACAAAAGGCAGCAGATAAAATGTTGTTGTATCAATCATATGATGAATTAAATTTATTTCAAAACTTCTTCAGGTACAGTAGCTTCCACATTCACTAATGATCTTGAACCATTATTAAGTAGCACAAATATAAATTAAATTCTCTCAAAAGACAATAACATTTTAGAGTTTAATTGTATTTATAAATAGATTATACAAGTTACATGAAATTTGTCTTATTGGATTAAACAAATTGATGGCGAGGCGATGAAATATAATTTACATAGAGAATTACATTTTTAATTTAACACGAAAATTAAGAACTCGAAACTATTTGGAAAAAACAAAATCTGAATAATAAAAATATGTTTTTTGTTTTTTTAATGAATGTTAACGAAATCATCGCCTGCTAAGCTAAAAATTTTTTTGAGAAATGATTTTAGTTTTGATGTTCGCCACATGTGTATCGTAATGAATCTTACATTTTTATTAGTAAACCTCATCATTCTTACTCGGCTACACTACAAATTGGCGACGTTGGATTTAAATCGAGTATTTTATTAAATTGTGAATTATATTTTTTTTTTATGTGAAAAGTTACGGAAGTTGATTCACATAACCTAAAAAAAAAAAACATATGCAGGAAAATTGCCGGAATTCGACACAAATGGTGATTATCTTATTTTTAAAGAACGTTTGTTGCAGTACTTTAAGGCTATTGAAATAGATGATGAGGACCGAAAAGCTGCAATTCTTTGACAGTGATTTCGGAGAATGTTTATAAGAATTTGAGGAATTTATGTTTTTCAGACAATCCTAAGGATAACACTTTTAAGGAACTATGTAAGTTACTTGAAGAATTTTATTCTCCAAAAACTTCAGTGTTCAAGGAACGAGGTAAATTTTATGAAGCTAAGCAATGGGTAAAATAGCCCGATACGGAGTGGCTGGTTAAAAAAATTGGTTACTAATTGTGGTTTCAAAACATATTTATCAAAGCGTGTCTGCCCAAGGATTCGAGCCGGGCACTGACGAGGGTAGGTTCGAATCCGATCCGAAACACGTAAAATGTGAATTGTAGTTTTTTTCTGAGAAACTTCAAAACCATACCTTTGAATTGAAAATATTCCAATTACTTCTTTACTTACTTGAGTTTAATTGATCTCAAAAATCCAAGTAGAAAACGTTATCTAATGTTGAATCTTCATCATAAGAAATTAACAAAATTCAACAAAGTAACAAATCAACTAATAAACAACATGAACAGGTTTGCTTTGGATGTGGTAAGTCCAACCATAATTTTCTACTTTGTAAATTTCGAAAATATAAATGCAAAAAGTGTAACAAAAAGGGACTCCGTTGGCTCCGTTGGCAAAAATAAAAGTGAAAATTCTTCCAATGATCAAAATTCAAATTCAAATTTGCAAAAAAAAAAAGAGCATATAAAAAATTTACCTCAAAGTTATCATATCGAATTTCATAGTGTGGACACAAAAAAATCGCTACCACCACAAATTTTGATTGATGTTTATGTCGATGATAAATGTCGATAATAAGGGGCGCTATACACTAGGGCTAAGCTATGCGAACTATGCGAACTATGTTTTTTGTTTATAACGTAATTATACAAAAAAACATTATAGAAACATAACATTTAAAAAATAAAATCAAAACAGAAACTTTACATTTTTTTTAAAAATCATTATTTGCATTAAAACATCATTTTTTGAAAAATATGTTCGCATAGTTCGCATAGTTTAGCCCAAGTGTATAGCGGGCCTAAATATGTAGAAATGGAAATCGACACAGGGGCGTCGTCTACTTTTATCTCAGACACATTTTTCATGGAAAATTTTTCGAATATTGAGTTGGAGAAAAGTGATTTAAATTTAAAATATTGGAATGGTTTGGAAAATTTACCGCTGGGATATTTTGAAGCAAATTTTCGTTATAAAGATAAAAATTGTAGAAATATTATTCATGTTGTACAAAATGGTGGTCGTCCCTTATTAGGACGTGATGTTTATGTTAAATTAAAATTGTCTAAAGATAAAATTATCCATGGGCACGCCTCTTGTCCCAATTTTAAAGAAAAATAAAGAACTACGATTATGTGCAGATTACAGACTAACAATTAATAAGTTTTTTAAAGATGACAAATACCCATTATCGATTACTGATGATCTATTTGCAGCGTTAGAGGGTGGACAATATTTTTCTAAATTAGACTTAAGTTCCGCTTATAATTAACTTGAATTAGAAGAGAAGACCAAGAAATTATTAGCTTGAAGTACATCAAGAGGTGTATTTGCATTAAACCGATTAGCTTTTGGTACAAAACCTGCTTGTGCATTATTTCAAATGATTATGGAAAAACCATGCAAGATTTCAAAAGAACCGTTGTACTTTTAGACGATATTTTAGTTACGGGAAGAAAAAAAAACGTTTGGATAATTTAAATAAAGTTTTTGAAAAATTATCTTTAGCCGGTTTCAGACTTAGGCGAGACAAGTGTTCATTTTTTCAAAAGGAGGAGCGTTACCTTGGACATGTGATCAATTCTGAGGGACTTCATATAGATGAAAATAAAGTAAAAGCCATTGCCGAAACGCCAATTCCGACGGATGTAACTCAATTAAAGTCATTTATTGGTATAGTGAATTTTTATGGGAAAATTGTTCCTAATATAGCAAACATTTTAGGCCCACTTTATAAATTATTGAAGAATGACCAGAAATTTTTATGGAATGATGAATGTCAAAATTCTTTCAATGAAATAAAAAAAGTCATGTCGTCCGAAAACTTTTTTGTTCATTTTGATGGAAGTTTGCCTGTGAAATTAGTTACAGATGCATCACTTTATGGTATCGGAGCTGTACTTTTACATGTTTTTCCAAATGGTGATGAAAAACCTATTGCATACGCATCTAACATAGGACATTATCAAAAGCTGAAAAGAATTATGCATTGATTCACAAAGAAGCACTTTAAATTTATTATGGCGTAAAAAAATTATCTAACTATCTGATTGACCGTTCGTTTAAATTGTAACCATTGGTTACAATTTTTGAGAGGCATCCCTGAGATGGCAGCTGGCAGATTACAAAGATGGTGAATTTCTTTTATCTTCGTTTGATTTTGAGATAGGGTATATTAAAGAAGAAACAAATTACAGTGCTGATTGTTTATCGTGCCCACCACTTCAAAAAAAAAATTAGAGAAAGATGAAGAGGGCATTTATGTAAATTTTATCAATATGACGTTTTATGACATAGGGGATTTGAAGAAAATTCGAGTCGAATCTAGAAGAGTAAGCAAAGTAATTCACTTTTTGAAATTTGGATGGCCAAAAGAAGATGAATCAGAAGACATTAAGCCATATATGGTGCGTTCTGAAGAGCTAAGTTTAGAGTATAATGTTGTTATGTGGGGACGTCGCATTATTATTCCTACCAAATTAAGAAAAAGTCTTTTAGAGGAACTACATACAACACATCTTAGCGTAGCAAAGATGAAAGCTTTAGCTAGAAGTTATTTTTGGTGGCCTGGTTTGGATAAAAAAATTGAATAAGTTTCAAAGCAATGTGGGATCTGTTTGAAATATCGACCAGAGGATCAACGAGCACCGTTAACACCGTAGATTCCATCGACATCTCCATTCCAACGTGTACATATGGATTATTGTGAACCTATTAGAGGCATTATGTTTTTAGTGGTGATCGATTCTTTTTCGAAATGGGTCGAAATTTTTAAAATGAAGACAATAACGTGTAACGCAACAATTGAAAAACAAAGAGAAATGTTTGCCCGTTTTGGAGTTCCAGAAGTTTAAGTGTGCGATAATGGAACACAATTTACTGCCAAAGAATTCGAAAGTTACTGTAAGTTGAATAACATTCATCAAAGATTTATAGCACCTTATTCATCAGTATCAAATTGTTCAGGAGAAAACGCAGTGAAGACTTTCAAACGAGCTGCAAAAAAGGGCTAGAGGATTCTAAAAATCAAAACGTATCTTTAGAAACGTTAACTAATCGTTATTTGTATTACATAGAAGGACACCTCATAGCACTACAAATGAAACACATTTTAAAATGCTTTTCAACAGATTGAGCGTAATGAGATTCAACCAAATGTTGCCGTCTTCATCAGCAAATAAACACATTGAGAGGCAAATCGAAAATTATAACAAGAAGGCAAAGAGAAACATTTTCGAGTTGGAGAATCTGTTTGGGTGAGAGACTACCGTAATCCATTCAAGGTATTTTGGTTCGGGTGGAAGAGGCATTATTGTGGAAGAGGCCTCAAAATAAAATTTTAAAAACAGAACATGAAAAAAGTTCGAGCGTAGAAAAGTTGTGTACGACGTCTCAAGATGATGCAGAGCCAAACATCAGCGTTTTCGAAGACAGAGAATATTCAATTGATTTACTAAACGATGAAAACATTGAGGCCAATGAAGAAGAAGTTCAACCTCAACAGAAATTAAGACGATCTAATCGGAGTCCATTACATTTTTTATTATTAAACTTCATCATTCTTACTCGGCTACACTACAGTTATTATCATAAACGTGAAAATTTTGACCTTGACGCGTGTGGTGTCATATGAAAAGTGATATTTATTCTAGTCCAAAACAATTTTTTTTTTGTAATTTGTGAGGGCACAGTTTTTGGCCTATTTCTAAAACTATGTTTTTGTGAAGAAATATTTTCTTAGAATATTATACAAACGGAAACCTTGACCAGCGAGTTATATTTGCAGTTGTACGACTTTTTTATTTTATAAAATATTTATCGGACTTGTATATTTCATCCACAATTTTTTTTTTCTTTCTGTTCACTCAATATTAATATTATGTTTATTTTATTTTAATTATTTTGTATTTAATTAATTTAAATTTATATATATGAAAATATTTTATATTTTTTAATGTCCCAGTCATTGTTGTCAGTACTTGGCCGTTTTTGCAATACTTGTCATCATTATTGGTTCGTTACTGGGCCAGCTGTTCAACCTTGTATGGGCCATTGCTATTATTTTCTCTGGCACATGATTGGAAGACATTTATTGTCCGAAGTTATCATCCAGTAAAATTATGTTAAAGGGCCAGTCATGGTTGCCAGAATCGGCCATTGCTGTATTACTGGTCGCTAGTAAAGGACCATTACTAGACTAGTAGTACAACCTTGTATGGGATGCTCCCACAAACTTTAACAAATTGTGAAAAGTCAGCAGTTGTATGATAGACGTTTTTGGACGATATTTGGAAAACTGGTGGGGATCTCATGAGCACCTGTTTATTTGAAACTAACAGTTAATGATAACTATTTTGATTTAAATTGGTATCACTCCTTAACTGCCGGATTTTCTGAAGGAGTTCTTAGTGACCAACCAAGCTCGTGAACAAAACTGGCAAAAATACTATCGTGTAGGACTAGTTATTGCCTTCCGCTGCTATTGGTTTCCAAGAACATTGAAAAAAGTTTACCATCAAGTGCAGTGTTGGATAAGATTAAAAACAGAAACAGATCACATCAGAACCGCAACTTTACATTCAACTGATTGGGGTTGGAAATTAGTCGATGGTTTCTTGCATTCCGTACAATGAAACGAATGACTGAGCCACCTGCGCTAAAAAGTATTATAGATTCGATTATATTTGAATATCAAACTGGATGTGGGCCATCTTATGGTTACATGAAGAATGGATTATACGGCTCAAAAACTTGTAGATTTTGTTATGGAACCAAATGCATTACGACGGTTGAACTGGTTTGAACGGTTGATATGACAATTAAATAAGATGAAAGTTACTATGAAGAAGAACCCACCAATTTGACCATGCTGGATGTCTATTCTATATATATAATACACAAAAAACGAAAAAGCGTAGCCATACCATAGAAAAGACGACTGAAGGGTATACGGTAGGGAAAGAAGAAAAATAAAAAAAAGAAACATAAACGAACTTTATTAAATTTCTATTTAGTATTTTATATTTTCTCTTCAAATTTTAATTTAGTTTATGCTTATGCTGGAGGAGTGAATAGACGTATTATTTTAGATTTAATTTATTTCTGGCTTAAAAAAATATTTGTTTTCAGCTATGTTTAAATTCATTTTTCACTTTATTTTTTTCGGAAAATTAAAAATGAAATTCATGCATAGGGAAAGATTTAAAAAATTTATTTTAAGTTTCCTTTCTTCTGCATCTTAACTTTTATTTTAGTTATAATTTTCTTTGTTTTTAAATATCTTCTATTGAATAGAAATTAAAGAAACAATTCATAAAATTGATTTGTTTTTTCTTTGCAAAACAAGATAAGCAGGCTACAGACTTTCAATCAATTTGACAATCAATTGAAAACGAAAATAAACGAAATAAAATTTTGGGAATTTTTACACCCTAGTACATTTATAAATTTTAAGCTCACTGCCTGTACAGAATTTTTTTGAAATTAATAGCAACTTGAAAACGGATTTTAATACAATCGTAATTTATATTTATAATTTTTTCATTTCATTGTCTCAGAAGAGCGCACGTTTATCATTGGGCGTTTAAATTTTTTTTATTGGACGTCGGCTTCGTGATCAGCGATCTCAAAAACCCCCCAGCGACATTTTTCGAGAGAAATATTAATTTTTTGTATGGGTTGAAGGAGGGTATTTTGATCCTCGTCTTTGTACTCTGCGACCCCGTAATACCCAGTGAAACGATTTTCAATAGATGAAATTTTGAAGTAAAAAAAACGTTCAGTTTCAGTTCAGTATAGGTGCAGTAGATTTTTAACTATATGTTTATTTTATTAGCACTACCTAATCCTTTCCCTCATTTTCCAAGTGAATAAAAACAATTTTAACAGAAAGGTATGCACATGACCGAATTTATTTTATTAGATTATTCTAAATTTTTTATACCAAAAATTTAATTTTATTAACAAAAAGTATAAAAAAATGCACGATACAGTTTTTATAAGTATTCATAAAAATGATTTATGGACAAAAGTTTGATTAATGTTCAATTGTGATGATGAAAATAACATTTTAATTCAAAATTTTTCTATCTAACTTTTTTTTAATGCTTTGAGTTTTTTGTTTGTAGCTTTTTTTCGGTGAAAATTAAAATATTGAACAAAGTGAATATATGATTTACTTTCTGTTTTTTATCTCGTTAGCCTTAAAGCCTTTAAATGTTGTATCAAAGAAAAAACAGAGATAAACGAATAATTACTTTCATGTGTCCAACAAAAAAGTGTTAGCCATAGGTGTATGTTGTGGTTTTTGAAGCCATGATTTTGTAAATAATCTGACAAAAAAATTTAAGAATAAAAACGATGTTTACCTTAAACAAACTTATAACTTCTGAACAATTTCTGTCTTTTATAACGAACATAAAAAGTTTTTGAATTAGTGCACGTATAATATAATTTTTTATGGAAAAAGTTTTTACGTTGATTGAATATAATGGACAATTAACTTTCGAAATAATATTTATGGTACTGGATTTTTTCAACATCGTGAGCTTATTTTAAACTTTTTTCTAAAGCTCTTCTCTCCAAGAGACAGATTTCATCTGTTAAAAAAAAGCTTCTCATTAATCAAAATTCTGATTTATCTTGAGCTTTAAAACAGAAAATTTTTGAACACAAATACTATCTTTATATTTTAAAATTATCTTAAGATTGTGCGTCGTTCGTAAAATTTTATCTCGAATAACAAGTAAATTTTCTCATAAAATTTCTTATCTTCATGTTTATGATGATTTCAAAAAGTCATAAAAATCAACTAACTGAAATGTAGAATTTTGATTGGAAAAACACAAAAGAGTAAGAGGAAAATCGAATAAAATATATTTAGAAAATAGTGACATTAATGGCATAACAATCCGTCATTTATTTTTATTTTGTTGCGGTTCATAATTTGTTACAACTTGAATATTAAATATAAACGCTTCGTGCATTTTCATTTATTTTTAAGCTGATCAAGTTTTTTGGCGATGCTTGACCAGTTTTTAAAATTCGATGTAATATTACTATAGTTTTGAATTTTGAAACGTTCAGTTTTTAGACTTTCAAAAAATAAATCAATTTGGAGATACATTGAAAAGTGGAAAATCAATTTTTTACTGTGCTTTTATCTAAAATTAGTTAACTATGTCAAAGTTACCTACTGATTTTTTTTCGCAATATCTAAATTCTGTTCAAGCTAGATACGAGTTTTCCAAATCGGTGTATGTGTATATGTAAATAACGGACTATCTCTTTCACATTTTTTAAAAGAATGTCAAATTCTACAAAACAACAATTGTCATACAAAAATCGAGATTCAGTCCAGCACTTTATACGAGCACGAACTCGACCAAACCAGCATTTGCTAAAACCCTGCCCAAAAATGATTTGTAAAGAGTTTCAGAACCCTGCTACCACTTTGCAAAGTTAAGATCAGTCGAGAATCCTGTTTCATATTTCACGAATTGGGTTCAATTGAACATATCCTTAGGTGGTAGCATACAACATTTATTTTTATAGTAAGCAAGTTTGTTAGTCAAGCGAATCATGTTCCGATCATATAACAAATTCCAAAAAACTTATCTTTTTAAACCGCCCGGTAATCCGGTTCATCTTTTACAAACAACGGATTATGTCAGGATTTACAAATCAATAAACAGCCTCAGATTACACTAATTTGATTTTAAAGAAAGTGAAAATACTTTTAACAGTGAAAATACACAAAACTCCAGCAAAACAAATCATGATCAACCTCTTACGTATTGTAATACATTTTACGAATGTTCAGATCGTTACATGGAATTATCCATGATTAAAAAAAAATCAAAATAAAGAAAAAAATTTGCATGTTACAAATCTCTAGTTTGAGAGAAATTTACTAAACGATTTTAGTTAAAAATTCTACCAAATCAAATCATGTGCTTTTTTCAAAGAATTTCAAACTTAAAATTTAGGAAATTTCTGATTAGCAGAAAAAATATTTAAAACCAGAACAGTATGCATGAAAATGTAAAATTTCCTTGTAGAGCAGGGAGCAAAGGGGCCTCCAAAGTTTCGTGAAAGTATAAAAGGTAATTTTTTTATATATTCTTTGGGATAGAATTAGAAGTCACGTCACCCATTGCCAGACACTTACTATCGTGGTAACCTCCTGCCAGACACCCTTAAACTTTAAAAAATTGATACAGTTCAATTGATAAATTAACAATTGATAAAGTTCCCTGCTCCCTGCCAAAGCTACCATGATCCAAACTTCATACGTCGCTTATCGTTCCTACCTGAGTAGGGGGTATGCGCAGAGAAACTTTCAGCTTTTATAAAATAACGAAGGTCTGGCCGTCGCGGGCTCTTAGTCTATTCCGCATTCACCAGATGAGGTTAAATTTCAGTTTATCCAAGTTTGCTTTTAAAGAAAAGAAAATATTCAAGTGGATGTTTTTTTACTGTTTACGCTACAAAAACGTCTTGGAAATTTAGTTTTAATAGTAATTGAACAATAGATGGTTGATAACTTAGAAATTTATCTCATAATATCTGAACTCGCGCTGCAAAAAATCCGGAGATTAACACTAAAGTTTTTTTTTTGCTTTTAGTTTCTTTTACTAATTTTAATTCAAAATAACACTATCAATTTTCATTTGAGAAAGAATCCATTCAACTCACCGTTGTGCTTAGTTGTCTCATTTTTCAAATAAATATTACTCATACAAAAAAATCTGCCGTGTACAAAAAAACAACAAATGAAACAAACAAGAGACAAATTATTTAAATTAACCATCTCAAGTTTTAACCCAAGTTTTAACATTGCGTACATTCTTCATTTATTATTATGTAAAATAGAACACTTTGTAAATGATTCATCCCAAACCCCTGCGCAGAATCAACTAACTTTATTTTAATATCTGTTTAACAATACATAAAAATAAAATAAAACAATTGATTATACACCGAAATATAAGATGTGTTAATTGATATAAAATAAAAAATATACATTACAGTGGAACATCATAAACTGACAGATGTTATTTATGAAACGAATCTTAAATTATTTGATAGTACGAAATGTTTGTACGATCAATGTGAAGACGGTCTCTTTTCAGTTTTAAATGAAAATATGTACTTAAGCGCGGGCTTGTATACGAGCACCATCAGCCATCCTATGTGAAAATCGGATGGTATGATCGGTTTGTATTCGGGCTTGGCAAGCGATACAACAGTGGCTGTACAGAATGCGAATTCGACGAAACTGTGGCCTACAATTTCGTTCATCACACCTTCAAGATAAGCCGTCACAACTACATACATCATATAAGCTCGTAAACGAACCACATAAAATAATCTAGTCTCTCGAATGTTATCACGAAGACCCATAAATTTTGATAGTAGGTAGTAGCGATCCAGCAGATCTTCATTCTCAGTAATCATTCTCAGTAAAGGACTGTGGTGGGTAGCTCTAGATCCAATTCGACTCATTGCTAAGCGATAGTCAGAATTCGGCACAACAAGATCCTATTACTAATTTCTAGGAATCAACCATTAAAACCTATTAAATGAAAACTAAACACAAAAAAAATTTAAATTCAAAATCTTGACTGACACGTTTAAAAAAAGTCAGACAAGAGCGAATATAACTTGCTCGTCGGGGGTTCCGTGTATATAATATTCTACGAGAACAGTTTTTCTCAAATACACAATTTTAGAAATAATTCAAAAACAGTGCTTGCAAAAATTACAAAAACCAGACTAGAATTCACTTTTCATATGACACCCTACACGTTACGATCAAAAACAGCTTTTTTCAAAATTGTTATTTCAACCCCCTGCAAATAATTTTCGTTCAATCTTTATAACATTTCCTATGATCGTGAATTTTTTCCATTTTCTTCTTTTTTAATGGTAAAAGTTGGAAGCCAACAGAAATTTTTTTTCACATTTTTAAAACTAAGTTGAATTCTGTGCTTTCGAAAATTACAAGAAAAATTGTTTTGAACTAGAAAATTCACCCTACATGTGACGTGACACCCTATTTGTGAAGGTCGTAAATAATTTTTTTTCGAAATTTTTACTCCAAACCCCTTCCAAATAACATTTTAATTGATAAACCGACCACTATAGTTTGTGTTTAAACTTTACAATATTTCCTATAACCGTAAATTTTTTCAATTTTTTTCATTTGTAATGCTCGAAGCTAAGGGGGGAGGTACAGGAAAACAAACTCACGTTTTTGATAATAACTCAAAAACTAAGAAGTCGATAGTTTATTGAATTTTTTTTTAAATATTTCACTCTTTTTCGATTTTTCTAAATCAAACTCGATACCTAAAAAAATTTTTTTAACTATCCCATTATGTTTGCAATTTTTTGTTTTAAGTAGGTGTGGAGAAATGCATTTTATAACTGAGAATTTCGATTACCCAACTAGCATTACAGTTGGCATGGTATCCTTGGATATTCAGAGACGTTAATTTATAATTTATTTAAATGTTTAGTGTTAACATGTCTAACTTAGTATAAAAATATGGAGGGGCTGAAATCTCACAGCTCTGAGATATAAAGACTTCGGTCTGGGTTAAGGATTTTGATATAGTTTTCGGCAAAAAACTTTTATGAGGAACATGGTTTTTAGTTTTGGGCAGCAATGTATTGATATATCTCTTTGTTAAAGTACAAGTATTTTTGTATCTCTGTTTAGAAATTTATTACAAAACTAACACGAAACATCAATACGATGTGCCGGAAAATTATAACAGATCATAATTTAGTGAACAGATGATACACTCAGCAAACTACTAAAAAACCTCTCCATTCAGCGTTTCGAGAAAATATTACAAAATCACAAATTCATATTTCTTTCAAAATTCAAAAAATATTGTAAAAATTGAATAAAACCAAACCTTTTTCAAAATACTAAAAATATTCCAAAAATTATTACAAAATCAAAGATTAAAATTTTTTTCAAAAATTCTAAAAATATTGCAAAAATTATAACAAAATCAAAAATTGAAACTTTTTTCAAAATTCTAAAAATTATAATTAAAATCAAAAATTTAAAATTATTAAAAATTCTAAAAAATACATAAATCTAAATAATACAAAATTTTAAGAAATACATAAAATTCAAAAATTCTATTTTTTTCAAAATTCTAAAAATATTCCAAAAACTATCACGAAATTTAATATATAAACTTTTTGCAAAATTCCAAAAATATTTCAAAAACTAACAAATTCAAACATTTCCATGTCCAATTTTTTATGTTCAATTACAATAACGTCATTAAACAGCTAATTTTTTTTTCCAAAAAATTGACTAAAAAAATAAATGAATCATTTTTGACACACTTGACATTATTTTTTTGACAAACTTATAATGCCATAATTCTCAATAATAATAATAAAAGTTCATGTCATACAAATAACTAATTTTATTTTTTTCCAAAAAATGGTAAAAAAATAAATAAAAATCTTTCTTTTGACGCACTTGATAACTTTTTTGACAAACTTCTAATGCAATAATCTAGATTTTGATCTCACTCTCACATACCAATCTCTACCATCAAAATTTCTGCAAATTCAATGTTCCTACTCGTAATCACTTAAAATGAACGTTTTTTAAGCCAAGAATATAAAAATTTGCTATTTTTGACACACTAAATGATTTTTTTGACACACTTCCGGTACAGTTATCGAACACCGCGTTCTTTCGGACCTGTCTCTTGAGTATACCTATTCCTAGAAAATCAAATTTTTGAAATCCGTCCAGCGGTTTTCTAGATTTCGAGGTAATGACGGCCGGACGGCAGACAGACATACATTTTTTTTTTGCTTTCTTAGAATCCGTAGGTCCTAAAACGTCGAGAAATGCCAAAAAAGTGGGGAAGTGGGAAAAGTTTTACAAAGTATGGAAGCCTAAATATACTAAAATTCCAGTCCCTGTTTCGGCGCCAATTTGTTGCATACTTCTTTGAGGGTTTCTTAATCCTTGCTTTTTAATTGACGAGATCAGCTTCAGTTGTTCAAAATTTGAAATATTATAGCCCATGGTAACAACAAATATTTTGAATGAGATCAAACTGTTTAAATTCTAGAAAAATTATTGGTAACCCTCTAGAGGTCACGGAACGAGGTCGCTCTCACGTCCCGAGCACTTTTTATTTATTTATTGACACATGATTTCAACTTTACAAAACCTAATTCGGCTCACGTTCCACATCAAAGGAGCCAATTTGGTGCTTTCAATTACTTAGTAATGAAATAAGAAAGGGTTTCAAGAATGAATAGTCAATATAGGCCATAAAGAAAAATCAATTTTATGACCAATCTATTTTTTTTTTTTTTTATAAAATGTGCTGTGTAGTAGGAATTACAATATGTGTCACAATAACACATAAACCCCTTTTAAGACCAAGGTCCCACAACAACATACGTTCAAAGGTGTTGATGGTAAATCTTTCTTTTTTTGTTTTTTTATATTTTTAGTTAAAGAATGGATAACTAAACAAAAAATCCTATCACTGATAAAATATGACATAGGCCAATATTTCATGATAGAATAGACAAAATAAAAGTAAATTAAAAAGCAAATAGCAAATTTTGATAAAAATTTGCTGAAACAAAACAAAAATGTAGTTGCCAATAATCCAGCCGGTCTATATAATAATCTATAGTCGTAACAGTATCCATGTGAAATAAATAATAGATTCTTTTGACCACAAGAAGTGGATACAATTAATTAAATAGAGTAGATGAAAACACTAAAACTGGATTGTACTTTCATTGATATAATGGATTCGGTTCCGAAAAGTGCAATTGCATACCAGCACGTCGGTTTTCGTTGCATCGGTATTAAAAACGTAACATTGTAGAGGGCGGTCCATTCCATATGGTATGATATACATATGTTGCTCCGTGACATCATAAAGGGTGGAACATTCCCGGTTGTTAAACATAACAACACGAAATGCTTCGCCCAGTATGATGTTGCGTAACAACATGAAATGTCTCAACATGAAACATGACAGTATGAAAGGACAAACTATTTAAATCTTAATCTCACATATTTAGAATTTCTTGACGTGTTGACGACAAAATTTTGTTTGCTGAATGTGGGAGCATTTGATATATAAAAAATTATTTGGATGACATTAAAGAAAAATTGAAGAATGTTCTAAGTGAAATCAAATTTATCCACTCTCAAACCAATAGAAAACACACTAAATATTATTTTATCACAAAAGTTTTAGTTATTGAAAAGAAAGACTTAGAGGTTTTCTGAAATCTTTGATGAGAGTTCCTTTATATTTTATTAATGAAATTTGCATTTACTTTTTCTTTGAATTTTATTTCAAAGGATTTCCTTCTCTTGGGTTTAAACAATAATTTTTTTTGAAGAACTAAGATTTGTTAAATGATTTAAACTTTTATTGTTTTCAACTTTTACAAAGTAAATCAAAAAGTAATTTTTGAAATTAGCTATGGAATTGGATAAAATAAATTAGATTGGATAAAATAAAGTAGAATAAAGAAGATTGTCTCAGATTAGTAAACGACCTAGTGATACAGTGAGTTGATCTGTTCAATAAACTAACACTTCCGGGTGGCGTACGACAATCAAGATGTTCAATTTTCACTTTCAACAATTTATATTCATTTTCTTGTTGCTTGATTTTTTGGCATTAAAAGCACCATGGGCGTATTCAAGTGACCACGACAGTAGTATGCCAGCATAGTTAAAATATTGTCAAAATATCATTTCAAATGGTTTACATTATAGCTAATGAGTGTTCATGAAAAGTAAAATTTATGATCTAGTTTGATGTAAAAAGATAACACTGTGCGACAGCCCATATCCGCTGGGGTTCTGACTACCGGGAAAAAATATATCGCTGAAAAAAAAAGTTATACGTGTCCCGGCGTTTCGCTGGGTCACGTCTAGGAATTGAGATATATCGATTTGAAGTTAGTAAGTATCATATAGGAGAAATTGTCACGTTTGGGGGTCTTTTTTTGACATAACTCGAGAACGACTAGTCCGATTTTGCTGAGACAAATTAAGAAATTAAAAATTACAATACTGAAACCGTAACGAAAAAATAAAAAAAATAAAATGAATAAAAATAAAAAAAATAAAATAAATATAATAAAGTAAAATAAAAAAATAATAAAATAAAAATATAATAAAAAAAAAATAAAAATAAAAAAAAATTTAATAAATGAATAAAATAAATAACAAATAAATAATAAATAAAATAAATAATAAATAAATAATAAAAAAATAATAAATAATAATAACAAATAATAAATAATAATAGTAATAAATAATAATAAATAATAATAATAATAAATAATAATAATAATAATATAATAAAAATATAAAATAGAATTATAATAAAAATGATAGAATAATAAAATAAAATAAATAAATAAAAAATAAAAAACAATAAAAAGTAAAAAAAATTAAATTAATACACATAGACACATGTCCAAATACATTTAAAACAATAAATTTGGTTTATTTCAGTAAAAATATTAAACAAAAATTTCTATGAAAAATCAATATTCCTGTCAAAATGAGATACCTTTACATAATTGTGAATAAAAGCGAAACGCGTTCATCGATTTTCATGATCAATGTCTCATTTTGTGCACAGACTAAGTGACTTTACGTCAAAGTAATAAGACTTGACTCTTTTTCCCGTTTTGAGTTTTTTATGATTTTTAAAATAGAAGTTTTTTATTTCTTAGGCAAAATATTATTTTTTGTTCCTGATAAATTTATTTATAACTGTGAAACTGTTGATTGTGTAAAGAAATAGTATCTTCGGATATTAAAGGAATTGTAATTCTTAATTTTTCTAAATTTGTTTCAGTAAAATCAAACTCGTCGTTCTCGAGTTATGTCAAAAAAAGTTCCCAAAACGTGACGATTACCCCTATATGATACCTACTAACTTCAAATCGATATATCTCGATTCCTAGACGAGACTCAGGGAGAACGCCGGGACACGTATAATTTTTGTTTGACCGATCTAACTTTTCCCGGTAGTCAGAACCCTTGCGTTCACTGACCCCTACCATTTGTCGCAATTTAACAAATTATTTTAATGGTATTTTATCTTTATATTCATTAGCGGTTTATATTCATTAGCGTTGACATTTTTTGGTAGAGTTTATCTAGTCGGCTAGCCCTGATGAGAATGATAAGCTATTTTAAAGTTTAAAATTTTCTTATTGGTTCGAAACTAGATCGCTCTAAAATTGTATGGATTGCAAAAAGTTTCATAATTTGCACCATAACTTTTTAGATTCAGTTCTTATATTATTCTTGATGGGTGATTTTCCATCGGGGTGATGTTATATCACAAATAATTTACTGAATTAATTGTATTTTATCTGTTTGGAATGTATTTAAAAAAGCTTTATTTTGTTGGTAGCACTGTCATAATAGAATATATTAACAGGTTCACCATCATTAAGCTCGTGAATCAAATCAAATCTAAAACTTTTCCGTTTCTCATTTATCTTTATAAAACTAACAGATCATATCTCTTTATGAATATAACAAATCGTATATTTAAAATCCGTTAGATTCTAAACAACATTTTCCGCTATAAAAATTCATAAATCAAAACATAAATATATTAAACCATTTTTTATATAAATAAAATAGATAATAAATATATTTCCTACCTCCGTATCATCAAATACTGGACTATCACTAGTTTCCACTGTAATCGGTCTTTTTGAATTTGGACTTAAATTCCCTGCTTCTAACCATAATTTTTTCCAATCTCCGTCTGTTAAAATTGATTTATGATCTAAAATGAAACACAAAATGTAAAAAAAAAAATATTATAATTTTGTTCATTCAATTTAAATTAAAATTTTATTTATATTAATTTTTTAACACATCTTAAGCAAATTAGAAAAAAAAAAACATTAAATTCCTCAGTTGGAAAATTATTAATTTATAATTTAGATAAAATATAATTATACGCAAGAAAGGGTTGATTGGTGGAAACTTTTTATCTGATGCGCCTTAAAAATCAAAGAAAAAATTTGTCGGCGTTAAATACGATTTTTCTTAATTTCTCTTTCAAAAATATTTTGTTTGATAAGTGAAGAATATAATTTTAATTACGTCTACGTCTGATTATATTTTTCTGTTTAATCTATGTAAATGAGTTTCTATAAAGAAATTCCCAAAATAACAGCTTAACACACTTTTTAAATATCGTAGAAAAAAAAATAAAATGCTTGTCATAGATTCCATCGTCTGTATATAGCTCAACGGCACATATGTAAATTAATCTTTTTCATTTAAAATATTAACACAATTCTTCAAATTAACACAAAGCTTATACAACTTCTAATTGCTCAATCAAAACTTTTACCAAAAAGCTCTATTAACTTTATGATCACTCAAATGAATACTTAACTTTTGCTATAAACCTCAGTTTAATCTATCATCAAGAAATTGTTTATTTGTTATAATAATAATAACAGTAACTTTTTCCCCACCAAATAAATTGAATTTTTAATTGTGTCTACTTAATTATTTTATTGTTATTATTTTTGTTACGGCATACAACTTTTAGATCCTACGGTTAAAAGTTTTTCTTTTCTTTTTTTAAATTTTGAGAGGATAGCAATGAAAACCCCTTTCTATGTTTCCGGTTTTAATTTTTTGTTTCCCTTAAATTACTCATCCGTGCTGTTAGAAATAACAAATTTATATACTTTTCGTATAAACTTTTTGTTCCTAATTTTTTAATGGTTTACGGTTATGGTGTTTCACGTTTTCACACAAATTATGAAATCATAAATTGGAATTACATTGGAAATTAATTTTAGATAATAATTTTAAGGGGTTATGTCAAGGATGTTATTGTTTTAATAGCTAGCTTATGATCGTTTTATTTTGTTAGTTAATAGAATTATAAAAAGATTATTTCATTGTAAAAAGGAACAGTGGCACATCATTTGTCTAAATCAACTATGAAAAACATGACTATGGCTTTTATTGAAAAACAGAAATATTGTGTTTTCTACCTTAGATAAATGTCAGTAAGAGACTCAGTTGGTTCTTCAGCCAAGGACCGTTGTTACTGGATAGTTGGTCTTCTTTTCAACTCTTTAGTGTACTACTTTTGAGACTAACAGGGTGCTATGAAATCCACCTTTGAACAACTGTGATAAGTTTTTAAAGAGTGATAATAAACTTTTAAATCATTCACTCAATTGTAAATTATGGAGGGCTGAAAGCTCAAGCTCTGAGATATCAAGAGTTAATACGAGGATATATTAAAAAAGCTGGAAGCAAACCGGAAAAGACTTGGTATATAGTTTAACAAAATAATAAAAACAGCAAAAGTGACCCGAAGAAGTTTTTTCAATAAAATAATGTGCGAAAGAAATATTTTTGTGAAAGTTTATGAAAATTTTCACAAAAAACAAACGGAAACTTTGGATAATTAATTTTAATAATTCAAAAAATTTATTATATTAGTTTAATATTTTTTGTTTGTCATTTTGCATTTTGGTTTACTAATATTTAATATTTTTTATTTTATAATATTAAGAAAGATGTGGAAAATTAATATTATTTTTTATATATAAGCCGAATATTTTCGTTAACAGATGGAGAAAAATAAACACCCTATTTATAAATGCAATCAAACATAAACATTTTAATTTCATAACTTAAAAAAATACAGCCGTTCTGAATCTAATGTTCAACTGAAAGCTTTGAAGCTCTGGAACTATTTGCCTCCAATTAATTCAACCAACGATCTTAAATTCTTGTAAATATTCAAATGTGAGCTATATCTACATTATATATCTAATGTTTACTTAAAACTTAAGAATCACATATTTATTTGAATTTTTTTAGATTAAGTTTTATTTCTTCTTATGTTTGTCTTAAATTAAAAATTTATATAAAATTTATTCAACATTTTCTAAACGATACTTCAGTGTGCATATTTGAATATGAAAATGTAATTAATTTTATTTTTCTGATATTGAAACAATAACTTTTAATCAAATTAAAGAGTTTTATCAGCTTTTTTATTACATAATATTAAAGTTTTATTAGACAAGTTATATACAAGGATGAGGTAAAAAGTTATTGTATTTTCTCGACGTTTTCAGTCATAGAGTCTAAATAAACAAGTCTAAATTGTACCATAGAATTTATGGCCTGCCATTTTTCATTAATTTTTTCGCTTATGTATAGGATTTTAAGGGACTCAATCACTAAATTGTAAGTGAGTCAATAAAAAAATCATCAAAAAATTATTTACCTTCTGTTACAATTTTACACAATCGCAACGAAATACAAAACTAAAATTGTATTAAGCCTCAATTCACCATATGACAAAAATACTGTTTCCAAAAAAGGTTGGAACCAAAACATTAAATAAAATATCGATGTTGATTAATCTCAGAATTTCTCGAGTTTTTTTTGGTCAAGAAATTTTTGTAGAAATTAATTCAAATTATTTGTATAAATAATTTGTTTTGCAGAACGAAATATACTACATATTAGACTGTGTAATGAAGCGCTACCTCGTTGAAACTCAACGACGTAGCCTAGCAGGTCGCGTACCTAGCGAGGTTATTTTTTTTGCCCCTGACCAGCGGCAGCCTATGGGAACGAGTAAGAAATCCTGCTACTCCAGCACAAATAAACAATATAGTACGCGAAAAAACATGATATATACGGAAATGAGAAAAAAGCAAGTGAAAGAATGAGACTCTGGCGACCCCCTAGGCGAAAGAACCGCGATCAATCCGTCCAACCCCACATTTACTCACATACTCTCACATTCTCACACCTCATACACTCTCGCACCCTCCCCCCACACACACACACCCACACTCTCACACACCTGCTCACTATCACCCATATCCACATCCATGCCCATAGGTTTAATATCTCAAAATGTTTATCCTTTACTTCCATTTTAACATCCAATCACATAGAGCCTTCATTGTGGTGCATTTTATGTTTGAACCATAAAAAACACCATGGCGGTACTTGAGGGGGAAATTGTTAAACCACCATAACGGTGAAGTAATTTTAAATTGATTTGAAGTTAAGGTGAAAAGTTCCCGTCAGAGATTGAATCATTTAGTCGATTATTGTTGCAATGAGTTGGCTTCATGTATCATTTCATGAAAATAAATGGTAACAAATAATGCATGTTTTCTAAAAGTGATAAAACCTAAATCCCGCACATTTACAATTTGGAATGCATAAACAGAGCTAGTAAGAATTATCATTTGTTGGTTTCACTGGAAATTGTTATCAGCTATCGGTTTCTCAGCTCCTGCTGATATAGTTGTATCATAGATCCATTTGCTGATTGGTATAATAGCAATAATATAGAATTCCGATTCATCCTATAACACAAGTTCCAGGCGGTATGGTGAAACACCCCGTCACGGTAGAAGATCCCGTACCCAATATAGACGCTTCCATACTCAAATGATTAATATATCCATTCCAATACCTAGATCATCATTACCAAATACTGTTACCATCAATCAATTATTTACTAATTCACATTACCGATAACAACATGAGCGGATTCAATTAATGATACTAATTTCTCGTTTATAATCACTTCAATACATGATACGAGAACGAAGACATGCAATTTGTCAACACACTCACTAATAATTTTTGTTTTTAGCAAGGGCTTATTAATTGTTATTCTTCTTACCATCCCAAAAGGAAAAAAATCGAAATCCAAAAGGAAAAAAATCTGTTTTTCCAGCTCCACATGTAAACGTCAAAAGCAATCAACAGCTGTGAATTTTGTTCTCAAAAATAGTCGACTAAGAGAGCGTTTTTGCTTATATGAAATTTTGTTTTGAGATTAACTAACACGGCACAAAACATATATAATTTTTTCTAAATTGGACTAATAAAAAAAATTGTACTAATTGAACTATTAAATTTTGTCTAAATAAAAATGTTACTACTTAATTTATTGAAAAAAAAAAGTGAATTCAAAATAAATTACACAAATTTTGACATTTACGAGAATAGAAAATCGACTGAGAGCCACAATAGAATAAAAACGTTTACATGCGTAGTAAATTTTTTTTTGTTTTTTTTTAATTAACTATAACGGCACAACATATAAACTTTTTTCTAAATTTTTTTATTAAATTAAACTAATTAAAAAAAATTTGAACTAATTGCACTAGTTAATCCGAAATTGTTTCTAATTAAATTTTACTACTTAGTTAGATACAAAACGTGAATTCAATAAAGAAAACCATTTTTTCAAATACAACAAGAGACAGAGGCTATCAATTGTGTTCTATTTATAGTCTAAAAAAATGGTAGCATATAGTCTAAAAAAATCTTTACCAATATCTTGTACTAAAATTGGAGAATAATTAAAAACAGAGACATCTTTTACGAAATGACTTTAGGAAATTACATTTATTAAGGTATCCACTAAGGAAATATTATCACCACCGGGTAATAAAATTGAAGACTGCAACAAAATGTATAGCAGAATACCGATTGTAAGATTTATATGATATAGCGTAACCTATTTTGTGACAATCCTTCAGCAATCAACGAACACAAACTGAATACCGGAAACCACACTGGAAAATATTACATAACTGTTTATTAGTGATTAACGTTCTTTATCGGAAATTATTGTAGGTGGCAATTACGGTTTGAGTTTAAGAAAAAACTAATTATGAAAGTCTCCGCGAATGCAAATTTGATGCGTATGAGAAAGTAGCGAATCTATAAATCAGGGAACTTCACAACGCTTCGCTGATCACCAGACTACGTCATAACAACTGCGAAAGTGTATATAGTTAAAATTATAGTGCGAAAGTGTAAACAATTTAAATTGAAATAATGGTAAATGAAATTTAAGTGTACACAAAGATTTATGTATTATTGAATAACATTGTGTGTTATTTTGGATGCTGTGTTATAGTGAACATTTCTACAATAAACCGTTGGAGTTTCTCAAGATATTGGCAAAATTGTAAATTCAAAAATCTAATATTCTGCTCAACAACAAATGGAAAATCATAATTTGTTTCCTGCTGTTCGGTGATCTGTTCGGTGTTTAAATAAATTTTCACACAGCTCCACGTGACTTATAAGATATGCTCCTAAACCAACAACATCAATCAGATATTTACACTAAACATATTTCACCAGCGTATTATATTTTGTTTGTTACTTGATATTTACACGTTAAAATTTATTTTCACACGATGTGTTGATATTCCAAAAAGAACACGTCCGTCCACCCTACCTATAAATTTATTCGAATTTTCATAGTCGGAAAAACAACAGACATATTCAAATTGCCATTACAGAGTTTAATAATACATTAAATTTTTATCGTTTCCCTTTTCCCCGGTTGTCGGTTGTATACGAGGATACGAAATATTGCTATGCAAACAAACATGTATAATGTATTCATGAATATATGAAAATGAATTTTTATACGAATTCCTTCCATTTGTTATTTTGTTTTGTTATATTTTATGATAATTATTATCATTGTTATTGTTATGATTACAAGTATTTAGATTATTATTTTTGGGTAATCTTTTGGTTGTTTTCATTCTGAGATATTCCGTACTGAAAATGATTAACAATTAATTTTTAGTCCTATATTTCTATAAAAGAAAACGGAATGTATTGTATGATGATAGAAATGAAATATTTGAACGAAGATTACTTAGTTGAAAAATCTATGAAAGGGATATGCCTTCTAGCTAGGAATGAAAACAAAAATATGTACGCTTAACCTATTTTTGAGTTGCCAGGCAACGTTGACTTTTGAAAACATCAATATTAACATGTTTATGACATTAAAAGAAGTCACAAAAATATTAATTAACTTGTTTAGATACTATTGATGTCATAGCATATTCTGTTTTTTTGTTTTCAAATAAGGTTATGAGCCGTAAAATAACTACCTTTACTGACCGATTTATAGTTTACCCAAAGGAGTGTTTGCACTATCTTCAGATTTTTTGGTGTAAGGAATACTTGATAAGCTTTTTGCATAGTTTGAGTTGGATTTAAGAGTTAGAATTTTCTACAACTAGTTCAGCTATTAATCTAATAGATGTTTTTGAAGCGAAAACTTCTTTAGGCGCGTTATGCGATATGGGGAAAAATTTATATATTCGAGTTATCATCACGCTAAATAAATATATTAAATATAAAACACCTCTATCCGGTCGTAACGTTTCAAATTGCAATATGGATATCGCGGTCGACAGAGATTCTATAGTTCGAGAGTTCAATCCCTGGAGTGGTACATTCTTTAATTGTTTTTTTAATTTGTATTAAAGACAATTCAATTACTGTTTTTTTATTCATGAATTTTAAATTGATAATGCAGTTTTTTAAAGTTATTGCTACTGTTTTTTTCCGTTTCATTCAAATTATTATCATTTTGATATTAATAATAAAATAATTATTTATTTGGCAGGCAGGGCTAAAAATAATAAAATATTGGTATTTGCCTCATTATTTTCTATAATTTCATTCCCGTGAAATAAAATTAGGAAAATAAAAACTACTATTTGAGTTTGTATTTCGAGTTGACATCTACATCACAAAAGATTGATTTAAACACAGTTTAAGGCTGCGAACGATTTACGGTATTTAAATTTATCGATAGTGTAGTTTTTAAAGTTATTGCTATTGATTTTTAGCACAGTGTGACGTCAATACGAAGTAAAATTTAGAATGCATTTCAGTTTCGAAAAGAAATGTTTTGTGACTTTTCTGTTTTTTATAATTTTTGTTGTTTCAATTTTTCTTTTTTTCTGTTGCTGATTGTTGTACCATTTTTGAAGTGAAAATTTCTTTAGGCGTGTTGTGCGATTTTGTATGATAAAAAATTTATATATTCGAGTCATCATCACGCTAAATAAATATTAAATATTAAATGAATAATAAAAGAGAGTGTGATAAATTGTAATCATTTGTTATTTTCTTATTTCTCATTCTCATTTTCTTGATTTGTATTTAGTTTTTTTTCCTGATTTGTGTGTAAGTTCGGTATAGTAAGAAAAGATTTTGTTGTATTTTTAAGTAAAATAAAAAAAATTGTGTTTGTCATATTGTGATTTGTATGTTTTTCTTTACACTTTTTAATAAAGAAAATGCAATTGATAGTACGAATAACCTTAGTTTTGTTGAAATTAATGATAATATATTTTAAATAATTTTACTCTCGTTCTAATGATTCATACTTTCGTTTTTTCTTTTCTTTTGAATTTGATGTTTTCAGATTGTACAGGATATGGAACGTTCACGTTAAAACCACATACCGTTCATACTGTTAAACACAAGAAACTGACGATGCCATGTTGGTTTTTATTTTTAGGGTTGAGAGTTCAACATACGACTATGGCCTACGACTCTCTCGAACGAGAGACTCTATGGTCTGCTCTGGTTTGTAATGATACGATAAATTAAACCACCACTGTGGCTTATACAATTTCGTTTGGTCTAATATTTGAAAAATTTATTCATCCAACATTTTATAATTGATTTTCTCTTCAATGAATTTGATGTAAAGTAGTGTTTTAAATTCGTATTAACATCGTCAAATCATTTATTAGAGAATCCATTGATTTGTTTTTTTTAAAGAAATATATTCAAATTCTTTATCGGTGAAAATATAAACAAGCAAAAAAAAAACTGATCAGTTTCTGCTACGGTGTATAACCCACCTTTATGTTCAATATAAATACCCAAACTCAACGCTAGAGGGTCTCTTATTTTCACTTTTTTTCCTGATTGGAATTGAATACTTTGACAGTGAGTCTTGTGATTAGACTCAGATCGAATAAACAGTTTTAAATCGTGGTTTAATTAAATGTTATTAATTTATTGTGAAGATAATAAAAATTTCTTGTCCCTTCGTTTAAATAGCAAAATAACTCGTGGAAAATTTAGTTTTATAAAGTTAATTTAGAAAAAATTTGAAAATAAATTATTTATGTTGCGTGTAACTTGTGTTGTTTATATAGCAAATTAATTAGAAAATTTTTCGTGGTGAATAATTAAATGTGATATACGGTTATTTTTTGCGTGTAGGGTTAATGATCCCAGCGAGCTGTAAAAGAAAAGTCACAGTTAGCCGATGTACGAATATTACCTCAAAGAAATTGCTGAATTGAAAGGAAAAATTATTGAAGCTACACAACAAGAAAATTGGTGCAAAAAAAAATATTGCTGATTGTGTGTTTTTTGTCCTGTGCAATTGAGTGAGTTATCGGTGAGCTGAAAAAGCTAGTATACCTGAAACTAATTAACCGTGAGTAAAAACAAAACATTATAATGAAACTTATTTTTTTAAAACGGTAGGACTCGTTCCTCAGTGACCTCCAAATTGTTTCTTTTTTTTTTTGTCTCGTGGAAGTTCTCGAGATAACATATAACGGTACGAAGCTTACCCTGAAACCTCGTTTTTTTTTTGGTGTATGATACATAGCTTTGAGGGATTGAGCTTTCTAACGTTTTGGAGTTGAAGTGAAAAATTTAATTTGAGTGTTGCGACGCAGCATGATTATGAACTTGATTAATCTTCAATGAGTGAAAGAATCTCTAAAACACGCAAAAACCAAAGAAAAATGCTTTCTTAGCTCCGTATATTGTTAAAAGTTTATTTTTTTTTCTGGCAATGTCAAATGGCATTAATGTAAATATATTCTCCTGATATACTTGCTCATGGCCGAATGGCTACATGAGTCATGAACAGTTTCCAGTTTAATTTATGTGATAAGATAAAACCTGATAGACTTAATATTTGCCATGTTCCAAGTAGATTAACCGCTAAGTTATATAATATAAATAGTGTTAGATTTTATTATTGTGTGTAAAACTGTAAAACAATGAAAAAAACAAACAAAATATACTTTAATACATTATAACCAGAGGTTGCAATTTGAGCTTTATTTTTTTTCCTGTTTGAGCGACATCGGATAAATAAGTATCAATAACGGAGGTGGATTGAATTTTTTTTCCTTTCCAACTGGGGCTTAGTTGGAATATAGGGGCGTTCCAGCATGCGTGACGAATGATCATTTAACGGCAATCGCTTGAGTCAACAACCATATATGTTACTTACATTTGAAAAATTGATTATAATCACTGAATTCGACACATATATAATTTTACATAGAATTGATCCACCTTTAAGTACAATCGCTTGAGTCAACCGCCATATATCTTTCATGCATTTGTACAATATTTCACTGTAAACGCTGGATTCAACAAATATATAATTTTATTTCGAATTGTTCCACATTTGGACTAAAATCGCTTTAGTCTGCCGCTATATATATTTCGTACATTTGAACGTTATTTGATTACAATCGCTGGATTCAACAACTATTTGGACTTATGCTTAGTTAAGGATTAACCTGGGAGCTATGGCCGGCTAAGGACTAAAGGAAGACGGGACGGGGTTCACTAATAACATGGGGTGAGTACCTTTAGTATTTAATATCTTAGTATGCTATATGGGTATGGATGTGTAGGTGTGTGCCTGTATATGGATTTGGGTATGTGTGTAGAAACATGTGCATGTGTGTACGTGCGTGTGTGTATGTGTGTGTGTATGCGTGAGTGTATTGGGTGAGTGAGCGTGTGAATGTGAAAAATAATATGGGGGTGTACGTGAGGGTCGTGGCTTCTTCGTGAATGGGGCCACCAGGGTCTCTTTAATTTCACTTTTATTTTGTGACCGATCCGTTTAAGTTTGCATCAAACGCGCACATTCTAATAACTTGTACTGGTCAGCAAGAAACAACGTTTGTTCCCACACACTGATGCAAGTCAGGGCATATTTATCTCGCTAGGTGCGCGGCCTACTCAACGATGTATATCGGAAGTTCTGTATCTCCAGTTCTCCATTACAGGTTTCAATGGGAATTTCTGGTAAACTGGCATCACTATGCAAAATGACAGTACAGAACTCTCAATGCTGTGTACGACTAGAGAACAAACTATCAAAGTTTTTTAATGTCGACTCCGGTTTAAGAAAAGGTGATGCTATCTCTCCTATATAATTTAATTTAGCCTTGGAATATGTGTGCCGTCAAAAGAAAGTATACCGATTAACAACAATATCTTGTCAATAAAATCAGTACAGATAATCGCTTACTTTGATGATGTTGTCATCCTCGGCCGAAGTGCAGCAGTTATGAGTGAGACTTACAATTCGCTTGGGAGTGGCAGAAAAATTGGTCTGCAAGTTAACTACGATAAAACCAAACATATTAATGTTTCAAAGGATGCTGATTAGAAAGATTTGATGTGCGGTGATGCACGAATTGAGGGAGCTGAAAGCTCGAATCGCTGCAGGTAATTGAACTTTTTACTCAATTAAACCTCTCCTTGGATCACCGTATGTATCAACTAACACCAAGCTCAAGTTATACAAGACATTGATTGGACCGGTTGTGATGTATGGTCACCAACATGGACCCTTACGAATCGCATTTATCGTGCGTAAGATCCTACGCTCCATTTTCAGTGCATTTAAGACAGATGGCGGAGAGTACAGAACCCGGTATAACTTTGATATCAGAGACCTTCTTGAGGATCCTGATATAATAGGTTGAATCCGTTCTAATAGGATTGCTTGGTTTGGGCATGTTCTACGAGCCGATACACAGTCTGGCATGATTAAAAAACTGTACGTTAGTACCCCAGAGAGTGGGCGACTGCAATGTAAACCACGACTACAATGGGAGACAGACGTAATAAACGACCTTAAAAATATTGACTGCCACGGTAATTTTGTCGCTGTTACGAGCGACCGTCGTGAATATTCAACGCTGATTAGCCTGGCAACGGTCCTACATGGAGCATGAAAGCCGAGAAAAAAGTTTACTTATACATACGTCTTTTATATTCCTTTAAAGATGCTTCTGTCATAAAAATTTAGAATGACGTTTTTAACTGTTAAAATGTTATACCACTGCAAGCCAGATAATAATTTTAACTCTGGTCATACGTCTTATAACCTATATTTGACTTAGGCGATGTATATTTTATTTTTTTTTTGTGAGATGAAAAGTTTGAAAACGTTTTATTGTACGAAGAATGGCAAAGCAAAAAAAATTTAACGTTTGTGAGGTCAAGCTTAATTTACTTATAAGCCAATAATTACACAATGTTTGATCTTCATACAAATAGATTTACAAAAAATAAACATTGTCTAGTTTTAAAGACCGTGGTTCAGATTTTTTATCAAAGGAATTGCCAGCGGGTTATTTTAAATGACAACCAAAGCGGGGTTTAAACTCACTCCTTGGGCTTATGATTGTATCGTTCAAATGTTCAAAGATTCCACATTAAATAAAATTTGAACCTGATTCAATGCAGCACATTACTTAAATTAGACTTGCAGAAATCAAAATAAACATTTCTCCTGCCGAACAACAGTTGTTTGTAATCATCATCGTCTCACAAAACAATCAAAAATCGTTTACTTTCGATAACTCTTCATACAATGTGTTTGTAAATCAAATTTAAATTCTCAACATATCCTTGATAAATATTTCAGCTTAATGTTTTCCTACTTGTGCTTGGTTTTCCTTTGATAAATCTTCTTTAATGGTAAGTATATAGAAACTTTTATAAAATAAAATACCAACTGCAAATAAATTCTTTGTGAAAAAATTTCAATAAATTTTTCAACAATTAAAATTTAAAAACAAAAATGCATCGGTTTTGCAAACAACTGAAACACAGTGGGAGCGTTAAAATTTGTACATTTGAGAGTGGTATCGTATAGTTTTTGTAAACATTGAGATAATGTAATCTAATATAGTCTGATAATCTCTTATCGCGATTTTAGGCACTTTAGGCAGATAGATGCATAGTTAATTAAAAACTTAATTTGAATTTAAAAATATTTTGTCCGGAAGCGATTTCTAAAATATATTCATTCAGAAAATATTGATTCGAGTTTTTTACTGCATGTCAATATTTTTTCAAATATCAAAAACAGAACAATATTATAACTAGAATAAAATAAACCAAATTTTCTTATGTTTGAACGGATGTCCTAAATTTTATACTTACTCAAAGAAACCTTAAAACAAAACCAAAATTACAAAACAAAAATCAATTTTAATATATAAACGAAGAAGAATCCTTTTTCAGTTCACCTAAGAAAACATATTTACATACAATATCTACCCCAACATAAGGGACGATCAACTAGTAAAAATAACTTCAATTCATTTAAAATAATTTATCATTCACCAAATAAACAACAACCTTTTTTCAGATTCAACATATTCGGTTGTTTATTTAATAAAAAATAAAATGGTTATGAAAATAAGTTAAACTTGCTGCATAACTCATTTAAAATGATTCGTATTACTTCCTTTATACGGGTAACAATACCACGATAACGAACGTATCCATTCACAAACAAAAAAATTTGCAAGGAAAACACACACAACTGCTTCGGAATAAAACTTTTACTATAAATCACAATAAATTAAACAATTCCTTGATGTCCATCCAGAAATCATCCTTTTTCCCTTGTTTTGTTCTCTAGACATTTAGATTTAATAAACAGAACAAAACAGAAACAACATTAGAATAAATAATAGGAAAAACTTTTTCATTTCAATTTTCATCGAAATTATCTTACGTTTAGTTAGTTGTTCGTTTTTGTTAGAATTCAACAGCAAGAAACATAAATCAACTCATATTCATCATATTATGAGAAAACAAATGGAATTGGAATTCAAGAAAGTTCTAAGAATTATTTATACTTTGTAAACTTTCGTAATAAAAAATTATTTTAGGTAATGGTTAGGAATTGATAATGAATTGGGTAAAAGTTTCATAATTTTTGTTTCTCATTAGCACAAATAACACTTTTCATTCTTCATCTCTTATTGAAATATTTACGACATAAAATTTCTAGGACATAAGAAAAAAATAATGAAATCAAGTGCTAGTAGCTTAAACATAAGTGTGCTTGAATACGATAAACGGAAGTCATTTAAAGAATAATATGGGAACCATTCATGGGACATTAAAAAATGAAGAAGAAAAAAAGCATATAAAACGAACATATACAGGGCTTTAAACCTAAACCCAGTTTTAAAAATTTCCTTCCTTTCTTTGAAGAAATCGGTCACAAATACTAAGACTACAAACCCAAATAGAAAATATCAAAAAACCACATAGAATTCCAAGTCTCTATTAAAACATATGAAATAGATAAAGCTTAAAATGAAGGTTTCCGATCATGGGCTTTTAGAAACAGATTTAAAATTCGAATTAATGAAGATAAGAGGATTAATTACTTTTTTAGTCTATAGTGAACAGTTGTTAATTTTGTAGTGTGAGGTGTTTTAAATCTGGACAACGAGGTCAATATTATCAACAATTTATCGGAACATTTCATTGGTCAACATTACCAACAATTTATCAGAACATTTTATTAATCAAACTTGTCAACATTTATTATAACAATTTATTGGTCAACCTTGTCATCAATTTATTAGAAAATTTATTGGTCAACATTATCAACAATTTATTATAAAAATTTATTGAACAACATTCTCAACAATTTATTGGAAAACTAATTAGTCAACATTGTCAACAATTCATTATTAACAATTTATTATTCTAGATCGTGAACAATTTATTAGTTAACAATGTCAACGATTTATTAGAACAATGTCTGGAAAAAATCATGGGGTGAGTGAAACCTTTATCTAATATTTGTTAAATGTAATAATTGTAGTTACAGTGTTATGTGTGATCTGTAATATTGTGTATAAAATACTGAATTTGTTAATTTAGGAAGCTGTACTAGGTCCTCAACGATCTTACGCATTCACAAATGTAGGAAAGGGTGGTTTATCCAGTGGACAAAAATTCAGTTTTTTGAAACTGCGAATCATCGAAACACATTTTTATAAATTGTCCTATACCGGTACAACGCAGATTTTATTATGGCTATGGCAGACCCAATACTGTAAAACCACAATATCCAAATTATACTCGAACGTATGCGGGAAGCTTGCCATTGGCGATAGGAGCAGCTGCGAGCTCATATCTCCGACAACATTCAAATCCCAACAATCAGATTTACACTACACCTCCTCCAGTTCCAGTAATTGCACAATTTGCAATGTCCAATTTCCACCCCAATAGACAATTTTAATAAGCCTCAAACTACCAAAGATCTTAACCAAATTAACTGTTTACCATTAAATTCAGGTCCCTCTAAATTACGGCGATGTTCAAAATATTTTAAATATCGACAGAATCTTAGAAAAAAAATTACTGAAACCAAACTAAATACAATACCTAATTTATATGATCAACGACCTTTCGCTGACATTAAAATTAACGGTCCATTTTCTTGGACTGTTAAATAGTGGCACGTCAGTAAGTGTTTTTTCGGAGCCTATTCAGGTAGGTTTTTAATGAATCCCCAGATTAAATTTCATCCACTTCCAACTAGTATCTCTCTAACTAGTATCTTTATGCGGACAGAAACAAAAGTTTTTTGGATACATTGTGGCTAAATTATCTTACCTAAACAAAATCAAAAATATAAAGTTCTACATTGTCCCATCGTTAAACTTACAAGAGAAAGTATATTTGGGTATCGATTTTTGGAATGAATTTGGGATAAAACCCATGTTTGATGAAAATAGGGATTTAATACCTCGCTTTCAAAAGCTGTATGAGAAGGGATCTATTTCTGTAATGTTAGTCGAATATGCGAAACAAAAACTTCGCCTTTGCAACAGTTTCAGTTATCCGAAAGTATTCAGCTCTTTCCATCATCTACTAAACTGGGACTTGGACGTTCTATCTACATTTATCTACGTTCTATCTACGTTGAACATTCTATCATTGTTGAAAATCAATTACCCATTAAACAACGTTATTATGCTGTTTCCTCTGCCGTTCAATTGGAAATGTAAACAGAGCTGGACCGTATGTCAGACCTCGGTGTTAATGAAGAGAGTTTCAGTGCCTGGAGTTCACCAATGGCACTTGTACGAAAAAAAACTTTGTTTAGATACACGTCGTTTAAACGCGGTAACACGTACAGATGCATACCTTTTGCCAATAATTGACGGATTACTTAGTAGACTTGGGGGTACTGTATATATATCAAGTTTAGATCTCAAGGACGCATTTTGATAGATTCCACTCCAACAATAATCTGGCGATAAACCAGCATTTACTGTATCTGGACGTCCATTGTACCTGTTTACAGTAATGCCCTTTGGTTTATATAACGCTCCACAAACTATGTGTCGTTTCGTTTGATGCATAAAGTTATCTCCCACCAGTTTCATGATCACGTTTTTGTTTATTTGGACGATCTGCTTATCACCTCTGTTACGTTTTACCAGCATATTTTGTTACTTTTCGAAGGTGCAAATCATCTCAAAACGGCGGGATTGACAATTAATGTTGACAAAAGTCATTTTTGTCTAACGAAATGGAATACTTCAGGTTTATCGCTGATTCAAATCAGCAATCGCTGATTTTCCTATACCTAAAACAGTGCGACATATAAGAAGATTTCTTAGTTTTGCCGGATTGTTTCGACGATTCATCCCAAACTATTCAACAGTATCAGCACCACTTACCGATCCTTTGAAACATTCTAAGAAAGTCATTTGGTCCGAAACGAGCCGAGCAGTTAAAAAAATTGCTAATTTCTGCTCCTGTGTTGGTAATTCCCGACTTCAATAAGATTTTACATCCAATGCAATGTTAGTGGTACTGGAGTCGGTAGTATGCGGTTCCAACGAGACGACGATGATATTGAAAAACCAATCTCTTATACGAGTCTGAAATTGAATGCTGCTCCATTTCAGAAAATATGCATCGATTTTCTAGGACCTTATCCCAGATCGAAAAACGAACACTCTTACATTTTTATAGTATTGGACTAAATCTTTCGCTATGTTTTATTAGAACCATTTCGCAAAGCTACAGTAGAACGCGCCGGACATTTTTTGGAAAATCGTGTTTTTAATGTATTTGGTGTTCCTGAGTGTCTTGTTTCAGACAACGGATTTGCATTTAAAGCGACCAAATTTCAGGAGCTGTTGAGAAAATATAGTATACATCATATTTTTTTCCCAATCTACTCTCCACAATGTAATGCATCAGAACTGGTCAATCGGTCTGTTTAAGCCGCAATTCGTTCTGTTCTAAAAGATACTCACCAAGATTGGGGCCTTCATCTTCCCAAAATCCGATTGTCACTCTGTAATGTCGTTCATTATTCAACTAAATTTTCATCACACTTTCTAGTTTTTGGCAATCATGTCATCTCCATTCTTGAGTTTCAATATAATTCGTATATTCGGAATTTATTTAGGTAACCATTTATAGTTCAGCAAAAAGGTTTAGAAAATCTGAAAAAAGCTTATCACAGAACAGCGAATCGTGATAATCTTTGATAATCTAATCTCGTTCACGTAAACTCGAACCATCTAAAGATATTTAACGTACGCCACTTCTCTCAAAGCGTTACCATAAAAAATTTCTAAAGGCCAAAATTTTGCGTGTAATCGGAAAAATGGCTTATGAGTGGCTGTTGAAAATGGTAAAATATTAGGTATATTTCATGCAAAAGATATTAAGGCTTGATTTTATCGCCATTGCATCAACTCATCAACAGTACGTATAGTAATACCATAAAAAAAACTAGCTAGCTTATTGGGTAGAGCTTGATACATCTCAGGGTTTGGGGCATCCCCACGATTTGAAACGCCAATGCATTACAATTTGAAGGTTTTATGTGCAAAATAATTTTGTAGGAAAATTTCATTGTTTTTGTATTGATTTTGAAAGGAAGTAATCATAAATAAAAAAAGAAAAAACAGGATAGGTATTGTGCCGGATGGAAAATCCTCAATATCAATCTTCTTTCCATTCGTCACATCTCCCCATTCTTTTAATTGGATTACTTTTCAAAATCATAAAAACCTTCTTCAAAATTTATCTAAAATTGAAAATGAAAATTGGTTGACATTCTACAATCGACAAAAATTTAATAGAGAAAAAATGTTTGCATTGTATTCCATTGCAAATTTATTACACGAAACTAAGGTAAATGAACTAATTGACGACACATGAATTACGTTAAACTAATTAATGTGTCGATATTAAGTTTCATTAACCTTGGTGTGTAAGTAAATTGAATTTTATTTGATTGTAATTTGAAAACCAATCAAATTACAAATTTTATTATATTTTTTTTAATTAATTGGCAAAAATTTTTTAAACAATTCTTTTTTTTTACTAATGGAATGAAAATTTATTGGTTTAATCGGGGAGTCGAGTCTAGAATTCTGCAATGGACAGATGTTCCATTGGAATTTCTGCAAGATAGAGTTTTGTTGTATTGTGTTGGTACAGTTTTATTTTAGCCAGTTTTGCTATTTTGTTGTTACCAAAGTTGTGCAGTGAAATTTTTGTTGGTACGTTTATTGTTAAGCAATAAGAGGAGCATATAATTAAACTATTGTGAAGTGCAAGTGGATAGAATTAAAATTAAAACTGAACTGTAATTTAAGAAAAATCAAATTAAAATTATTGAATCATATAGACATACAAAATTCCATTTGTATTTCAATCTCTAAACTAGGTAGATATTTATATGTAATCTACTTAAAAGTTGTAAAAATAAAAGTTTATAAATAAAAAAAAAACGTATCTATAAATATATGTAGACAACAATTTTTCTAGAGTGAGTGTAATGCAAAACAAAAACTATATAAAATTTGAAAATTAAGAGCTAATTAAGCTTATAGTTAAAATTATATCATTCCTTATATTAAGGTGGTACATGTGTAATAAAAGTACCAAATAAATAAATTGTACGTTTCGTAAATAAACAATATAATCTGAAGAAGGGTGAGCAGAAAAACAAAGTGTTTTATTGCAAGTTGCATTTCGAGAATCAAAGATTGTATGAGAGAGTCAAGATTATATGGATTTAAATCGGGTGGCAAATCATTCATCAATCAGAGAACAGTAAGGTATGAGTTTCTATATTATTTAGTTTTGTAGCATTATGTTAAGGTAAATGAATGTTTATCTGGGTTTTTTTTTGTTGTTTATTGTTGTAAATGTATAAATTAAATATGTGTTAATTTTAAATTACTATGGTGTGAGCTGAGGTTCGTCAAACCTCTGGGTTCCCTTCTTCCCAACGTTTCCATACTTGCCCTGTTAAAATGAATTGCACTCCCTGTTTTGTTCGTAAACCGTCATGGTTTCGAATTGATTTTGTTTGATTAATATCTATATGGCAGTCCCTTACATCCAGATGCGTGTAGCCAAACCTCACCCCCAGTCTGAGCAAAAGTCGTGGAATGACTGACTGTGGCTACACTAAAACGCATCCCGATATTTTGTTATATATCCGGCGGGTTATTTTCAGATATTCGGTTGGGTGAAAAACATAGTTGGAGACGTTTCAATGTCCCAATTAATTTTAATTTCATGGACAATCTCTTGTCTTCCGATGTTCGGAGGCTATGTCAATCACCCAGCATCTTTAATCCCAGCCTGCCGGTCATAGTATGTCAATATATATATGCATAATTTATATACGTGACATTTGTGTTGACCGCAGCCAGAAGAAATATAAAAGTTTTTGAAAAGGAAAGGTATTCAAATTTTGGTAGTCAAATGATTAAGTTGTGCATTTTGGTTTCAAAAAGAAATTTGAAAAAAAAGAATATTATTAGTGGATTGAATTCGAATTGTAGAATTGAAATTGATCAGTTTTATTTGTTATGCCCGCCAAATTACGTGCTATTTAACAGGTAGCGTTTTATGAGAAAATCTACACCAACTCTAGAACGACAAACTAAGAGTAGGAACTAAATTCCTGTTCAACCACCAAACATTTCCATTTTAATGTATAATACGGCTACATTACATTTTTTTCATTAACATTGTTTATTACCAAATAATCAGTATTCATAATCTTCGGACTTCCTGTAAAAACCATCAAGGGTTTAATAGTTTTTTATATGTTTGAATTCTCTCTAACACTTATTTCGAATATTAATTGTTTTCTTTTATCTCTTTGCTAAATAAAACGAAACAGGAGAGTTCATGCAATCAACTAACAATCACTCTCTTTTTTACTTTGTTTTAATTATTATAAATACTAAAAATATTTTTGTATTCAGGGAGTGGCAATTTAAAATTTAGATAGAATATGTTCAAACCAAGAGTTATGTTAAAATTAAAACGTAATTAAGATCAAAATGTAAAATATTGGTTCTTGTGCTATTAATAATAATGGAAAAACAAAAGAAATTAAAAAGAAACCAAAGAAAAAACAATGAATTATATCTGTAGGTGGGAGGTAAACTACACCAAGTCCAATTTTTTCAAAATACGTTTTTTTATACTGTTAGAATCAAGATTTTGTCCTCTACCGAGAGGTTAAAAGCACTGAGTCCTAACTAGTGTAGTTTTCGAGATAGAACAATTTTAAATAGTCCAAGTCCATAGTAAATAGTCCATTTTCAAACAGTTTTTTGGCTTTCCTGTAAAATTTAAAAAATGTGACTTAGTGTAGTTTACCTCCCACCTACAGATATGTTTGTATCTGTTTTATATCTATAAATAAAATTTTGTAAAAGAATTTTAAATTATGATTTCAAATGAAATCCTTGTCAGATGATCGTGTAAATTTGAATCAATTAATTCAACCCGTGATATTACAATAAAAATAAATATTATAAGTTGTGACATACAAAGGAAAATATGTCTCCCAATAGTTCAACGAGTGAATTAAGGAAAATGAGAGTTTTACCAGAGGAATATTTGACATGCTGCCCAGAAGTAATATTTGATATTATGTATATGCAAATTAGGAGCGGAGCAGGAAATTATGGATCGGTATATAAGGCATTGCATTTATAAGGCAATGTGAATCGCCTTATGTTGTATGATATTATAGAAGACGATTAATGCAGAGCGAATTGTGTATTAAATGGAATAATACGGTGCTGGATGTGTGTCCGACATAATGAAGTTGAGAAAGGAACATTGTCTGACGACGAAGCAGATCAGCAGTTATAATAATGTAAGCTTATTTATCTTAATTTTTGTTAATTTACTATTGTTCTGTTATATTGTTTTCGAAAAGTGTAAATTATAAAGTGTTAAATTAGAGATCGTTCTTCTGTAGAGTCCGCGTTGAAAAGAAAAAAACCGTAATACATTCGTTTATAGTTAAATTTATAAATCCCTTGGATATATAGACGCCTTAGGCATCTATTCCAAACGTGAAAAGTCCCACGTTTTATTCTTGCTTTTTGTTTGTCTAAATTAATTATATAAGAACGTGGGATCAACGGTAATGTTTCTTTTTAACATCTAATAAATCGCTTATCTAGATCATTCTGGTTAACCGGAAGAACGTACGTAATAACCATGATGCTTAAGTCGGGAAAACGAGCGATCGGTAAATCAATCAGAATGATAAAATCTGATAAGGATGAGTGTTGTACTGTTATATTTTAACAGTACAGCTTTTCAACCCGTTTCGCAATTTAGTAACGAAGGTATTATTTGATCTTCGTAATTGTTAGAAGGGTGTTGATCAATCTTCATAATTTGGACTAGCCCTTTCCCACACGCATTAAGTTCACATTAACAAGAACTTCTGTAGTTATTATCATTTTTTTTAAGCTTAAATTCTTTTTCGTAATCGTCTATCGCAGTAATTTCTGTTTAAATTTGTCATAAAACGGTTGTGCAATATCATTAATTCGTAATCGCGCTATTTCCATATTTAATTTATTACAATCGTTTTGTAATCAATATTTTTTTTATAATTCTTCTCCAATTTTTTTAATACAAGTTAGTTGAGCAGACTCTTTAGTGGGTTTCAAACAAGCTACCAGAGAATGCTACCATTTTTTTACTATAAATAAGTACCGCCAGATGTCCTCGCTCTCTTAGTTTGTTATTCATTTTTGTGGAATATGTTTTTTTTTTTGACAGATTGTCAGAGATGGTTGAAACGTGTGAAAAATGTTTGTGATTTTTAAAATATGCTTGAAAATAAAATCTATTTCTTGTCTGTGATATTTATTTCCGTAATAGTACTATTAAAATATTCGTGTTGTGGTCTCTAGTCAAATTTTTAGAATAACAAATTATACAATTCAGAGATCCGAGGTGATTAGTTTTGCGGTTTTGGATGTTTTCATCGACCTTGATCGGTCAAATTAAATTAAATTACACTCCTGGTAATTTCCTATGGAAAATTCAAATTAATAAAAAGTAGTTTTGCGTGGAGTGTAGAAAAATAAAACTTTATTGATACGTTTCTAAACGAGAAACAAGTTACGGTAAATATTTTATCTGATAGCTCGTTTTTATGTTTGAATGAGTAGTCTAATCGTGAAAGGACATAATCAAATCAGTGGTAAAATTTTGAGTACCAAGAGTGGAAGTCGATTTGAGCAGTGGAGATTTGTCTGACCTTTGTTCGAGAAGTAGATGAAGGGTTGGAGGTAATCATATCTCAACGCATGTTTCTATTCTGTTCATGCGCAATTGAATTCACCAGCGGCTATACATATGGTGCTTACGTGAGCCAACTTTGCCTATCCTCCTTTGGTTTAACAACCTACGTATTATTACGCATACGTTTATAACGTAATGTGGCAATTGAAGTCGACAACTGCTTATATAATTCAACTTTTAACTACATCCTTTTGGACTAACTACTGAAGTTTCACTACGCTTACGTGTATAATATCCTACCGATGATGAATGGCTGATCAACTCCGATTAACAAGGAATGGGCTGTGGACTAACCATGTGGTGAGTAAGCTTTATCTATAGTTATATGGACATGTATAAATGTAAGAGAGCGTGTGTGCATATGGTCGTGAGTATGGGTGTGAGTGTGGGTGAGCAAATGCAGTGTGAGAGTGTGTGAATGAGTGATTGAATAAGGGGCTGGGACGTGACGATCGTGGTTGTTATTCACAAATGTGGGTCGTCAGAGTCTACCTTTTTCACTTGCTGTTTGTTTAATCCGTTCCTACCAAAATATACGTGTACAACACTGTTATTTGTAATGGAGCAGCAGGATATCTTTCTCGACCCCATAGGTTGAAGCTAGTGTGGGGCTAAATAAATCTTATCCAGGTGCGCGACCTGCTATGCCACATCGTTTCTATGCCACGAAGAAGCTATTCACTACAGTTTCTTCGGCCTTTGGAGTCGTCAGAGTTCTTGTTTTTCTGTTATTTGTGCGAGTTATTTGCGTAAAGTAACAAAAGATTGAGATTATGTTGTTTCCTGTTCTTCGTTTTCGTTTCCTGTTCTTCGCTTATTTCTTTCCGTCTACACAGCCTCATTTGCATAAATATCTGATTCTTTGTACTGAACTGGGAGAAATTACTTCTCGGACTCACATGTCTGATGTTCACTGGAAAAAAAGTTCACTAGGCTATACTATTTCAAAACCCAAATATTTTCACTCTCAATTTATCTATATATAAATACGTAAGCAATATCTTTGTGGTACAATTTTAAAATATTTGTCCCACCAAAAGTGTGGCAATATGTATATCGTTGGAAAGGTCATGAGGAGTAGAAGTGCAGAAAAATGCTTTTTTGAGTTTTGACGATTTTTTCAGAAAAATTGTAAAAATGTGATAGGTCAGGTTTTTTGAGATTTTGTTCGGTAATATTTTGTTTTTTTTTTTTCAAGTTATTTGTTTCACAATTAATGTGTTATAGCTATTTGGTTGGGGGGTCTATTTACGATTTCTATTTACAATGGCCGAATTTCGGCCACTGGGCGATTCCTAGTTGAATTAATTATGAAGATCTCTTTATCTGAAGGATTACCGTTGTGTGATATTGAAAGTACTAAAAACAAACAAATATGCTGTCCCGGCAATTCCACCATGTTCTTTTAATGCAAAATGAAAAACTACGACACGATTTTCATCCAGATCAGGTCGTCGATACCAAAACGTCGGCATTAACAAATGAAATATTTTGTTCAATGGTACCTCAATTGGTTCAACTACTATTGAACGATTTTTACATTGAGTAGAGCATCTGGCTTACATTTATACCTAAAAAATTCAGTTCTAGAGTGGTACTGGTCATCATTAGAGCGCAATCGTATTAAAGGATGATTAGATCTAAAAAGGAATTTTATTGGAATATTAGTGAATGATCGTTGGCTTTTCGTGACCCAATTCCAGAATCTGACTTAGAATTCATATTGCAACGGAATATAAATCCTGCATTGCAATATAAGCTTGTGGGTAGGCGGATCTCAATCATAGCTGATCTGGTTAACGAATGTGCAGAAATTGGAGATGTACGTGGAAGAGATTAGTATCAAAACAACAGCCTGCCCAAAATTTTTACTAACGAGCACACACATTTCCCTCCAGTAATTCATTACCAAACCATAATTTTAATTTTTAAGATCAACATATGTACCTTTATACCTTCGAGGCCATGTTTGGCCAAATCTGGAAGTGCAAAAATTTTGTTAGGTTTTGTTTTGGGTATTATGACATAACATTGAACTTATGAATTGTGATATAACATTGAACGTTCGTTCTCAATATATTTAATATGTCGGACTAAAAGTATTAATTATAACAATTCAGTTAACATCGAAATCAATGTTTTAATGTACAAATTCTTCAATTGGTGGCAATCAGTGCATTTCTTTGGTTTTTATAGATAAGCACAGGCTGTAGTTTTAAAAGAAGCGTGATTTTCAGTTTTTACGCTTTATTTACATACGCTTATCCCCTTATTTGCATAAATATTTCTCAAATAATTTGCTTAACTGTGAAAATCAAAATGTAATTATTTGGTCTATCAAATTGTTGCAGCAGTTTACCTGATTCACTAATTAAGATCGAAGCAAATTTTGCGAACTAAAAAACAAATCTGCAGTACCTTTTGTTTTTGGAGAAATTATAAGTTACAATATTTTTCATGGTCCTTCGAGCCGGAAATAAAAAATGAAATCAGGATGAAAATTTCTACTGAAAAATCAATATTTGTTGAAACTGATGAAAATCTTAATGGATCGTCTGGAATGAGACACAAACTTGCTAAACGTTATGAAAAAACGTTTCCTCTATAAAAAAAAGATGATGGAGAGATAAACAATTGATGTTGTTGATAACCTTTGCAAGTTTGAGGAACAACTTTAAAATTATTATGCTTTATTTTTGGTGTAGTTTATAGACAACTTATTGTTTATTTAAACTATTAATTATTTCCTCCATAAAAAATTTCAACCAAATTTTGATTTTCCATATTAAATAAAAGTATTACATTTTAATAATTTTAAACGTTAAGCTCAAAAGCTTACGTTTTATTTAAACAATCAATTCAACCATTAATTTAATGGAACCAAAAAATAAAAAATTACGAACTATACAAAAAACCATTTAAATCTGTTCACCATTTCCAATAATAAACTAAACACAATTCTCGTTTGAAAATTTTTAATCTAACTTTTAAACTCAGCGAAAAGCTTTCATATAATCCAAAAATATCAATTCAATTAAAAAACGGAAAATTCAATTTTCTAATTTATTTTTTTTTTGTGTGGAGTTAAAAGAAAATTTTATGATGGCAAAAGTATAAGGAAAAAATAATTTTCTTTTTTTTTTTTCGTATAACAAAGATAATAATGCCAATTTTCTTCTGTTTGTCGTAATTTTGCTTTTTTTTTCGGAAATCGTTGTTAGAAATAAGCTTAAGAAAACAGGTTTATTTTGAAAATATAAGAAAATTGTCTTCGTATTTTTTTTAAGTTTTTGTTGTATTATGTTTCGGTAAGTTTCTATTCAAAAAATTAGTTTTTATTATTTTTTTTTCCATTTTGACGATATTATTCGAGTAGTGAAATGAAAATGGAAGAGTGAGAATTTGGGAGATGAAAATTTATTTGTGATCTTTAAACTGAAGAAAATATAACAACCAAATAGCAAGTAACTTTGTTCAAACAATTATATTCTTATTGCTTTGAGAAGATTCTGTTCTTTAAACTTTAACCAACCTTTAAACTGTTTCCTAAAATGGTTACATTGGTCGGTATGAGCAGAGTATTTCTCAAAAATAACCCAAAAAAAACCGTTACACATAAGGTTTAATTTAATTTAAGTTATTTAGAGCTGCTGTGTATATACAAGCATTGACAGCGTAAACATTTTTGATAGTTAACACTATTACTTGCCAGCATGGTAATGTTTCAATGGCGCCCGCTTTATTTATGCCAATTGGTAGTGAGGACTATGCAACAACCAATGATTCAAATTCATTCATACAAGCACGTACAATTTTCTATAGTGATTGTTAGATTTTATTCTTTACGAAGCTTTTATTTATAACGAAATAGCCCATTTTCCTTTACGAGATAGTCATAGGCTTTTGCTTACAATCAATAAAAAACTGAACCTTTTCATGCACTCTTGCAATTTGTGACCATCGACACAATGTCAAAATGATTTTATAGATGAAATCACAATTGGATTTTATAACTTTAATAAACTCTATAAACAAAGTTTTTTTCCCAGTGATTGTCAATTTTTGTTGATTCAGGGATCAGTGTTTGTTGATTTGAAACTTTTTTGATTTTTGATTTACGTATGTGACACCCTCCTTTCTCATATCTCTGCTATTAGCATATGAGTTAACGGAAGATATTGTTGAAGAACTCTAAGAACTCAAAGAGCCTTTTGAAGAATGTCATATTTTAATTTAAAATTTTTATTTTTTCATTCTTTGTAAAACTGTTCATGGTTAATCAATTATAAATCCATTCATTGCATTTAACCGATTCTTTCTCTGGAAAGAATAACTCAATAGGTTATAAACCCAAAGTTTGCTATGGAAGGGCGCTATGCAGTTGTATGCCTCAATTCTGCGGCGGCGATTTTTCAGTATGGAAGTGATGATGATGATGATGGCTGGTTTAAATAGTGTGTTCGAGCTAAAATCTATTGGGACGAAGATTTATTTAAATAAGACATTAATGGCCATGCAGTGCAAGGAAGAAACCCCATTGGCCACCTATTTCAAGGAGTTTGAAACTGATTTAAGAGCATACAAAACTGCCGGTGGCAATGTCGATGAAACAGAAGTCATTGTGGATTTGCTGATGGCAATGCCGCCCTCAAATATGCGTGTAGTGACAGCTCTGGAGCTAATGACTGAGGATGAGCTGACGTTGGAACGTGCAAAGAGCGCTTTGTTGGAGGTTGAAATAAAGACGGTTTGTGAAACGATGAGTTCCATTCCAGAAGACATTGCTGTTACTCTCAACTCTCAAAAAACGAAGAGCAGGCGATTCATTAGTAAGGAGTATGGAAACAAATTAATCCGCCTTATCGACTCCGGCTGCACTGAGCACATGATGAATGATGTTAATCTGTTGCTAAATGAAGTTTTAATGCCCGATGCATCACGCATTGCTCTTAATGATTAAGATCGTCATTTTTATAATTTATATAATTTATAATAGATTCAGATCCGTGATGTTTGTAGTAATTCTCAAACCTAAAATAAAGCAAAAGAAATGCATCCATGTCATACATAATTGTTCATATTTCCAAATGAACTAAATTTTCAATTCAAAATTAATCCAAGTTTAATAATAACAAAAAAAGGCAACTTAGCATTTCAAGCTAGTTTTATTTTTTGTTGCGAAAAACAGAATAAAATATGTTTTGATAATGACATAATTTTTTGTTGCTTTTTAATTACAATTTTTTTAAATATAAATTCTTCAATTTTATTATATAACAAAATGTTACTTAATTTAAAATTGTGACAAATTAATTTATGTCATCAAAAGAAAACAAATAATAAATTTGTTTCATTTTGATGGAGAAATGTTTTCGTAAGGAATGAAAACAATTATTATTTTTTTTCTTTTAATATTTTGGATGATGAACTATGTTTGAATGATGAGGAATGATAAAGAGAAACACGGATGTAAGATAAGTATTAGGTATATAAGAAATAATTTTGGGTATTAAAAAGACAGTGATAATTTGGATATTGCATGTTCTAATATGGAACTTGAAGTTTAAGAAAATATACATTCCAGACGTTTTTATAAAGATACTAAAGAAAAGATAATATATAAAAGAAGTGTTTTAATTACATTGAAGAAAGAGATCGAAAGGTAACTCTAGGCCTAAGATCTGGAATGACCCATCCTGGTCATCCGTTCTATTTCTATCATCTTCAACTGAAAGAAGTAAGTCTACGAACGGTTTTCGTAGGCAGTTTAATGTTGAGGCGAATACTTACAAGACTAGACTTGCTAAAAAGGGAGAACATATGAATGCTGTTCGGGTTGGACACTTGGCGATATTGATTTTCTTTTGAAGGAAAGGAAGTTGAAGGTACACTCAAAAATGTTTTGGTGGCACCAAAATCAAGACACAGTTTAATATCAGTTGGTCAAATTGACCAACGTGGTGGTAAAATTGTATCCGAAAATGGTTCTGTAAACATCTACAGGAATGGCAAAGTTTATCAATGACAAAATTTATCATCTAACCATTTAATGAAGAACGATTTGTGGCATCGTCGTCTCCGACATCTGAGTATGAAAAACGTCTGCCAACTCACCGTCATGTCAAATGGAATGGATGGTAATCTTTCCGCAGAACTAGATTTCTGCGACTGCAGTCCTAGAATTTCAAGGTTGTTTGTCAATAAAAAGTCATTGTTATGGAGCATACAAACCCCTTCACTAGAATGACGTTTCAGTATGTATGAATAGAACTCTTCTTGACAAGGCGAAGACAACGTTGACGAAATATGAATTGTGTAAGGGTTTTTGGAATGGAGCGATTTTGACAGCTACTTATTTGACAAATCGTAGCCAAACTTCATCAGTGGAATGTATAACCCCTTATGAAAAGTGGTATGGTTCTAAGCCCAATAATGAAAAGCTTCATATCTTTGGATGCAGAGCTTTTGTCCACATTCCGAAATGCCAGCGGAAAAAGTTCGATAAAAATTCTTACGAGTGTGTGAGGGTAGGTGACGAGAAGAACGGTTACAAGCTTTGGGATAGAACTATGAACAAGATTGTTAATTCAAGAGACGTAAATTTCGATGAGAAGAAGACGTCTACTTACAAGATTGATTGTGATGACGATTTTGATAGCTTTAGTTCTAAATATGTCACTACTGAGGATGTTTCTGTTTTCAAGAGTGGCTCAGATCCTGTCGATGTTGAAGAGGAGTTCCATAGCTCTGAAGAAAGTTCTAAACATGTTTCATTTCAACCAACTGAAAGATCTTCTGAAAGCAATGACAATTGATATCCAAAAAGAAACCGACAAATTCCTGCAAGGTATCGGAATAATATTTATTACGCTGAAGCTGAAAGGGACTACATTGATGCTGCTTATAACGTGTGCTACAATATTCCTGTAAATTACGAAGACATAAGCGGCAATGCACACGAAAATTACTGGAGAATAGCTATGACGGATGATATCAACTCAATTGAACTGAACAATAATTGGTTAGTTGTAGAGAAGCCATCGAAAACTTAACTCATTGGAATTCGCTGGGTATTCCTATGAAGACTGAATGAGACACCAAGTTCAAGGCGAGGCGTGTGGCGAAAGGATTCATGCAAAGAGAAGTCGTTGACTACGCAGAGGTTTATTCACTAGTCGCAAGACTTCCTACTATAAGAGTTTCGTTGGATCACCCGTTTCAACGAGTTCATCACTAGTGTTGGTTACAAACAATCTTCGGGTGATTATTTTTTTTTTTTTTAAATTTTATTACAAATATTTTTCTTGTCTCCGCTCACAATATATGCTTTTAAGGAAGTTTTTGTGGTAAAGATAACGTTGTTGGTTGCAATCTGCGCATTTATTATTGCCAACTAAAACGCAGTGAAAGTTTTATTGGCCGCAACATTCTTCTACCTTGTTGCCGTCCTCCTTGCCCGCTTCAGTCGCAGATGCAATTTCCCAGTGGTGTCTGCGAGTGACCCACCCATACTTCCAAACGAACTTGAAAAGGGATAAGCTGCTCAGACCTTCACGGTAACGCAAGAGCTTGACAAGATGTTAGATGAACGGATGGAAGCTGCATATGTCAGAATGCAGTTCCATCAATCATCTACTACTCCATCAACACCCTCCACTTCAAAACCGCCACCTGCAAGTTTGTTGACGTACTTCCTTCAGCAGCCCCCCCCCCCCCCCCCAAATTAACGCCATTACCCCAAAAGTCCCTCCCCATTTGATCTGATAAACCAGAACTTTGGTTTATCATGCTTGAGGGCCAATTCACCCTGGGCAACATTAATTCCCAGCAAGCCAAGTACGGTTATGTACTTGGTGCCATTACGTCGACTCTTGCATCCCTGGTTAGAGACATTTTGCTCCAACTAGACACGGCTAACCCTTATGGTAGGCTTAAAGAGGCTCTTCTAGACCGCCTATCAAGCAGCCTTTCAGATCGCTTGCACAATGTGCTCCGCGGTATGGAACTTGGGGATAAAAGGCCCACACAATTTCTTCGGGATTTAACTGCTGAATCCCAAGGTCTCGTTTCAGAGAAAATGCTAAATATTATTTGGGAGGATAAACTCCCGCAGGCTGTGCGTACTGCTATCGCACTACTTCAGGCTGACTTGCTAAAGACTGCCGAGATAACCGGCAAAATTTTGGCCACATTGGTTGGCCCCCATCTAAGTGCGGTAGATATTCCTGCCACTACTCCTTCTTCAACCTCAAGCGAGGACAAGGTGTGGGCTCTTCGATATCAAGAATTGCAAACCCAACACGCACAGCTGCTGAACGTCTTGCAGCACAAATCTTCCCTTCCCTTCCCTTCCCTCGTAGTCGTAGTAGATCCAAGGATCGAAACGACTGCAACAATTTTCGGCCTAATCGCAACAATCGCCCTAATCAATCTTCCGCACGGGCTCGTTCCAAGTCGCGCACCCAAATATTCGATAGTTTATGTTATTACCATCACACTTACGGGGATAACGCACGCAAATGCGACCCCAATCGCAAATTCCATCGTCGTGTGTATTATGTCAGACCTATGTTATCGCCAATGTTACCCTATTCTTGGAGCTAATTTTTTGAACAAGTATGGTCTCCTAGTGGACGTTAAAAATTGACGCCTCGTCGATCCACTAACATCCTTGTTCACTCTCGCCAAAATCTTCACTTCTCCAACGCCTTCGCTAACAACCACCAATAATGATACATTCAAGTTCGAGATATCCTTAACGATTTTAAGTGTATCACTACTCCCCATGACCTGACAAAGCCAGTCAAACACAACATGACTCACGTCATTGAACTCACGGTCTTCCAGTCGCTTGTAAGTATCGAAGATTAGCTCCTGACAAACTGGCCATCGCAAAGACGAATTTGATTTAATGTTATCTCAAGGCATTTGCCGACCGTCTAATAGTCCTTGGTCCTCTCCTCTCCACCTCATCAAAAAGAAAAACGGCGAGTGGAGACTTTGCGGTGACTACCGCTCTTTCAACAACGTCACTACTCCTGATAAATATCCTATTCCACATATTTAGGATTTTTCGCATCAACTTAATGGATGCAAATTTTTTTCCACTATCGACCTCGTCCGCGCATATAATCAAATTTCTATTGATGAGCGCGATATTGCAAAGTCTGCAATTTCTACTCCATTCGGACTCTTCGAATTCGTTCGAACGACTTTCGGATTGCAAACATTTAAGAACTATTTTAGAGCGTCTTTCCGACGCTAGTCTCATTATCAACGTTGATAAATGCAAATTTGCTAAAACCAACGTTGACTTTCTCGGACATTCCATTGATTCAACTGGAATCAAACCTACTTCTGAACGTGTCGAAGCTATTAATCGTTACGAACGTCTCGAAACAGTAATGCAACTCTGTCGTTTTCTCGGAATGGTAACCTTCTACCGACGATTCATTCCACTCGCTGGTGGCATCCAAGCCATCCGCAACGATTTCCTTAAAGGTTCCAAAAAGAATTTTAAACGTGTCATTCTATGGTCCGAAGCCGCCATTCGAGCCTTCGACTTATGCAAGCGGCAACTCAGTGAAGCAGCAATTTTTTCTCACCCCCTACGCTCTGCCTAACTTGCCGTAATGATCGACGCTTCCGATAAGGCTTTTGGTTCTGTTGTCCAACAAAAAATTACCGACTGTTAGACACCTCTTTTAGCTTCTTCTCTGTGCTTCACTCAATGAAACTAACAGAAATAAAGCGCTTATGATCGCAAACTTCTTGAAGCTTACTCTGCAATTAAACACTTTCGGTATATCCTTGAAGGTAGAACCTTCACGCTCTTTACTTTACAGAAATAAAGCGCTTATGATCGCAAACTTCTTGAAGCTTACTCTGCAATTAAACACTTTCGGTATATCCTTGAAGGTAGAACCTTCACGCTCTTTACTGATCATAAACCACTTATCTACGCTTTGTCGCAGAACTCTGCCAAAGCAAGTCCTCGCCAATTCCGACATCTAGATTTTATTAGTCAATTCATGATTGATATTCGCCACATTTCTGGAATTGATAATGTAGTTGCCGACAACATTTCTCGTGTTGAGTAATTATCAATCCCAGAAAACATTAGCTACACACTTCAATTCCGTTTCTTTCCATTATCGTTTTACAATTCTAGTGCCAAAACTATTTTGTGTGAACAGTCTCTACAATTTTTCTCACCCAGGAGTCCACAGTTCTGTCAAACTTCTTACAGAAAAAGTCATTTGGCCATCCATTAAGAAGGATGTACGACAACTGGCTCAGAACTGCCTGGCTTGCCAAAAGGCAAAATTTTCTCGTCACACTCAATCTCTTTTTGGTAACTATCCCTCCACTTCCCAAAGATTTTCCGAGATTCATATGGACATTATTGGTCCACTTCCTACCTCTGAGGACAAACGTTATTGTGTAACAATTATTGACCGCTAAACTCAATGGCCTGAAGCCATTCCTATCTCGGATATCACAGCTGAAACGGTAGCATCAGCTCTCTTACTCCAATTGGATTTCTCGTTTCGGAGTACCTTCAGTAATTGTCACTGATCAGGGCTTCCAATTCGAATCCAACCTCTTCAGCGAGTTGTCAAAACTTATTTGTAACGACCTCATCAAACGTTGACACCGAATTTTAAAATCCGCGATTATAGCCTACTACAGAACGGACTGGACACGCATATTACCATCAATACTACTAGGTTGACGAACCACTTTCCGTGAAGACTTCCAATCTTCATCGGCAGAGCTCATCGATGGTACTAACATTCGTCTTCCTGGTGAATTCTTTAGCAAGAACTCCACCTCCACTATTCAATCTGACTTTATTTCTCAATTGAAACCACATTTCAACCACCTTCGTCCCTCATTTGCATCAAGACACACTTTTCCTAAAGTTTTCGTCTCCAAAGCTCTCGAATCTTGTTTGCATAGCTTCTTACGTACTGACTTAGTACGTAAATCTGGGTCCTTTCCAAGTCATCAATCGTGATGGTAAAAATTTCGTTATTGACCGTAAAGGTCAACATATTCGAGTTTCCATTGACAGATTAAAACCTTGCTTTAGGGAACAATCTGAAGATGACTTAACTCAAAACTCATCTACTTTGAGAATTGATCTCAGTCACGCAGACGAAACTTCGTCTTCTACAGATAACGTCCATCCTCTTTTTCCGGAAACATCCTCGTCTTTCCCTTCTACCTCTGAAGATGCGAGGAAACGCGACGCCAAAGCGACTGTATCAACTAAGAAGGCTAGATTTAATCTCATATCTCAACAACAACTATTCCACCCTGCATCCACAATTGCACGAGCAGGCAGAACCACTCGTACTCCTACTCGCTTCCTTCGTGCTGTAGCACAATAATTTCCATATCGTCTCATCTTAGATGAAACTAGGGGTGGAGTGTTGTGGAAAAATTAGCTGAAAAAAGATGACAATAGCACGTTTTGTTTTTTAATAAAAGATTATTGTTGTTGTAAATTGTAAATAAATTTCATGTCAATTTTGTTGCTTCTTAAAAGTTTCCGCTCCACATGATATTTACAAATTAAAAAGAATATAATTTCTTGTAAACATTCTATTTAATTAAACTATGTAAATAAAAAATATAAGTAAAAGTGTTTTATTATGATAGCTGGAAATAAGTCATATTATATAAACCATTTTAACAAATCAACAACACGAACGAGTTCTGTTATATTGTTGGATACAACCAGAACAAGGAATCTCTGGAACTGCTGCATTGTATTTATTCCGTTCTGGATATATAACGTTACATTAATAAATTGACAACTTCATCAAGCAACATCTCCACGGCGGGGTTTACCAACACTCCAATATTATCAAGATACATCATCCGGACAACGCCACTTGCAGAACCTGAACCTACTGGACACTTAGTAGCTTCCAAAAACTCTATGTATGGGCTTTAATCATTGAGAAAGAAAGTGCGTTGCAAGATCAGGGAATATGCCACTAGCTGGATTATTAGCTACCACATTTTAATTTTGTTCCTGCAAATTGGTAAAACAAATTTGCTTTTTATTTCTTATTTTATTTTTATTTTCCTATCCTATCATGAAATATTTGCCTATGTCATATGTTATATGTGGTAGGATTTATTGTTTAGTTATCCCTTCTATAAAAAAAAATATAAAAAAAAACAAAAACAAATTTGCGTCCACGAACACCTTAGTTCGCATGTTGTTGTGGGACCTTGGTCTTAAAAAGATTTTTATGTGTTGTTGTGAGTTGTGACACATATTGTAATTCCTACTACACAACACATTTTATAAAAAAAAACACCTTAGAACGCATGTCGTTTTGATACCAAAATTACTTTTAGCGTACGAACAATTTTTTGAATCACTTAAAAACAAAAATATTAAATATTTCATTTGTTCTGTTATATAAAATTTAGATTATTAGAATTCAACTACATAAAACAAATTTGAATGTCAGACGTTATTTTGTTTTACTTTATGTCAATTTTATTCAATTTGTTTATAGTTACAACAACTTTGAAATAAACAGAAAAAAATTCAAATATATTTTATAATTTAATATAATTATATGCAAACAAACGGAATGTAGGTAATATATTACTTTATATTATTTATTGATTTAATTAATATTTTTTTTTAATTTTTCCTACAAAGGAATTTGTTTGTTGTATGCTGTCAGAACATATCATGAATATTGGTTATGGATATTTGGTTTTTGCTGTTGCTTGTTTACTTCTTTTGGTTACGAAATATACTGTACATATACTGGCAATCATTCAGGGATATTATAAATTTCATAAAAAGCAACCAATTTCTGGGAGGACAGCCCCATATCCTGGGGTTTCTATAATAAAACCGTTGACAGGATTTGATCAAAATTTATATAATAATCTAGAATCATTTTATACGATGGATTATCCAATTTATGAGATTTTGTTTTGTTTTGAAGATGAAACAGATTCGGCAATCACAACCGTTACAGAGTTAAATGAAAAATATCCTTCCATCGATACAACGATATTTGTAGGTGCCTCGAATGTTGGTGTAAATCCTAAAATTAATAATATTTACAAAGCGTATGAATCTACAAAATACGAACTGATTTTATCATCAGATTCAAATATAACAATGAAACCAGATACTCTAGAAAATATGATAAATAATTTAACGGATAATGTGGCATTAGTCCATCAAATGCCGTTCACATATGATCGTGAAGGATTTCCAGCATTATACGAACAAATATATTTTGGAACAATATTTTCACATTACTATTTAGTTGCAGATTGTTTAGGGATTATTTTGCACACAGGAATGTCTTTCGTTTTTCGAAAAAAGGTTTTAGAAGAAGTTGGAGGGTTAATAAAATTTAGCCCTTATTTGGCGGAAGATTATATAATTGCACGAGCATTTGTTGCAAAAGGATGGAAAATTAAAATAAGTAATCAACCTGCATTACAAAATTCTGGAAACCCAGATATAAGATTATTTCAAAAGCGTTTAATACGATGGGCTCAGTTGAGATACGCCCAGGTACCAATTATTACATTAATGGAACTTTATTGTGAATGTTTTGTTGGTGGTATGTTTGGAGGATGGGCGGTTAAAACTTTGTTCGATTGGAATGGATTAGCGTTTTATTTAATTCATATTTTAGTATGGTTTATGTTGGATTTTTTGTTGATTTCGATTGTTAGAGAAACAAAAAATGGATTGAAGAAAATTGAGTTTTTCTTCGGTTGGATCTTTCAAGAGACATGTGGACCAATCATAATGATCCGCGCACTATTTTTTAGAAAAGTTCAATGGAGATCCAGATACTTTAAACTCTTTTGGGGTGGCACAGCTAATCAAATAGATATGATTTTTGAAGATAAAATAGAATCAATAATTTAATAACTGAGCGTTGGAAATTATGTGTTTGTAAAAGTAAAATGGTTTATGTAACTAACAATTTAAACAAGCTCATCTGAAATTGCTTAACTTAATTTGTTAGATTAATTTATTATTTATAGTTTTGGATGTCAAAATAATAGAAGCAAATAAAAATACAGAAAAGAAGCTCCGATGTGATCCATGTTTATCTTATTTTTGGTAGTTTAAGAAATGTGTGAAACAGTGTTTGGTGTGAGCAAGTACAGGCGGTTGTTACTGCAATGTTGGACTGCAACGTTTCAAAAGATTTTGAAATTGAGTTTAAATATCTATTTTTTGAAAGCAAGAAACTTTTGTTGATTAAGCAGACTACGTTTTTCAAATCATCAAAACTAATGTCGTGAGATTTTAAAATAGCAAGAAGGAAGAGGAATCGCTTATTAATTCGCCGGACAAAGACATTAAAAATGTTGATCATCTTAAGGGGGGATATGGTTTTAAAATAATTTTTTTGCATTTTTTTTAAAATTTTTTTTCTGAATGAACAATCGAGAATATTGTGTACAAATTTTAAGTCAATCCGAGTAAAACTAACGGAGTTACAGCGTTACACCGTTTGACCCCATTTTCCCGAAAACCTCATTTTTGAAGTTCGTAAACATTAGAACTAAAAATCTACTGAACCGATCCTTTTGAAAATTTGAACATTACTTCTTCACATAAATCAACAGGTAATCAGGAAGAGTTTTTTTTATTTTTTTCTATTTTTTAATAACAAATTAAACGCGATTTTTTGGGCTAAAATCGCGATTTTCACTTCCAAGTGCTGCAAAAAATAGAAAAAAAAAACTCTTCCTGATTACTTCGAGAAACATCACCTTCAAAACGCATATCAATTTTTTTGTTTCACATGATCCGGTAACGAGTTAAAATGTTCACCGCAAAACCACTTTTTTTTCAAGGCGCCTCTGGAGATTCAACGTTACCGGCTGATTTATCAATATTTTTAATTGAAATTTTTTTCTGACATATTTCAAAAGTTTTACAATAATATGTAATTAAATTTAATACAATTAGATTACTCATGTCGCCGCAAAAAAATCACAAAAGCATGTTTTTTTTCGTCATACCCCCCCCCCCCCCCCTTAAAGTGTCTCCTCCAAACCAATATTCTTGAGATATGTTCATAGATGCAGTGTTCTGTAAGAACTTGTATTAGTATTCGTAGGTTGTTGCTATTTGATGCAAAGTCTGTAAGCCATGCTATTTGTTTTTTTGTTGGCTAGAACTCTGAAACAACTTCTGAAATTTTATTAAACCACGCAAACATTGTTATTCCATGCAGCAAAAGGTTTTTCACGAATGGAAATTGCTTCACCCGCTCTTGCTCAACTCATTGATTTAGTGGTCCTAGTTATACTATTGTGAAGGCTGTTTTCTTGGATAAACGGAATTACTGTGAAGATATTCACAGATATGGGTATAATCCTAGTAATCCCCAAATAAATTTGCGTTATTTTTCAGATAAATTGAAAGATTAGGTCCTCTGCATCCTAATTATGAAAAAAAAAATTTACGGAAATGAGGGGGTCAAAAGTTATAAAGGATCAAACTTTCAATTTTACATTGGTCCCCCTTTGGTTTTTTTTTTAGTTTTTTTTTTCTTTATTTATATAACAGAATAAAATTTTAAAATTTAAAAAAAATACCTTGGTCCCTTCTTTGATTTTTTGGAAGCAACTTGATTTGATTTTTGATTTTTTTTTTGACTCGCTTCTGCGACCCTGCACAACTTCTATAAAAAATTGCGCCGTCCCCCTCCCGCGCGCTCCCCGCCCGTTCCCCCTCCGCGTCGCTTCCGCGCCCCCTGCGCCGCCCGCTTTCTTTTATTGGAAACTTTTGGGACGTTGAGGCAACGCCTGGGGAGGGGGGTGGGGAGCGGTGCTATTTTTGATCGATGTTGTGCAGGGTCGTAGAAGCGAGTCAAAAATAAACAAAAAATCAAAAATCAAATCAAGTTACTTCTAAAAAATCAAAGGGGGGGGGGCCCAAGGTAAAATTGAAAGTTTGATCCTTTATAACTTTTGACCCCCTCATTTCCGAAAATTTTTTTTTCATAATTAGGATGCAGAGGACCTAATCTTTCTATTTATTTGAAAAAAAAAACGCAAATTAATTTGGGGGGATAAACTAGGAATGTTTCCAGATATGCCACGGAGTGTATCATTAAATTTATCTCTTGCTGTAATGAATCCAACATCTGTGTAACCAAGGATCAGAAAAACAGAATTATAATATACATATATTAAACTAGAAAACTTAAATATGTTGTTACACTATAAGAATAAGGGTTTAATACTGTCATCAAAATATGATATAAATATTAAGATATCTACTCATTTCATCATAGATCAACAATGTCGAGATACAGGTAGTTGAATGGCAAGCTGATATGTAATTAAACTCATATTATGATTGAGACATAAACAAAATGTTCCTTTGAAAATAAATTTAAAAATCGGATTCCCAAAACTTATTACGATTACAAACATAACAAAAAACTCTTATTCCTTAATGTCTTCCGTTTCTCATGTACCCGTCGTTATCCTCGTAAACAACATTTACCTCACTTTTATCCTTTGTCATAACTATTATTATTTTCCTCGTTATATTTTCCATCATCTTAATAATAAAAACAAAACGAACATAAACAAAGGATTGTTCTGGTTTACTTAAGATTATTAAGGAAAACAAGAAACATGTTTGTTCTTTGGTTATTTTGTTTTATGTTTCAGATTTTCATGTTTAATTTATTTAAATAAGATATTTAATCAAGAAAAAAATATATAATAAATTTGAGGTAACGAGGGATTTTAAAATCGTATAAAGTTTTAAGATTTACTTGGGAAACTATTCAATTTTTTTATGTTAAGGTAGAATATATTCAAAATCAGTTTTCTGTTTTTAAATTAATGTTTTTATTCTAATTCTTGTGGGCTTTAAGACAAAAATAGTAAAAAGCTTTTGATGTGACTTTTAGCTAATGATCGTTTTACATCTACCACTATTGGATACATTAAAAAAGATTCTAGTGACCAACATTTTCTTTCGTAATATATACAGAAACCATTTTAACCTATTAAGGAAGCTTTCTCCAAGTAATTTTACTTCCGTCTTTCTGTGATAGCCAACAATGGCGTACGATGTGTTTTGTTGAGCGAACTCGTGTGATTAAGTTTAATTATCCATAAAAAGACCAATATTCCTTACAGATATAAGAACTGAATCCAAAAAATATGGGAGCAGTTATGAAAATCTTAATCATTGAACCTTAAAAAAATTTAAGCTGCCAAAAGTACTCAATTACTTGTTACTAATTTGTTGAGTTGCAAAAGCTTTGTTTTTCTTTTTGTGTCATCTTTGTTGAACCATGGGTGTTTCTGTGACTACTATTCTTAAATCTGAAGATGACATATTTTTTTCCTCCTAGAACAAATTCCTACCACATAGCGATTTCGATTCCTTTACGCCATCTGACTATTTTCCTTTCTATATTTCCTTTATGACAACTTACCACCAAACGACTGGAAATCAAAATTTTCTATAGCTTTGATTGATTTGAAACAACAGCTAGATAAACGAATTTCTGGATAAACGAAAACATTATTATATGAGTGATGCTGGAATTCAGCATAAACTCTCATTTTGAAATTGATAAAATTTGCTTCTTGAACAATAAGAAAACTGCCCGGCGAATCAAAAACCGGATTATGTTATTTTAACTCATTAACAGAGAGAGTATTAGTTTAAAGACGTATTAATGATGCACGATTTTGTCTAGGTATTCTTAGCCGATTTTTCCGTCAAAGCCCTATAGTACGGTTCAATATACTGTACGGATGAGTACCAGTAACTCGTTTCTCTCAAATGGTTTCCATAAGTTTGTGAGAAATGCAATTTTGGTTCAAATGTCACAAAACTCTTAGCCTATTAGATCATAATAAAATCGTCCAACAGATCTGACCTAAAATAAATAAATTGTTTCGTTTAGTAAAAATAATTTGTTCTAATTCGTGTAAACCACAAAATTTTTTATTGCCAAACAGAATAATAATTGGTGAAGCTGCAATTAAGCGATTATGAAAAGGACAAAATGCGTTCTTTAAAAATTTGTGGCTGGAGCAAAAAAAAGCGGAAACAATAAGAAACATGGATTGAAACAAGTGTGGTCGTTCCACCATTTTTCGGGTTTAATAGTTCTAGACATATTTTATACAAATTAATCAACACTTCGAAGCGTTTTTAGTGACAATTGACAATCAAAAACGTTTAATGAGGAAGTGGTAAGTAAGACATATAAAGAGATTACATAAGAGCTAGCCAATTATTTTGCATCAGAAACTCACATTCTCGACGCGCGATACCAATTTAATAACACACAGATGAATCCAGGTCACACGTGTTCTGAATCTGCGTGGAATCGCACGGAAGTGCGATATGATCGTGATAAATACCCCGCACGAAACCGTAAGAACCACGTATGTTCAAAGAGCAAATCGGACACTGAAGGAAGTTTTGGAGATAGCCACAACGTACGAGACTTCAACAAAGACTTGGGAGATTCAAAAGCACCTGAGGTTCACGAAACTTTCAAAGGTATATCGTTCAGATACCCAGAACGTAAGGTCAAAGCTAATTATTACAAATCCTGTCCTAAATGTATAGAAGACCATGTTCGTATCCAATGCTACTTTGCCAAGTTCACATGCAAATGTTGCCAAAAGAAGGAACAAATTTTCAAAACCACGTGCATGTCACGACCAAGAGGACGATCTCAATACAGAGGCAGGTCGATATCCCTAGGATATAACTATCGTTACCATCACCGTCGCAATCGATGTACAGTCGTGGTCGTCAGTTTTCATCACTCAACCAACCGCAAACAACAAGTAATGCCTCACTCAACTTACCAATCAAGAGTGTACCATCATTTATCCAACCACAAACCAAAAGTAATTCTTCACATCACTTACCAGTCAAAAGTGTACGATCACTCAACCTTATATTACCTGAAACCCAAAGTCAACATCAACTCGTGACCAATTCCAATGAAGCCACGTTATCAAAACCAGATCAACCAGACATGTCACCTACAACCAATAATAGTCAAGTGCTTTTACTTACAGCTCTCGTGTATGTTAAACATGCGTCTGGAGATGTGCAAGTTTGTCGTGTCTTGTTGGACTCCGGTGCGCAGACATCCTTTGTTACATCGAGGCTTGAGTTAAACGTCTCTCGCTACCTACTCAAAGGGCGAATGTAAAGATTCTGGGCATCGGCTCATCATCTGCTGGATATTCTAAGGCCGTAACAAGTTTAGAAGTCTACTCGCAACACAAACCAAAACATCAAACACCTATGGAAGCTCTTGTGTTACCAAAGATAACATTGCCACTACCATCAACGAGTTTTAATCCAAACACCTGGAATCACCTGAAGCAGCTTTAACTCGCTGATCCACATTATAACCAGTCCAGCACTATCGATATTTTAATTGGTGCTGAACATTTCTTTCATATTATTACAGAGGGTAAACAGTTTGCAGACCCAAGTATGCCGATGGCACAAAATAGTATTTTCGGCTGGGTTTTGACCGGCAATCTTCTAAACACTAATACCAAAAGCGTCCAAACTATTAGTTTATTGTACAAAATAGATGTTGACCAAACTTTGCAAAGGTTTTGGGAAACTGAAGAAATTCCTACCACCAAGCATATATCAAGTGATGAGGAAATCTGCGAACATCACTTTGATAAAACCCATACTCTTTCTTCCAATGGTCGATTTGTCGTATCGCTTGCATTTTCACCTAATCAATGTGCTCTTAGAAACTTACTCGCCAAATCACCATCAACCAAAAAGATACTGGTTACCAGCTTATACTATGGCGTGAAAATCCAACATCACCATTGGAACATTATCGTTTATTAACCGATACTTATGGTACAGCGTCTGCTCCATATTTGGCCACTAACACACTAATTAAACTAGCCAAGCAGTTCCAAGATGAATACCCATTGGCATCTAGAGCGATTCGTGAAGATATCTACATCGATGATTTGATGTCAGAAGCCAACACCGAAACTGAAACACATGAATCAAAAATCAAATTATATTAAAGTCCGGTTGCTTCCTTTTAAGAAAGTAAGTGGACTACATATTATTCTTTATTATTACACGATATTCCAGTAACCAATCAAGAACTGTCACCGGCTTAAAATCGAGAAGGAAGTCGCACAGTAAAGTTACTAGGTTTAGAATGGAATCCGCGAACTGACAGCTTCAAATTTTATGTTTCAACAGACCTAGAATCATTGCTCGCCAAACGACAGATGTTATTTGAAGCTTCAAAGATTTTTGATCCTATGGGATGGCTATCTCCATCCACAGTTATGGTAAAAATTCTATTTCAGTCATTATGGCTGTTGAACCTACATTGGGATGATTCATTACCCACAAATCTTGCTAAAAATTGGATTGATTTGAGAAAAGATTTTATAGAAATAGAAAACATTTCTATACCCCGTTGGTTACACATTGCAGACACAGGGTTCCAACTACATGGGTTCTCAGATGCATCTGAATATGCTTACTCGGCTGTCGTTTACACAAGAACTAGAGATAAGGATGAGTCTTACAAAACAACAATTGTTAGTGCAAAAACCAAAGTTAATCCCAACAAACAGGTATCTATACCCCGCTTGGAATTGTGTGCCGCCTTTCTCTTGACAAGATTTATGAAAACTATTGTCAACGCACTACAATGTCAGAACATTGAAATTTTCAATTGGACCGATTCCAGTAATGTATTATGGTGGTTACCCTATCATCCTCGAATGTAGAAAACTTACGTCGCCAACCAAACTACAGAAATTCTAGAAACCACATCTAGAGCCAATTGGCGATATGTTCCAACCAAGCAAAATCCAGCTGATTGTACCAGCCGTGGTATTTTACCATCCTTTCCGGCTACCTACGAGCTTTGGTGAAAATAACTCTCATGGCTTGAAAATGACGAAGATTTAAGGCAAAGTCAAATACACTTACAACTGCTTGGATTTAATTTAGAAGAAAAACTACCCAAAGTTATTGTTCATTATGTCAGTATCAATAATAAATTTCTTGATGACCTCGTTAAAACTTTTTCTTCATTTACCAAATTGGTGAAAATTGTTGACATACTATTCCATTTTGTCCATAATATTAAAAAATCGATACAACTGCAACCAAAGGAACACGTTATATCACCATCAAATGAGTACAAACGGAAATGTTCTCTCATGAAATCAAAAAAATAGCTCAAGGAAACCAACTTTTAAGCTCCAACAAATTGTTATCATTGAATCCATTCTTAGATGATAAAGGCATTTTGAGGGTAGGAAGACGAATACGTAACGCAAATATTCTGCATGATATGAAATTTTCTGTTATCTAATCACATTATCACTACCTTTATAATCGATGAGACTCATCTTAAACATTTTCATGCAGCTCAGTCACTAATGATAACAACTCTAAGGCAGAAATATTGGATATATCCACAAGTGTATGTCTTGCACTCGATTTAAAGCAACTAAAGCAAATCAAATTATGGGTGATTTACCTCCAGAACGTGTAAATTTAAAATACACCTTTTACCAAACCGGAGCTGACTATGCTGGGCCTATTAGCAGCTTTAAAACGTTTTATGTCTCGCCGAGGGATTTGTGCTGATATTTTTAGCGATAACGCCATAAACTTTGTGGGAGCTATAAACACATTTTTCGAAATACAAAAATTTATTATTTCAAAACCACGTAATAATAAAGTTTTTAATTTCTTGCTAGAGTATAACACCAAATGGCATTTCATTCCACCAGCAGCACCTACTTTTGGCGGTCTTTGGGAGGCTGCCGTTAAGTCCATGAAATACCATATGAAAAACAATCAAAAAATCAAAATCCATCAATCAATCAACAATCAAATCTTGGACAAACAATCTTAAATTATGAAGATATGACAATATTTTTAACACAAATTGAATGCATATTAAATTCACGACCATTGTGCCTATTGTCACCAAATCAAGATGATGTATTAATTCCATCACATCTATTAATTGGACAACCTATAACACTGCTACCGGAACAAGATTTTACACCTATACAGCAAAACCGACTATCTCGCTGGCAGCTTATTCAACAATTGATGCAACTTTTTTGTTCTCGTTGGCAAAATGAGTATTTGACAACACTTCATAATCGTTCAAAATGGCAACATAAACACACGAACCTGAATCCTGAGGATATAGTTTTGATACGCGAAGATAACTTGCCACCAGCAATTTAGCCTTTAGGGGTGGTTTTGATAACTCATCCAGGCAAAGATGGAGTCGTTCGCGTTGTAACCCTACGTACAAAGGCTGGTATCATCAAGCAACCAATTGTGAAGCTCGTACTACTACCAGTATCTTGAACCAGATGCTTCAACGTCGGCGGTATGTTTGAACCACAGTCTAAACTAGCAATAAATAAACATTACAAATGTTTCTTTAACCAATAAAATCAAAATGTAAATGATTTTAGTACTTTTAATTAATTCATAGTACTTTCTTTCTTTTAAAGCCATGTTTTTATTATAAAATTAAAATAAAAACATTGCTTGTAAAACTATTATTATCCTTTTGTGAAACCGGAGTGCATAAAGTGAACAACCATCAACATTACAGTCCACATTAAACCCCCATATAAGGGTTGAAATATAATAGATTAATGTAAATTACAACATTGTTTAAATTTGTTTGACGCTGCAGATTGTTACAATTTTCAACTTTAAAATATTAAAAACCTAACTATAACTGAAAAACTATAACCCGATGTTTGATAGGAATCTCATAAATGTCACCTAAAACTATTTATCAAATTAGTTCTTGTAAAAAAAAATAGAAAAAACTATATATTGTTAAGGTTTATTTTAATTTCTTGTGACTTGTAATTCTATTTCTATGTAGATTTTTGGGTTGGTGTATAATCAGACTAAAACCGAAATTTGGACGCAACCAAAAACCGAGAACGCCGTCGTCCATTATAGTATAAAATAGCTCACTTTGCTGGGTTTGCCAACCCTTGAGGCTAAGTCAGTTCACCTATCATAAAACATATCCCTTCATTCAATATCCTTTATCTTTTATTTTACTTTTTTTCACTTTCCTATTATCATTATGCAAAAGTTTCTATATGAAACCAGTCGCACTCAATATTAACAATCAAAACTTATCAAAAGAATTATTACAAAAAACCAGCCGTTTCCACTATTATCATTATGAAGGATTTTCTATAATAAACCATACGCATCCACTATTAACATTAAAAACTTATCAAAAGAATTATTACAAAGAACCAGCCGTCTTCACTTTAACATTATGAAATCAATTCTTTAAGAAACCAACCACATCCACTATTAATATTCAAAACTTATCAAAAACATTATTACAAGAAACCAGCCGCCTCCACTATTATCATTATAAAATAGTTTCTTTAAGAAACCAGCCGCACCCACTATTAACATTAAAAACTTATCAAAAGAATTATTACAAAAAACCAGCCGTCTTCACTTTAACATTATGAAATCAATTCTTTAAGAAACCAGCCGCATCCACTATTAATATTCAAAACTTATCAAAAACATTATTACAAGAAACCAGCCGCCTCCACTATTATCATTATAACATAGTTTCTTTAAGAAACCAGCCACACCCACTGTTAACATTAAAAACTTATCAAAAGAATTATTACAAAAAACCAGCCGTCTTCACTTTAACATTATGAAATCAATTCTTTAAGAAACCAGCCGCATCCACTATTAATATTCAAAACTTATCAAAAACATTATTACAAGAAACCAGCCGCTTCCACTATTATCATTATAAAATAGTTTCTTTAAGAAACCAGCCGCACCCACTATTAACATTAAAAACTTATCAAAAGAATTATTACAAAGAACCAGCCGTCTTCACTTTAACATTATGAAATCATTTCTTTAAGAAACCAGCCGCATCCACTATTAATATTCAAAACATATCAAAAACATTATTACAAGAAACCAGCCGCCTCCACTATTATCATTATAAAATAGTTTCTTTAAGAAACCAGCCGCACCCACTATTAAAATTAAAAACTTATCAAAAGAATTATTACAAAGAACCAGCCGTCTTCACTTTAACATTATGAAATCAATTCTTTAAGAAACCAGCCGCCTCCACTATTATCATTATAAAATAGTTTCTTTAAGAAACCAGCCGCCTCCACTATTAAAATTAAAAACTTATCAAAAGAATTATTACAAAAAACCAGCCGTCTTCACTTTAACATTATGAAATCAATTCTTTAAGAAACCAGCCGCCTCCACTATTATCATTATAAAATAGTTTCTTTAAGAAACCAGCCGCCTCCACTATTAAAATTAAAAACTTATCAAAAGAATTATTACAAAAAACTAGCGTCTCCACTATTGAGATTATGAAATAGATTTTGTAAGAAACCAGCCGCGCCCACTATAAACATTCAAAACTTATTAAAAGAATTATTACACGAAACCAGCCGCCTCCACTATTATCATTATGAAATAGTTTCTTTAAGAAACCATCTGCAATAGTTTTTATATGAAACTATAGTTTGTTGGGGTGTCGGCTAGCTTTATTTATCATCAAAATATTCCCCAGTACTATGTTGACTCCAGTGGATGAATGTTGCCACAAACCGATATTATAATGCTTCAGAACAAATATTCCAGCTGGATGTAATAGCGCGCCGCGGAAGTGTTATATTTTGTTTTACAATTAACTTACTTAATAAAAACTATTTAAAATTCATCTATTCCGCTCGGGCAAATGACCATTTGTGAAAAGCATATTTAATTTTTTGACTGATTCGCTAACCCTACGGTAGTAGTGACAAATTGCTTCCGTAGTCGCCTTATGACCATGAATGGTCCTTCGTAACCTGGAGATAAGCTCTGTCTCACCTTATCAACCCTAAGGCACACGTATTCGCAAGTGTCGAGAGCAGATGGAACAAAATCTCGGATGGATATTTTGGAAATATTCGTGCAACTTTTGCAAGAAAACGGATTACAAAATATCGATATTTTGGGTAGCAGAAAACAATTCAATTTAGGTATCAAGCAACAAAGTTTGTTCTAGAACTAGAAATGTTCTTCTGCAGATCTAGTTTTCATTTTAAATCATCTTTGAGTGCAACTCGGTGCAAAGGTCGTAAAACAAATTCACTTTTCAAAAATGGACACGATTGGTCTCCGAAGTTTTTTTCAAGGTTTCCCGTTTGATCGTCATTGTTTTTATACTAACATTGTAAATGTTTCTGCTCAAAACTTTCAAGCGGTTCAAAAAAGAAGTCACAACAAAAATATTAGTTTTCGAAGGTGGTTATATTGCTCATAGAAACAAACGTAGACTATTTGATATTTAGATTCATAGAAAAAATTCTGTGAACTGATCCCAATATATAAAGGCCAACAAAATATCAAATCAGATAATTGAAAACGAAAAGGCAGAGATTGACAGAGTGAAAGCGGCAAAACTTTCGAGAATGTCAATTTCTGATAAAAAATTTTACAGTGCCATTAATTCTTTAAATTCTGGTACTAAATCTTCTATCCCCCCATTACTGACCCTGCAAGGCCTGACCCTACAAATTTTGCGGAACGCTTTGATTCAAATTCGACAGTTTTAGAAACTCCTAAAAATATCCCAAATCCAGTTTACAGGAGTTATTATGAAACAATTACATTTCAAACCCAAAATGGTCGAAAAATTTCTACAGGGATTAAACAAGAACAAAACCTCTGGTCTGGACAACCTTTTTCCTGTTATTCGAAAAACATTTTCAAAAGAGCTTGCACCAACTCTCACCAAAATATTCTATAAATCCTATAAATCTGGTGTTTTTCCATCCTGCTGGAAGTTGGCCAATGTCCTGCCTGTCCCAAAAAAAGGAACGAAATGTGATATGAGTTTTCTGCATAGGATCTTAATGAAACTTTGGCAAATGATACAGGTTTACTTGAAAATAGAAGATCTGGATTCCTTTTAAATTTGGACAAAATGGCGGGGGCTCCCGAACACCTCTAAGTTTAAATCTTGAATAACTTCTGATCCCGAGCTATGATCTTATTGAAACTTGGTATATAAGGTTTTAGTACTGTTTCCAATATTTCTGCATACCAACTTCCGGTTTGACACTTCCGGTTAAAAAGTTTTTTTTTTCAGGTGTTTATCCCTACTGTAGCCTACAATTACCGATCGATTTTCATGAAACGTTGCGAAAAGCTTTTACATAACATGAGAAAGATTTTATCAGCTTTTGGAGCACATTGGATAAAGGGTTGGGGGGGTCCACCATGCAACAGATGGTTTTTTCCACAAAGATTTATGTTTGTTGGGAGCATAAAAGATTCATTCGTGAATGAATTTTGATGACACTTTGGAAAAAGACGCAAACATGTATGACAAAGAACTGATTAGTTTTTTAGCGATAGTGAACAAAGTGGTGGGGGGGTCCCTGGAGCTCCTGTTTTTTTGAAAGCTCTATAACTTCTGTACCTGATAAGCGAATTAGATGAAACTTGGTATATGAGTATGTAGTACGGTTTAAAATAGTTCTGCATCCCAACTTTCGGTTTTTCACTTTCGGTAAAAAAATTTTTAGTGTACTTTTTTGAAGTTTTTTCAGTGTCTTTATGCACACTACAGCCTACAATAATGAAGTGATTATGATGAAACTTATGGAATAGGGTTCCAATTAGTGTAAGAAGATAATTATCATCTTTTGGGACACATTGATCAAAGTGGCGGGGGTCTACCATACAACTGCTGACTTTTCACACTTTGTTTTTAAAGTTTGTTGGGAGCATACAGACTTCATTCATTAATCAATTCTAATGACACTTTGGCAAAAAATGGAGACTTAAATGACAAGGAACTGATTAGTTTTTGGACAATATTGGGATAAGTGGTACGGGGTCTCCCGAACACCTGTTTACTGTGTCAACATTTTTTCAATGTTTGTTGGGAGCACACAGCATTCGTTCGTGAACGAATTTTTATGACACTTTGGAAAAAAATGCAAACATGTATGGCAAAGAACTGATTAGTTTTTGAGCGATAGTGAACAAAGTGGTGGGGGATGTCCCATACACCTGTTTTTTTTTAAAGCTCAATAACATCTGTACCTGATAATCGAATTGGATGAAACTTTGTACATAAGCATTTAGTATGATTTACAAAAATTCTGCATCCCAACTTCCGGTTTTTTACTTCCGGTAAAAAAAAAATTTTTTTAATTGTTGGCAGTTTTTTCAGTATCTTTATGCACACTACAGCCTACAATAATGAAGCGATTATGATAAAACTTATGGAAAGATTTCAATTAGTGTAAGAAGATAATTATCATCTTTTGAGACACATTGATCAAAGTGGCGGGAGATCTACCATACAACTGCTGACTTTTCACACTTGGTTTTTAAAGTTTGTTGGGAGCATACAGATTTCATTCATTAATCTATTTTAATGGCACTTTGAAAAAAGATAAAGACTTTATTGACAAAGAATTGACTAGTTTTTGGACAATATTGGGATAAGTGGTGGGGTCCTCCCGAACACCTGTTTATTGTTTCAATGTGTGTTGGAAGCATACAACATTCGTTCGTTAAGTAATTTTGATTACACTTTGCACAAAGATGCAAATATGTATGGCATGGAACTGATTAGTTTTTTTAGCGATAGTGAACAAAGTGGTAGGGAGTCCTCCAAGCACCTGTTATTTTGGAAGCTCAATAACTTGAGAAGTTTGTTGTTAGAACTACGAAGTCCATAATATTGGTTAGCTTTTAATTAAAGTATTTTATGGATATTAGCTCATTATATATCCAGAACACTATGTTTCCAGAGCTGTGGTGAAGTCAGCCTATGCATCAGCGTCGCAATATTTTTTTCTTGGAATTTTCATTTTTGTGAATTGTATTGAGACCATCATGGTCTGCTGAACTCGTTTTTTTGTTAGAGATCTTTTCTTGGTGAAGTAAGCGCATTCATCCGTACATGTCTGTATAATTTTCAAAAATTAAAATAAACCCTCGGATAAATAGATGCCGTAGGTATGTATATTATTTCTATAATAAAACCCAATGGCTTTGCAAACCTCCATGCAAAGGACCTTACTTAGTCATTAGTTGCGACGACAAAATGTTCGTGATTTACCGCAAATTTAACACACCAGAATTTCCATCGACATATTAAAAATTTGCTTTAGGAAAAATGTGAAGAAAACGCCGCTCCAAACTTACCTTCTTCGAGTAACAGCTCTAGTCTCACAGACGAACCATCTTCCATTCAGGTAAAAGTCCAACTCACTCTTCCGGACACATGCTCGCCTTCCCTTGCTACCTCTGAAGAAGCAAGAAAACTCGACGCAAAGAACATGTCCGAACCTGGAAAGTCAAACACCACCTCGTTCCCTAAACACATTTTTTTAACACATCAACCGCAATCAGTCGAGGAGGTAAAATCACTCGTACTATTGTTATGTAGACTGGAGTATGATGACGTAGAGCGGTAGAGTTCCAGATTTATATAATATCTGTTTTCTCATGAATCACAATTTTGCTTACCACGCGTAGTTCATAATAGTTTCTCGTTCATCCACAATCTATAGTCCTATGCTCATATAGTTTCCGTTACACGAATTTGTTCTTTGCATAAAACAATCAACAATAATATTTCCTTTGCAATATCCTATTATTGGTTCACACTACGTTTTCACCCGCATTACTTCACCATGCTACATAAATCTGAATTCTCCGGACCTTTAACCGTGGTTGCTACCGAATATTTTCAAACCTCAAGCGGCTGTGCATATTTGTCCAATCGACTCAATAGTTAAAAATTATTATCCTACAATCGGTTTTGTAATTGTCTTCGAAACGTATTATATTTCTTATATGGGTATTTTTATCAATTTCTCTTTCCGTCATGGATCTAAATTTTACTGTAATACTGTTGTAAGCTATTATTTCATAATACATAAACATCATAAAATCGGTTAAACTTGCGTTTGATCCATTCTAATATATTGGTGTTTCTTTCCAATGCGTTGGAAATAACTGATTTCGTGAAATCATCTTACAATTTTATGTATTACAAGGGTAACAATCAGTATTTTTTTTACGGAGCATGTACTAACATTACCCCTTCAAAAAAAAAATTTCGATATTAACTTACTATATAAGAGATGACTATACGGTCTTTTGTCTCTCTTATGTCTTGTTAATTCTTTCATGAACATCATAATTACAGTGAATTTTGAATTCATGTTTTTTTTTTCGTAACCTTAAGTTCGGATTAAGTAGTAAAATTTTAATTAAAATAATATTTTTTAATTATTGCAATTAGTTCAATTCGTTTTAATTAAAGCAATCGTCGTAGTGCAATTTAAAAAAAATTTATATGTTTGTGTCGTACAAATCATAAACGCTCTCTTAGTCTGATTTTATTTTGCTGTCATTCTGTGTTTTTTTTCTTTGAAAAATATGGTGTGGTCACTGAACGACCAGATTAAAATAAAAAAAAAATAAATAAAATAATTATTTACATGTTCGTTAGTGTTAAATATACTAGATTTAGTGTTAATTTATTAAAACCTAGTTCTAAATATATTCTACAAGATCTGAGGTGCGGCATCTGGAGACATTTATAACTGTAAGTTGTACATTCGATGATATTATATTGTGGCTCTTAAAGCTTGAACGATTCGCGCGAACGAGTTTATCCCGTTCCTTTACAAAATTTTTGTTTGAGTTACTGATTCACTAAAGTAAATGTTAGAAAAAGTAAAGGAAGTAACAAGATCTATGCTGGTCATGATTTTGCAAGTCACTTAGGAGTGCGATGCCTCTGGATCCCTAAACAAAAATACAAAACAAAAAAAAAATCTTATATGTTTGTTGATGTCCTTTAAAATAAATTGAATTAACATTCGTGGTAAATTGTTCATAACTAAACGAATATTATCAAAGATTTCAACCTTTGTGGTGGATTATTATATTTAAAAAAATGAATATTTGCTAATGTCCGTACATTTGTGTTAAATTAATATATTCTAATGTCTGTACATTTGTAGTAAATTATGATATTTTGAATCGATTTTTTTTATTAAAATGTCTCAACCTTTGTAATTAGTATAATTAAAACAATTATTTTCTAATGTCTAAACATTTGTGTCAAATTATTGTCATTAAAATCAATATGAAATAACGTCTAAGGGTCAGTTTTTTTAATTGGTGTTAACGGTGATTCCGCTCATAGTAAAATTCAACCAAAAATTTGGAAAAATTATATAGTGATTACGGTAGTGCCTTCTGGCTCATGTATGACAAAGAATACGAGTTTATACCGTTTAGCCGAAAATTCTTTAGTCTCTTGCGAACAAGTTTATGAAACATTACGGAAAATTTATCAAATCAAGGTTTGCGTAGAATTTTGCAGATTAATCACGTAGAAGCGTGAAACTGTTATTAAAAGCTATTTTATTCATTGAGAAATATACGACCTCGTTACGCTATTCTTTATTGGAGTTCTTGTTGGTTGATCATCCGAGTGTGGTGAACAGCGAATTGAAAGGAGAAACGACACGGCTTGTGTTGGACTGGCTTAACGTGGCGGCTGGGAATTTCAGCAGTGTTTCAACTCAACATTGATTTACAATTTTTGTGCTATTACTACCGAATTTCAACGCAACATTGATATCCAATTTTTTGTGCTATTACAACCGAGGTTCAACTCAACATTGATATACAATTTTGGAGCTATTACTACCGAATTTCAACGCAACATTGATATCCAATTTTTGTGCTATTACAACCGAGGTTCAACTCAACATTGATATCCAATTTTTGTGCTATTACAACCGAATTCCATCGTAATATTTTTATAAATTTCTGGCTGTCTACCGAATTTCAACGCAGCATTTAAGTATTATTTATGCAATTTTGGCAATGACACCTTGCCTATGGGATTTTTCACCGCTGATGGAGGGCTAAGGCCGTAAGACTTTGAAGCCTGGAGGATATAATCATGGGGTGAGTGAATTTCGGTTACTTTATTTTACTTTTTCTAACGTAGAAGTGTGAATGCGCGTGAAAGGGTGTACAAGTGATTGAATGGGGGCTTGCTTGTCGATGCGTGTGTGTGTGAGCTGGCGATGCGTGTAACGAGACACATTCAGTCTAAATTGGAAATGATTATAATCAAAATGTTTTTGCTCCGAGGTAATACTTAGCTTTCTAAATACATTTTCTTTTTACTAAATTAAATTATATTACCTAAATTTATTAATTTATATTTTTAAGTAATTATAAATCAATCCCAAATAATATGAAGACCAAACAAAAAAAAAACAAATTCTTGTCATGTTTTATATTTATTAATCTTATTACACATTAAACAACTGTAAACTACAGGTATTTGATTAAATTTGTTTTGAAGTGTTTAGTTGACTTACAAATGAATTATTACATTTTTTTTGAGCGGTAAATAACTTTTTTTTGGTAATTTATGGTGATTGCGTATGGTTTGATAAATTTTGGAAATGTATTAATAAAACACAAAGAGATAAACAATGAAGACTTTCAATATAGCGTGTGACGTTCTCCCGTGCTCTAAGATTTGATTCTTGGTTTACCAGCAATGGCAGTGGTTTACGAACTGTATCAGATTGATCATATGGCAGCAATACAACTTATTTTTAATTTCTACCATCTACGGTACTTGCTGTGGGTCTTTGAGCTTAATGGTCTTGCTTCGCAGTCTGATTGTGTGGGTGAACGTGAGCGTGTATGCAGCATGAGTGTGTGGGCGTATGGGAATGATTGTGGGGGTTGGACGTGCTGATCGTGGTTCTTTCGCAACAGGGGTCGCCAGAGTCTCAATTGTTCATTCGTATTGTTTCTACTTCTGTTTATTCACGTAATTTGCGTACATTTCTGCATTTGTGTTGACGTAGCAGGTATTAATCTATCAAATCCACGATGACTGAGCTGTAGTCGTTAAGGCGTTAATAATCTCTAGGTACGCAGCCTGCTATGCCGGTTCATTGGTTCACCAATGCTAAAGCTCTTCATTACACTATGCGCTTCCTTCGTGCTGTAGCTGTAATCTCTATATCGTCTCAGCTTCAATGATGCTAGGGAGGGAGTGTTTGTGGCGATTATTGCATTGTATATAATTTAACTTGTCAGAATTGAGAAACAACCTCAATGTTAAGAAATAAACTCCTGGCGGGGAAATGAGGAATTTGTTTGAAACTCCAGTATAACGTTAAGTTATATTAATACTGTCATTAATCCGTAAATCAAATGTAAACACCAGAGAGAAAAAGGAGAAAGAGAAGGAGAAGGATGAAAGATATTAGATAAATTTAGACAATACTTCTGTTCCGTTTACAATTCGAACCCATATATCAACGTGGTTTATTTTTATTTATAATTCAAAAATATGACGCTCTTAAAAATAGAGTTCTGATTCACTAAAATTTGATTTTCAATTTTTTTTTATAAAACTACGTCACCCAAATATATATGTTATAATCTTAAGCTTAAAGAGACAAAATGAACAATAAAAAACATCAGCAGCACATTTTCCTGATATAAATACTCCATTTTGTTGTTAACCTTTCAGTTGGGATTATTTTGAGTAAAGTATTTTATCTGTTTGGTTTTTTTTTTTCATTCCGAACAATAATGGTGTTACAATCCACAACACAAAACACAGAAAACCATTTACAGATTTTGTTATTTGTTTGTACTGAATACTTTTATTTTCTACTTTATATGTACGTTTCGTCCTGTTTATAAACACAGTTTTTTCTATTATTTTCATATTAAGCCAACTTTTACGAAAAAGCTTTAAAAGTTATTTATACAAAAAAAAAATTGGAATCTACAACGAAACGGATTTCTAAAATTGGAAAAACCAACGAATGTAATAAGGATATAAAACTTTTATTATGAAAAAAGGTCGCAGGTTTTAAATCAGAATTATTTATTATTTATTAACATTCAATTCGGAAGAACAAAAATACGCTACTATTCCAGAGACGACAACACGTATTTACCACTTTAAAGGAACATTTTTAAATTCTTATTCTGCGTTAAAGGAATTTTACCTTGTTCAAGCTATAATCAATTATAACAACTAAAATGTTTTTCCAAGAAAACCATTTTACTGATGAGAACGTTATCTTTGCGATAGTAAAACAAAACACAAAAAAAGAACGTTAATTTTTCATTTTTCCTCCAAAAATTTCTTATAGAACAGCAAGAATATTCATTTTAATAAAAACATGATCTCATAAAAAATATAATGTTTTTTAATAAAAGAAAAAATAATAATGATATTGTTTATAAAATAAAAGGAATAAAGTTAAAGAAAAAAGCTCTCACCACCAGCCACCACACTTAACGAAAACAACAACAAAAATAATGGCGATGAGGAAAAACAACAACAAAAATGTTGTGTGTTGTGTATAGCAACTTCGGATTACTATTTAACATTTTCGAATGACGTTTTTTCCCTCTGTTTATCTTAGAAATTATATAAGAAAATATATTAGTTTGTTTCAAAGAAATCTTATTTGTTTTGTGGTTAAGACTAAGGCCTTGTTGATAAGAAAATATACGTTTTTTTTTGTTTTTAAGGATTTTTGTGGTCAGGTGAGGATTTTTAATTTACGAATTACTTAACAACTTATTGTTGAAATTTTATGGGTTTCTTTAGAATTCTGTATGAATGGATTAAAAGTGTTGATATTGTGGTGGTTTTGGTTCTCAGATGTTGGTATATTTTTTTGGTGTCAAGAAAGACAGAAAAAAAATTTTTGAATTTATGTTTTTTGTTTTTTATTGTGTTCCTGATGATGTCTAAGCTGATGAACAGAGATAAGATACACGATGAGTATCGTAGTGTGATATTTTTCCAACACTGTGCTCTACGACATAAAACTAAACGAACAAAATATATTCTGATTCAATTTGAAGCAACAGATAACATAAAATATAGTTTCCATCTTTACCTTGGTGTGAAGCTTTTTCTGGTAGTTATTTTTAATGACCGAAGGGTCGATATGTTATAAAACACTTATTTTTTTATTGACAACAAAAACAATATACAATAGAAAAGAGTGAAAATAAATGGCCTGATAATAAATTATCAAACACAAAACCATTATTCTTACATCCCCAAACAATTTCACCACATTTGCTGTAACCGTGTTTGAAATCATTGAAATAAAAACAAAACAAACTGAAATGAAATATTAACCCTAGCTTTGCACGTATAAGCATCACGTATACATAGACAGAAACAGCTATGTACATCAAAATGAGCTTTCAATGACGTGTGAAAAACTTTGAAACACAAACTTCTAAAAAATTAGGATAAACGGAAAAAAAAGTTTTCTAGAAAGTTAAGCAAAGATAAAAAAGCCACACTTGTTCTTATTCTTCATCTTCTTACTATGCTCATGGCAATTATTAAAACAAATTTTATGATTTTTATTTTCTCCCTGAATGTTTTCCTTCTATTCCATGTAAGTTTTTCACTTAACATTTTTTTTTTATTCAACATTCAACTTTTTTATTATATATTTTCATCAAAATCAAATCAATAGCAAATTTTAAGAAATAAAAGTTTTTCTTTTGTGAAAAGTATTACGAAGATGTAAAATATTTTTTTTTTTTGTAACAATGAAGAAGTGAAATAAATTTTTAGAAAAAGTTTTTAAAATTTTCACAATTTCGTCTTTTTTGGTTTTGTTGTAGATTAAAAATAAATTGTTTATGGTGATGATAAAAAATAGAAACCTTTCATTTTCTTGTCTTGTTAAGAGAAGATGAATATTCTAGGTGAAGCTAAGTTAGGTTAGAAGAGAAATTTGAAATTGAACGGAGCGCGCTCATGTGTGCACATTAGGGTGGCCTTAGATTACACTAGAATTTTTTTTTTCATTGTACAGTTTGCGGCACCCTCACATTTCGTGTGAATACCCATAAAAAAATTATGTGTAAAAATTGAAATCAATCGTTCAACTCTAAGGGGTGCCCACGGTCACTTAAAGTTGGGAAGTTTGGTTGTGGCCATTACAAAGAAAAACTTAAGTTTTTGTACGACATCCTCCCATTTGGTGTCATTACCAATATAAATATTATGTGTAAAATTTGAAATCAATCGGTCAACTCTAAGGGGTGCCCCCAGCCACTTAAAGTTGAGAGGTTTTGTTGTGGCCATTATAAAGAAAAATTTAAATTTTTTGTACGACACCCTCCCGTTTGGTGTCAATACCCATAAAAATATTATTTGCAAAATATGAAATCAATCGTTCAACTCTAAGGCGTGCCCCCGACTGAAGGGAGGGTGTCGCACAAAAAATAAATTTTTTTTAAGGTCCAGAACAAAATTTCTCAACTTTAAGTGGCCGGAGGCACGTCTTAGAATTGACCGATTGATTTCAAATTTTGCAAATAATATTTTTACGTGTATTGACATGAAATGGGAGGGTTTCGTACAAAAACAAAAATTTTTTTAAGGTCCAGAACAAAATTTCTCAACTTTAAGTGGCCGGGGGCACCCCTTAGAGTTGACCAATTGATTTCAAATTTTAAACATATTTTTATGGGTATTGATACCAAATGGGAGGGTGTCGTACAAAAAATTTAAATTTTTCTTTGTAATGGCCACAACCAAACCTTTCAACTTTAAGTGGCCAGGGGCACCCCTTAGAGTTGAACGATTGATTTGAATTTTTACACATAATTGTTTTATAGGTATTGACATGAAATGAGAGGGTGTTGCACAAAATAAAAAAGTTTTTTTTTAAGGTCCAGAACGAAATTTCTCAACCTTAAGTGGCCGGAGGCACGTCTTAGAATTGACCGATTGATATCAGATTTTGTAAATAATATTTTTATGGGTATTCACACGAAATGTGAGGGTGCCGTACAAAAAATAAAAATTTTTGTTTTTAAGGGCCACCCTAGTGCACATACTATTTTTCAAGCTTCACTCAAACTAAGGCAGGAATGGGACAAGTGGGCTTCAAATAATCAAGTGAAAAACGTATAATCTGCTTGCGTAGTTGCATAGAGTGATGTTAAAAATAATTTGCAAATTTCTTGCTCATTCATTGAGCTCAGTCTGACTGATTGACTGCTGATTTTACTGCACATTCAAAATGTGTAGGTAAACGACAGGTATTGTCAAATTGACATTATACCTGCGTCATTGATGTATGATGAAGACATTTTTTTAGTATGTTTATCAGGAATTTAACATATTTCCTTGCTCTTGTCTATATATTCGAGACGGAATGATGACGGATAAACTTAAATGACTGGAAGTTTCTTATCAAAAATTTTCTTTCCACTTACAACTTTACCTGGAATTCCTTAATTGGTATTGCATGCATTTAAAGGAATTTTACAAATTGTCAAAAATTCAGTATCTAGATATGATCCTGGATTACAAGCTCACTTAGAACTCAAACCTAAAATACATTTCAGAAAAACCAAGGCTTTCTTCGCTTGCAGAAACTTGTTTGGAAAAACTTGAGGATTAAGCCCCAAAATGAAATTTTGCAGCTCTAGTCTGGTAGCCGAAAACAAACCAAACATCTGCATAAACAGAGGCCACAAAATACAGAGACTTGTGTGCGACAGGTGTCGTCAGAACCACATCCACATCAGCAATGGAGATTCATCTTTTACTGCCTCCATTACACCTACATATTAAATCTGTGGCAGCATCAAGCCTTCACAAATTGAATTTTGTCGAAATATTCAAACTTGACAACCAACTGGGCTATCTAACGATCTTTTTGGAAATGTAGAACATAGTGGAGACCTGGGAGAACGTGCACAAAAATTTAAATAGGAACAAATCAGATTCTCAACAAAGTGCAACAGTTTCTCAGAAATGATATCCCGTAATCTCGGAACCTCAAATTGGTTCAATGAATTTTAAGCCACAGACAACTTTGTATAATCAAAACCCTGAACTCGGTTCAAACTGCTGGATAAACAATTCTCCAACCATCACATTTAATCTGAGAAAACCAAATTCTCATATGCAGTTGGTTCTATTGACCATCGGTTACAGAACCAACTATCCGATCTTATTATGGGTGAATTAGGACCCAATCCTTATACTTATTTCAAAGTCGAAGTAATTTGTATATTAGGGGAGAGCAAGAAGACAAAACTTAACAATGTTCTACGTACTGAGATGCGATTACATGCTGGTGGGAGCATCAACGAAATGTTATTTAAGGAAATTTGGATGTCCCGCTTACCTCAATCTATACAAATGGTGTTTACACCTCTCGAAAAAGTGGTCAAGTTCTTCAAAGTTTTTCCGATATTAGCCAGTTGGACGAAAAATTAACCCTCGAAAATTAACCTTTTTCGAGATAGGTCGTGCTATTAATCCTGTTCAAACAGAAATGCATCTAGATCCAAACCTAGAAAAAGAGTGACACTCGTAGCAATTAATGTTTTTATCATAACCGTTTCGGTGATAAGGCATTAAAATGCACTAGTGGTTCAAAATTCCACAAACAATTTACAACCGATTCTGAAAGTCCAAAAATCGGGTAAATAACCGTCAGTGCAAAGTCAGGATCATTAATGGTCTGTCTAGCAATTGCTTAAAAGTTTTTGAGTATAACTCAAAAGCAAAATTTTTGATTGATACAGGGCAGATGTATCGGTTCTTCCTATAAAACCAAAAATCTCCACTTTTAAGTTATTTGCGGCAAATAGCACTCCCATTTCTGGCTACGGCACAAAAATTCTAAATCTAAACATAGGTCTTTGGCGAAATTTCACATGGGAATTCATAGTTGCGATGATTTGATCTCAATTATTACATCCGATTTTCTTAAAAATACCGGTCTGCTTGTTGACATTCAGAGAATGTCCAGTAACATCTCTGTTCTCAACAGGCAGTCTTTCTAATAGTGATGATCCATCACTATTTCTAGTTGATAAAACGACATTATTAGTTGATTTCTATAATGTCCTAACCATGTTTTCAGAGGTCACTAATCCGAACCTCGTAACTGGTATTACGAAGAATAACGTATCCCACAGGCTGGAAACGGTAGGAGAACTGATTTCTTTTATTTATTTATTTATTTATTTATTTAAAAATAGCCAGAAAAATTAAAAATAGCCAGAGCCGAATTCGACAAGATGGTACAACTAGGAATATGTAGACCCACTAATAGCGTGTTTTCGTTCATTGACTTAGTCAATAGTCAGGACATACTTAAGACAGCAATTTTTACTCCTTTCGGTCTTTTTGAGTTTTGGAAAACGACTTTTGGTCTTAAAAATGCTGCTCAATCGTTCCAAAGGTTGATGCATTCCGTATCATCCGCTTTCAATTTTCGTTTCCTATATCTAGTTGATGTTTTAGTTGCATGAAAATCTCAAGAAGAGCATTTTCAATACTTAAAAATAACTTTTCAGAGGTTCTCTGAAAATAATCTTATCATTAATTCAGATAAATGCACTTTTGCGAAATCCGAGATAAGGAACTCTATCCATTTAGTATCTGAACATGGTATTACCTGACCCTGAACATGTTCAAGTCATAAAAGACTTAGAACGTCCTAATACTGTTAGGCAACTTAAACGATTTTTAGGTATGCACAACTTTTATCGCCGTTTCTTACCTGCCGCAGCGGCAGAACAAATATTACTAAATAGTTATTCTTAAAATATAAGAAGAATAGTAAAATTTCCATTGTCTGGACACCTGAGTCCATTGATGCTTTTAATAATTGTAAAGACAAATTGTGCAATGCAACACTTTAAGCTCATTTGTCATCTTCAGCTCGACTGGCAATAATGGTCGATGCATCAGATACGCCACTTGGGCGGTTTGAAAGCAGTTTGTCAGATGAACATGGCAAACGCTCAGTTTCTTTTCTCTTTGTCTTGATGACACTCTAATTAAATACAGCGCGTATGATAGAGAACTACTTGCACCATACTAAGGCGTCAAACATTTTATATATTTTCAAGAAGGTCGAAAATTCACATTATTCACCGACCATAAACCTTTGACTTATGCTTTTAAACAAAATCTGGAAAAAGCAGCTCCTCATCAATTTCACCACCTGGATTTCATTAAACAATTTACTACTGATATCCAGCATATATTCGGTGTCAATAATATCATGACCGACGCGTTGTCTTGCATAAATCAAATACTCATTCCAGAGAGAATTGATTATGTCGCGCACAGTCGCATTTGCTGTAAACAATTCAAGGATTGCTAGATTAGGGTGGTTATTTTGTAGCGTTATCTCACTAGGTGAGATAAAAAGTGAGATAAAATATTTGTCTTTGATCGATTGTATTAGATAAAAGAAATCATTTAAACATAATTTTTTTATCTCACTATTTATCTCACCTAGTGAGATAACGCTACAAAATAACCACCCTGGTGTCCCAGAATCAATTATAACTGGTCAAAGGAATCGCAACTTTTTTACAGAGTTGTCTAATCTATTAAATTTCAGTAGATTTTGAACAACAGGCTATAACAATCCAAAGTGCAATGGTATAATTGAAAGATTGCATCGCACAGTTAAATCCGCAATAATGTGTTATAATCGCACAGATTAGACACATTGCCTACTGTTCTTCTTGGGTTAAGAACTTCCTTTAGCAAGAAACTTCAAACTACTTTTCCAGAACTTACGTTTGGGAGGTCGACATGGATTCCAGGGTAATTAATCGATTCTACATTAAAGTCTAAAGACGACCAACAAGACATGATCCACCTTCTTCTTTTGTGAGCAAAAATTTACTAACTTGCTTACATGATTGTTGCGTACTGATGCCGTAAGAAGGTCATTACAGCCTCCTTACACTGGTCCTTTCAAAGTTTTAAGTCCTGCTGATAAAAATTGCAATATCAAAATTAATGGTATTTATACCAAAATTTCAATTGATCGACTTAAAACATGTTATCATGAAAATTTAGACGATGAACAATCTAGTTCTTTCCTGAAAACAACTCATCATAGCCCATTGGAATCACCTTACAATTATAACCGCAAAAGTTTTAAAAACAAACTAATCAGTCAGATTGTTTATTGAATCCAAAATTTTTTTTAACCCACTTCACATCTGAAAGAATCAAATGTTACTGATATGAATCAATCTGATTCACTTTTAACTGTTAAACCTAAAAAGGTAACTTTTAAAGATCAGTCCATCCCATTTTAATGATCAGTCCCGCCTCAGGGGTCACTGGTCTGATTAAACCATGATAAGGGACTTGGCGAACCCGAGGTACCTGAGCTATAGTAGGCTCTAGCCTGCTATTGCAAACCGTAAACCTGTCGTCATGTCTAGCGGTAACGGGGACCTTGGTTTAGCCGCCCAGGTCGCGGGAAGATGCTCCCTTATTAGCACCCCTAGTGGGTACACACTAGAGAGGACTTATGTAGGGTCAAATCATGAAAAGTACCAACCTCTGGGCACTTGTCGCCCCCAGTTGTATATAGACTTCTAACAGGTATAGATAGAAAAATATAGCTTATATTTTTCATCAATTTTATTTTTTTCAATAATTTTTCATTTCAATAAAAAGGAAAATTATTAAGAAAAGTGCAACGATTGATCGCCCCACCCCGGTGCACAAGGGTTAATACCAAATGATATTTCATCCCTGGAAACTAAACTATCAATTTTATGATCTCCTGGCTAATGCAAACTATTAACAATTTCGGTGTGATTTACGAAAACAAAGATTCAAGTTCGAATTCAAGATGCCAACCATCCAAGAAGCAATAATATTAGGATCGATTATCCGAATATGCCAAGAAAACGTTGAAGGAATTAGTAAAGAGAAGAGCATGTATCTGTCACGTTATTTACATGAAAATTCAATTGATGTGGCAGTCGTACAAGAAACACATACAGCAAATGAATCACAACTGAAAAACCGTAAACATATTAAAGGATATAGTCTCATTGGAGCTACATACCATCCACATTACGGCACTGCTACTTATGTGAAATCAAATATTGAAAACGCGACATTGATATCTACAAGCTCAACGGAAATGATTTTTACAATCATTAAAACATACAAAACATACCTCCCAATACATTATCGCCAACAGATTCAATTCAAACGGTAGATCATCCAGCAATATATAGGTGACTTCAATAATCACCATACTCAATGGAAATACTCACAGAATGATAATAATGGAAATGCGCTTGTTGAATGGTATGAGAAAAATAGCCTACATTTAGTGTTTGACGCTAAAGACCGTGGAACATTTAAATCAGCAAGATGGCAAAACGAATATAATCCAGATCTCTGCTTTGTCACGAAAAATTCAAACGGTTCACCCATCCAAGCAAGGAGAAGTGTCGAGCAAGATTTTCCACATAGCCAACATCGGCCGGTCATAGTCGAACTGGGATACCAAATTTCAATTATAAAATCAACACCACGCCCACGTTGGAATTTTAATAATGTGAATTGGCAGTCATTTACTATAGATTTAGATAAAGTGACACATGCTAGATACCACCAGATATTACGAATTATTCTCGATTTCTAAATGCAGTCACTTCCACTGCAAAGAAATTCATCCCAAGAGGCTTTCGAAAAATATATGTTCCTGGCTGGAACGCTAAAAGTGATCGTCTATACAAAGACTTTTTGGATTTTGGCCAATCTGATATCGCAGAAGATTTGATTTATAGCCTAAATTTGAATCGAAGAGAAAAATGGATGAATACCGTAGAAAAGATGGATTTTCGAAAATCAAGTCGTAAAGCGTGGAGTATTCTCAGAAAGCTTGACGCAAACACAATGCCTATCATTAATAAACCAAATATAGTCCCAAAAATTATAGCAAGAAGGATTGTCGAAATGGCAAGAGCCCCATCAGATAAATCATTTTCAAAAAATATCAGACACGAACTGCGAACTATGAAACAAATCGCACCATCAAATTCTGAATATTCAAAACCATTCAATGAATCGGAAATTAATACCGCCATTTCATCAATAAAAATAGGCAAAGCAGCTGGAATCGATGGTATTTATTACGAGATGATAAAGAATTTTGGGACGAACGTGAAACGATGGCTCTGTAAGTTTTATTCAAAAATCTTAGATTCTGGTATCCTGCCGGCAGAATTTAAAGAAACAAAAGTAATCGCTATTCTCAAACCCGGAAAACCGAATGATTTTCCAGAAAACTATCGTCCCATAGCACTTATGAGCTGCTTTTAGAAAGAATGATCTACAACCGCATCAGTAATAAAATCTTCGAACACATTAACCCATGAGCAGGCTGGCTTTCGACAAGGAAGAAACTGTGAAGATCAAGTGCTTGCACTTACTTCCTTAATTGAAAATGGATTTCAGAAACTGTTAAAAACATCATGTGTCCTGATAGACCTAACAGCTGCCTATGACACTGTATGAAGAGACGGACTAATCTACAAACTTATAAAAGTGATCCCATGCCGCAAGACTTGAGCTCTCATAAACAACATGTTAAGCTATAGACTCTTCTTAGTACATTTGGGAGATAAAATCAGCAATAAACACAAATTGTCTAACGGCTAAGCACAAGGATCTGTACTGGCTCCATTACTATTCAGTCTATACATAAGCGACTTGCCCGAAACAGCATCTAGAAAATTTGCCTATGCTCATGACTGGACGCTTGGAGTACAACATAATTTAATGAAAATCACTCAAGAACTCTTGAATTCTGATATCATCATCATTGGTTAATATCTAAAACAACGGCGACTGACTCCGAATTTGACCAAAACGGAAGTGAGCTGTTTCCATCTCAATAACATATTAGCAAAAGCCGAACTGAAAGTAATTTTTAATGGAAAAGTGATAAAACACAATCATTGTCCAAAACTTCTCGGAGTTCATTTAGACCGATCACTAGATTATAATCAACACCTCACAAAAACTTCTGCAAAACTGCGAACAAGAAATAATCTAATTCAGAAATTAACGGCCACTTCATGGGGAGCATCGGCTCATGTGTTGAGAACAAGTGCACTCGGTTTAGTATACCCAACGGCAGAATACTGCTCATCTGTCTGGCTGAATAGTGCTCATACTGACAAGATTGATGTTCAATTGAATGAATCAATGCAATTAATAACAGGAACAATTCAATCAACTCCGTTATACTGGCTACCGGTATTGTCAAATATCGCTCCACCACATCTACGACGTCAAAAAGTACTATTAAGAGAATACCGGAAAATTGTGAGCAACCCGGAATCACCAATTCATGCTGACATTAACATTAATTTCCCATCAAAACTAAAATCCAGACGCTCACCATTACTAAATTCTCAAACATTCCATATAAACAACTTCACTATTAACGACAAATGGTTAGAAGACTGGAAAAATACTGCACCTATCCAATGGCAATCAATGAAAGAAAACAACAAAAATGAATATCCATCTGAATTCGACCTTCCAAGGAATTTATGGTGTACTTTGAACAGAATACGAACGAATCATGGAAAATGCAACGATTCTTTTCATAAGTTGGGCTTAATCGATTCACCTGAATGCGAATGCAATTACATAAAATAAACGATCAACCATATTGTCTTCGAATGCCCGTTATACTCTTATGGCGGTGATATAATTGAATTCATACAACTATCTGATAATGCTATCACCTGGATGGAACAATTGAACTTACGAATTTGAAATATCTATTGGATAAAATAATTGTTTTTTTTTGGGTTGCAATACAACATGTTACCTATCACGTACAACTTGGCTAACTCCTAGTTTAAAAGATCTATTCAAAATCATTCAAGATTATTTTCTCAGAATCATGTTGTTCTAATCCACTACTTTTTTATTTTATTAGAACAAACAAAATACACTTCCCTGCAAGATATATCTTGTAATAATCTACTCTTTTTTTCTTTGAATCTTAAAATTAATTTTCGTTCAAGAAATACTTTAAAAAATAAAAAATAAATCTTAAATCTCTCTAAAAACAATAAATAATTTAGATTATTTTCACTTAAGTGCTGAAAAAAACAACAAACAAGAAAATAGATAATAACATTTTCTATTTTCCTTCCATTTTCCTCTATCTAAAATATTTTTTGTTTTTTAGTTTTTGTTTACCTTTTATCGGAAATAATAAATGTGAATGAACTATAACCTCTGTATTTACTATTTACGTAAACATTATATAAGTTTACAAGTTTATATATTCTGTGTTCGTGTTATGTTATTAATTTGAACAAAATCGTATGAAATTTTTAACGAATACATTTAGTTTCGGAAGAAAATTTAAAAAACAAAATTCTTTCATAAAGTTTAGCTATACGATTTTTTTTGTTGTTGTATTAAGTATTTTTATAATCATTGAAGCTTACTTAATAACTAACTCGTTTCCAGTAATTTCAGTTATGAAATTCTCTTCATAAAATAAATAAAAACAATCTTTACACTTGAAATACTTTTTTAATATGATAGCTTAAACCTTAAGTAAATAGTCAAATTTTAAAATGAAAAACAAAAATAAATTATATAAAATTTTTATTTTAATTTAAATAAAAAAAAAGTTTGTGATTTTATGAAAATTTTGTTTTTTGTTTTATTAATTTAAGTGATTCTGTTTATATTAGAAAATTTTTTTAGGGTGTCAAATCATATTGGTAAGCTTCGTTGCATAACCCTAGATCTGAAATAACGAATTTCTGAGAACGTATGCAGACCTACTGATGGGTTGAGTACCGATTGACAAAAGTAACAGATATGGAAAGCCTATACGTTCCTTTTTTTATTATATCAACAACTTTTTTATTTTATGCGGAAAAGGATATTTATAAGTCGTATGGGGTGAGTGAGACATCACTTAAAGTAGTTGATACACGATACATGATGATAGCTGAAATTAATTCCACATAGCTTCAAAAACTAAATCATCACTTTGTAAAGTAGTAGTGTGTCCACTTAGTTGCAACAAGATAATTTATTCCATACCAGCAGTATACCAAATATTGATAAAAAGGTCCACCGTGGGCATTTGTAATCTATTTTTCGTGTTTATATCCAAAAGATTAATTGCCTGTCCGTTCGAGATCAACAATTAATTTCAGATTGATATTATTACAAATTGAACAAATTGTAAACGACTTTATTGATTCACAGTAACAGCAATTGCTACATTAACATTATGCATCAACTCGAATATTTCAAAACTACAAAGATTAACTACAGGATTTTATGTGAAACAGAGAGACAGTGTCGACAATAATTTCAAACAACTTTCTTTTTAAAATATATGCTCTTAATTAATTGTTATTATAAAAACTCAGCAAATAAGACAGTTTCAGCTTAAAACAATTGCCTTTTCTCATCAGGTCAAGTAAAAATTAACAAACAATAAAAATAGGTAAATTCATCACTAGATAGCGAATTATAAAGAAAACAAAACATTTTCCATTTTATTTTGTAAGTGTCTAGATTAACAATAAACGGCTATACGGCTACACAACTACACGAGTACACGGGTATACTGGTACACGGGTACACGGGTGCACGGGTACACGAAAAGCAAACGAAACAACCTACAATGAAAGACATTAAAGTTCTAACTCCAAATACTTATGAGAATTGAGAGACCAAAAAAACTATCATAAAAACTGTTGATTTTTTCACAATGGAAATTTAATTCAATTTAATTGTTAGCCTTTGCCTTTTTCAATATTCGAAAGAAGAACATGCGCATTAGTTTGAATTTATTATTTTTTATATAATCAGAGCGAAAATGTTTTTTTATAAAATACAATCAGATTATTTATAAAATAAAATAGAAAAAAAAACATTTCAGAGCTCAATACAATCACATAAGTTAATTTATTCTTCCTTTTATAAACTATATATATAGGTTTATTTTTGTTTTTTTAGAACCATAACTGTATGCATTATTAGTCTTAATAGAATAAAATAAACAGCTTTTAATTTTTTCTGTTACATGAATGCTGCGGAAAATTGACATCTTTTATTGTAGGTCATTTCCTTTTCAAAATTTTAAATTAACATCATTTCATTTTCAAAATTTCAAACAATTAAATAGGTTCCAAAAACGAATAAAATTTATTTAGTTGTTTCTGAATTTTAAAATAATTTAATTTAAATTAATACATGTTTCTCTGCCGGAAGGATTTATTCGCTTATATATTAAAGTATTACTTTATTACTGTAATTTGCCGCCTTAAAGTGTCACTTTTTAACCATATATTTTGTTGTTATTGCTACGTCCAAAAAAGTGAAAAACATTGGTATTTGTTTAAATTCTACAAAAAATAGAAATTTTTATCAAAGCAACCTTTAAATTCAAAATTTCATTATCCAATTAAAATAGTTGTTATCATTTGTCGTCATAGTGCAATAATTTGCAAAAAAAAAATAAATATTTTGTCTAGGGTAACTTGTTCGTTCCACATATTTTTATTTTTTTTTTTAAATGTTTTGCTTGCGGCGAATAAAAAATAGTATATGATGCACGGACGTAAGCTATTTTGGACTTAATGTGGGTGGCAAATTCCACATACGTCCAAAATCTTTAGCAATTTTCGTTTGTAAATTTTACGTATTTTACAGTAAGGATAGAACTATAGAACTACTAGTCGACCCACCATCTTTAAAAAATTTTCTTAATATTTTTATTTAAAAATTAATTATAAAAACAATAAATTAATTTTTTTTCAAACGACTAACTAATCATCTATCAAACCAAAAAAAGTTTGATGAAATCGGTATAGCCGTTCTTGAGCAATTTAATTTCAAAGTTACATCGGATTGGCAGAATTTTCATTTTTCATGCATGTTGGAGTGCCCCCTATGCTCAAACTATGCACTTTAAAAAAATTTAAAAACAAGTTGTATTTTTATTTTGTCCATACTACTTATATGCCAAGTTTCAGGAAAATCAAAAATGGTCAAGTTTTCATAATTCTGTCTAGAACACGTTTTTCATCTACTAATAAAAACGGGTTCTTCTCAAATTTTATATACACGGAATTTTTTGTGAATTTTTTCAAATTTTTTCTTTTGTGTTGTTCGTAGATAAGGAAGGATACAAAAAAAATTTACATTTTCGAAAATAAGTCGAAAACTGTGCTTTCTAAAATTACAAAGAAAACTGTTTTGCAATATAAAAAAAAATCACCCACCCCACATGACATGATCAAAAATTATTTTTTTTTTAACTTTCTATTTTAAACCTTATCCAATGAACATTTGAAATTATAGCAACCAAGAAAAATTTCGGTTTCGATTTAGCAAAATCCCTATACCCGTGAATTTTGTTAAATTTTTCTTTTGTAATATTTGAAGTTAAGTGCGGGGAATAAATAAAACCACTCATTTTTGGTAATAACACATAAACTAAGCAGTCGAAAATTCAATGAAACTTGTTTTTGAAATATTTCCATTTTTTTCGATTTTTCTAGACCAAACTCGATTCCTTAAAAAAAACTTTCAATTTTAGACGAGGAAATAAAGCACTAAACCTAAGCAAATTGGCAGAGTAAGATGGATCGAGATGCGGTTTTTTGCATTCGATTCAGGAAGCCGTCAGAAAAGTTTGTGAACATAGCCACTTTTCGGCAAAAAACCTCTAGAGTACCTAGGGGCTAATGCTGTTTATATACACCTCATCTCCTTGAACTTTGCATAAATTCAGCTCGAAATTGATGGAAGCTCGCTACTTGGGGGTTTTTGGGGTCGCTGAACACGAATATGATAACGGCGATGACCCTCGGATTTCCTAGGGCCCAGGGCGGGTATGTCTAACTCATCTCCCTGGAGTTTTACATTAATTGAGCTAGAAATTGGTCGAAGATCGTTACTGGGGGTTTTTGGGGCCTCTGAACACGAATATGATGTCTGCAATGACCTTCGGAGTACCTAGGGGTCAGGGTGAATTATATACACCTCATCTCCTGGAACTTTCCATAAATACAGCTCGAAATTGATCGAAGCTCGTTACGCGGTCGTTTATGGGGTCGCTGAACACGAATGTGATGTCAGCGATAACCCTCGGAGTACCTATGGCCCAAGGCGGGTATTTCTAACTCATCTTATGGAACTTTCCATTAATTCAGCTCAAAATTGATCGAAGCTCGTTACTCGGGGGTTTTTGGGGTCGCTGAACACGAATATGACGTCGGTGATGACTCTCAGGGCGGGTATCTCTCACTCATCTCCTGGAACTTTCCAAAAATGCAGATCGAAATTGATCGAAGCTCGTTACTCGGGGGTTTTGGGGCCGCTGAACACGAATATGATGTCTGCGATAACCTTCGGAGTACCTAGGGACCAGGGCGGGTTAAATACACCTCATCTCCTGGAACTTTCCATAAATACAGCTCGAAATATAATATAAAATAAATATAATAAAAATATAAAATAATCGATTAAATAAAATAATCGAGTTTTAATTGTGGAAATTTTTAAAATATGAGTTGAATATACCCGTCCTGCGATCCAGGTAATCCGAGGATCAACGCCGACATGATATTCGCCGACCCCAAAAACCGCCGATTAACGAGCTTTGATCAATTTCGAGCTGTATTTATGGAAAGTTCCAGAAGATGAGGTGTATATAGCCCATCCTAGCCCCTAGGTACTCCGAGGGTCATCGCAGACATCATATTCGTGTTCAGCGGCCCCAACCCCCCCCCCAGTAGCGAGCTTCGATAAAGTTCGAGCTGAATTTTTGGAAAGTTCCAGAAGATGAGTTAGACATACCCGCTCTGGACCCTAGATACTCCGAGGGTCATTGCCGATATCATATTCGTGTAAAGCGATCCCAAAAACCCCCGAGTAACGAGCTTCGATCAGTTTCGAGTTGAACTAATGGAAAGTTCCAGGAGATGAGTAAGACATACCCGCCCTGGGCAGTAGGTACTCCGAGGGTCATCGACAACATCACATTCGTTTTCAGCGACCCCAAAAACGACCGAGTAACGAGCTTTGATCAATTTCGAGCTGTATTTATGGAAAGTTCCAGGAGATGAGGGGTATATAACTCGTCCTGGCCCCTAGGTACTCCGAAGGTCATCGCAGACATCATATTCGTGTTCAGCGGCCCCAAAGCCACCCAGTAACGATCTTCGATCAATTTCTAGCTCAATTAATGTAAAACTCCAGGGAGATGAGTTAGACATACCCGCCCTGGGCCCTAGGAACTCCGAGGGTCATCGCCGATATCATATTCGTGTTCAGCGACCCCAAAAACCCCTAAGTAATGAGCTTCGATCAATTTCGAGCTGAATTAATGGAAAGTTCAAGGAGATAAGGTGTCTATAACCCGCCCTGGCCTCCAGGTACTCCAGAAGTTTTTTTGCCGAAAAGTGGCTATGTTCACAAACTTTCCTGACGGCTTCCTGAATCGAATGCAAAAAACCGCATCTCGATCCATCTTACTCTGCCAATTTGCTTAGGTTTGGCCTATTTTTGTGCTTTATTTCCTCGCCTATTTACTATCTTTATGTCCATAAAATATAGATAAAAACAAATTTTTGAAAATTTTTTTGTTATCATCAGGTGTGGGAAAATACATTTAAAAACTGTAGAAAATTTCAAGTTGATAGCACTTAGAGTTTGTGAGTAAATCGGTTATGTAGAAATTCGGACGGACACCGAAGTCTCACCAATAGGGTACCGATTTTACTTTTTCAAAGTACGAAAGTCGAAACCCTAAAAGAACAACAACAAACAAAGAAACTAATTTTTTCACAATGGAAATTTAATTCAATCATCAGCGTTTGCCTTTTTCAAAATCCGAGAGACATGCATTAGTTTGAATTTATTATTTTTATATAATCAGAGCAAAAGTGTTTTCTATAAAATACAATCAAATTATTTATAAAATAAAATCAAAAAAAAAATATTTCAAAGGTCAATACAATCAAATAAGTTATTTTATTCCTCCTGCAACTATAAATCAAGGTTTATACATGTTACTCTGCCGGAAGGATAAAACGTTGGATTGGGTTCGTGTTTATTGAATTTGATTATCTCGCAAATTCGCAAATTTGTAAACTTTTGCTCGAAAAATTAGATCATTAAACTGTTATAACGATCAGGTCGTTATGGACGTCCCAATTTTCTTGAAGCAACAAAAAAATGTACTATCAAGGAATTTCGAATGTATTGTCTTCATATAAAATCGAATTCATGGTTGATGGCGTTAGATAGCTCATATCATAACCGATTGAAAAAATTGGGCACTGTCAATGATCAACGAAGTGAAAGTGAATGGCTGGAACGAGGAGGAGTTATTTCTTGTTGATTTGAACGACGAACGACGAGGAGGTGATATGAAGAAACATTTCAAGATTGATCGCCATCATAAAGAAAGCAAGAGGATTCCAAGCAGGAAATCTTTTTTTCGGATTTTTGGATTCAGGTGAGGAATTTTTGGTATTATAAAATAAGTTTGAAAAATTCCGTAAGACAACAAAGACTGATTGTTTTGTGTGGCAAAAAATATTCTATTTTTTTTTAAAACAATTAACTTCTAAAAGAAAAAAAAATTTTAAGCAAGTTAGTCTATAAATTAAAATTACTTAATATATGTATAAGATTAGAGTTTAATAATTACTTTTGATTTTATTTATAAATGATAAACCAGAAAAAAAACTCAATTATTTGTGTTACTTAAAAGTGTTACTGAATTATTAGCCCAGTTAACGAAAAGGTATAGAGAGAAAGGCTTGAAACACAATTTTCGAATTCGTAGCGTTATTTGGACTAGTAAGCAGGTGAACATATCAAGAGTCCTCGACCGTAGTTCATAAGCCGGAGAAGGGAGGTTTTAAGGTCTCATTTTTCGTTTTTTTCGGCTTATTTTCGGATTATATCTCGAAAACTATGCGTCCTACCGACATGACCACTCCATACAAAATGAAAGCTGATTAAATTTGCTACAGTTTTGCTACAGTTTTACTCAGTCAAGTTATTTGATATAGTTCTGGAGATATCCGCTCTAGAAATTCTGTAATTTTGGAAAAAAAAATTTTGCTTTACATTTTTGCTCATTTTGACCGGATAACTCTCCAACGATGCACCGAAAAAACCGAAATGCTAGCGCCAAAGGGCTGTAGAGCATTAAATTCTTTCCAATAATATATATTATGTTGCTATTTTATCTATTTTCCTTTGAATGTTAAACCAGTTTCAGTGTTGAGCGTGAAATCTGAAGCTTAGCGATTGAAACTATCGATTAATAAATCTATCAATTTCTCACCATTCCCGGTCAACCTATTGGTCGAAATATGCACCATTATCTCAACATATTCAGTACTGGACATCTAAGTAGCACAGATGCTCATTTAAGAATATATACATGAAGGCCTCCACTGACCAGGTTCCTCACACTTAATTAAAGAAGATCTAGACCATTTTAATGGGAAAATATTTTGCTATGACCATGTTTGTGCATATATGAGTATCTATATAAGACATTGTGATAGTTTTATAAAACACAGCCATTAAGTGAAAACGAAGTTTATTGACATAGAAAAGTAAATTAACATAAAACATTACAACAGTAGGTACCATTCAGTCAATTACTTGCTTTCTTGGGTGAAAAGACCTTGATCTTCGTCTTCATTTTCATCTTCTTTTCTCTGTCTATCCGTCGAACCCCTGTAGGGAAACGGTCAGAGGATCTTTCTGTTTTTCTTCATCTTCGGAGTCAACTTGAGAGACCCCATTCAGGTAGTTCCTCTGGCAATTTCGGCATGCTGGGAAACATTTAAGGCTTGCTTTTCTGCAGCAACACATCGCGCTGGTCTTTCGTGCATCGGAAGATAATTATTTTCAGGATATCGCCCGGTGCAGCTGCTAACTCATTGTGCACTAGGACCAGGCAGTTGTTCTTGGGCGTTTTACATCAAAAATAATTTTTTCCAAAATTTCTACTTCCAATGAACATTGAAATTATAACCAAAAAAAAAATTTTAGTTTCGTAAGCTGTTGCCACACAACACCAGGGTTGCATTGTTAAGATAGTATTTATCTGTTTGTAGTTAATAATGACATATCCTCATCAATTGTTGATATTATTTTTTTATTATTATTTCATTTTTTTTGTTCTGTTGTTGTTTAATCTGCGAAGAGCAAATCCGGTTTTTCGGTTCTTTCTTTTCTTTGCTTTCAGATTTTTGCGGCAGTGCGGAGAGCTCTAAATGGTCTGCTGAAAGAGTTTGGCGGGGCTCAAAAATCTAAGTTATTAATTTAAGTCGAGCCAGAACATAGGAAGAAGATAAAAAAAACTAATTTGTTTTGTAATACATATGTTGTTTATTTTCTGTTAGGAATAACTATTTTAAATTTTACTAAGTATACTGTAATGAAAAATAATATCTTAATAAAATGTTCAATTCATCCTAAATGCAAGAAAATAATGATGATTTATCAATTTTATTTTTTTATATACTCAGGAGATGTATGCGTGATGTGTCATAGATAAGGTTGAATTTAATTTAGGAGCCACTTAGGCCTTAAGAGACCTCACTAAAACTTACACCTAGACTGATGAATAGCCAGCATTAGCAGCAAGTGAGGATCGTAAGATATTTGATAGCGGCCTGGGTAGGACTAAAGGTGCCTGACTGGCCGTTACACAGTGTTTAAAATAAAATACCAATAAACACTTATATTAAGTTCCACAACAATTGCGCAACAGAACAAAACTAACAGTTGTTTATTTTATTCTATTAAGACTAAAGTTTGTAGTTAGCGAAAGGATACATTTTTTTTTTTTAAATACTCACACATTTGATTTTTGCTTCAAATTTGATGCTTTGATCAAAAGGAATGAAATAAAAAAATAAATTTAAGATATTAAAAATATATAGTTAGTTTTGCTGTTCTTTCGTGAGTGAAAATTTGTTCACGTTAACGTAAAACGTTTTCATCTCGCGTATGAAAAAAAATTTTTTTCTACGATAGTAAATATATAAACGATATGTATTATAAATTATTAAATTAGAAATCGTTAACATAACAATCAAAGCTCCTACTCTGTTTTTTCATAGTCGCTTTGATTTAAAATCTTTATAAAATTAAATGAAACTACCATAGCAACAAACAACAATTTGTTATTTTCCGAAAATGATTTTACACTAGTGAAAAAAAAAACGTTTTCAAAAGGGATTAATGCATGAAAATATAATTTGTATATGCTATATTTGAAATTGAAATTGAAAATTATATTTATTTTTGGAAATTATTATTTAATTATAATTAATTATTAAAAATTTGAACTGGGGCCCTATTCTTGAACCATTACGAAAGTTTTTGGTACCGAGTTAGTGTCAAAGTATTACGAATATCCTACGTTCACTCCACCCCCGACACCTTGAAAATAACTCTAGAGGGTCGTGAATAGATTCATAATTAGGAGCTACTTAGAAGCACTTACGGCTGTTACTTTTAATTTTGAAACTCCAGCCCTATTCTTAAAACAACCCCAAAACCAATGGACAAGCGCAGATTATACATAAAAAATTAAAAAATTTTTCTACCCAATTTTTTGGAAAAAAAATAAAATAAAGAAGAGTTTACTGCAACACTTGCTGCAAATAAAGATGAGATGAACCAGCAAGTAAATCAGTAGAAAATTAGAATACATCCAACATTTGGATGAGAAACTTCTACAAATGTCAACGGCATTCGATGGAAAAGTTTAAAAAATTCAAAGCGAAATCCAAGAATTATAACAAAAAGTGCTTAACGAAAACAAAAAGGTACTTTCCAAAGTTGATGATTTCGAAAAACGGTTGCAGGATGTTGACACGACTAAAGTTACTTCCCGGGACATCAAGTAGCAAATATCAAATTAAAACCACAATCATACGATGTAACAACATCGTTCGGCATCTTCAAGTTCTAGTTCGACGCAGATCAAAATGTTTGGAACGCCAGAAATCGTCTAGCTGAATTGATAGTTGCTCTTAAGGGGAAGCAGTTGAAACATTACAGGCTGTTTTATAAAAATGACAGGAAAAGCCTATGGGACTATTTCTCGGCAGTAGAGAGGCTTGTTCATTTGGCACACTCAAATACTCCACCTTATTTTATGGAGAAAATGAAGATTGAGGCCTTCATTGATGGTATCCAAGATCCAAAAACCAGGATAAAAGTAATGACTACACCTAAGGCGACTTTCCATGAAACAGTTGCATACGCAATGCAATATGAGATGGTACAGAGAATGTGCATGCGATCTGGTGGATGCAGAAAAAGGAACGTTGAGGGGAACATCAAAGGAAAAGTATTGGTACACAGAAGTGGAAGCGAAATCAAATGCTGGTTATGTAATGAAGAGGGTCACATGACACGGGAGTGCAAGAAAAACGGGGAAACAGAGAGATTTGCGTCTTCGGTGAAGAACAGAGAAGCCAAAGAAACGGAGCACGTAGGGTTCAGGAACAGCAGTAGAAAACTCCTGTGCTGGATATGTAGGAAATCGGGCCAAATCTCATAGGACTGCTGGAACAGGAAGCGTGAAAGATCTTTGTCTTCTATTCAACGGAAACCCGTTGGGAAACTGTGAAGCCAAGAAGTGAGGAGAATGTTACCCACATCCCAATTTCGAGAATAACAGTATATGGTGAAAGTTTGGGTATCGGTATTTTTATGAATTGAATTTAAGTTTACTTTAATTTAATTGAATACTTTTAAGCATTTGATCGAGATCATGATGACGGATCATGACACTCGCCACCCTTAAAAATAATAGAAGATATATATATGGAAAGGTATATCTTCTCGAATTATAATTTATTATTGTATTGATTGTTTCAATTTAGTTAGAACGGTGACATTGTTTGCAAATATTTTTCCTTTCTTTGAATAATAAACTGCCAACTTCGAGTCGAGGTTGTCATTACTTCAATTGTTTTTTAAGTATGGACTATGATTGTTTTGAAGAAAAAAAAAACAGTTTAGGGAGAAATCTATTTTGTCTAATTATTAATTGGGTTTAATTTTTAATTCGGACATGGTTCTTGGCTTATTATCTAGATTGTTAATTCACTTTTTTCCTTCACATACATTAACATTTTTTTGCAAGTAACCAATTGAACAATGACCGAGGTTTTGAAATCAGTCAGTACCAATGAACGATCCATTCAGAGCGGATCATTGATATCGCCGATGTTATTTATCAGTATTATGCAACCTATATAATGAATATAATTTATTTGTTGTGACACCATGGTGTAAAAGATCACAAGAAGTGGTACCCAAACTGCAAATGTCTGCTTTTTAAAAGGTTCTTCTAAGTTGTGTGTTCTAACGCAACCCATTATTTATGAACGAAAATCAGATTCACCTAAGGGAACGGTCTTCAAGATAATGTAATCAAAAGCATTCAATGATTTTCTCCACTTGTTCAAAAGCTTACTACAAAATCTGTAACTAATGTTGAAACAAATACCATCAAATCAAAAGAAATAAATTACCTTGCTGAAAATACTGAAAACTCTTAACAATGTTGTAAAACAAAATTCCTTATACCTTGATTTTATACAAACCAACTTAATCAGTTTGCTCTCACTTAAAAATCAGTGATGATAATACAATCAAAGATTATTAAAAGCTTCTCGAAGCAAATAATTAACCCTCTTTGATTTTCCGCTTTATAAAATCATCAAATAATTTATTTCCAGTATCTACCTACACAAAACATTGATTATCAATTTTTTTTCTGTCAAATTTCAAGTATGTCTGCTTTTGATTTCATTCAAAAAGAAATCAAATCAGACTTTTATAACCAAGTGATTTTAATTAGACAAAGATGAAAGATGTTGACCCTTCTTCAGGTTAAACTCAATCATTGGGATTCCAAAATTAAGATGAAAGCAATGACCCATACACATTTTCCACAACAGCATCCACAAAGACATAAAATTTAAAAAAGACAGCAGCATCAAAAAGAACAAAAAGTATATTTAAAATATAGATAAAAGGATGAATGTCAAGACGATTTTACCTTCTTGTTGCCACTAACCAACAATATCTAAAACCACTTGAAACAAATCTTGTGTGTCGTTCATAAATAAAAAATCGTTTCTCATCATTTTTATTTCAACAAAGACGATGATAAATTTATGGAATTTTCTTCTAACATATATTTGGAAAAACATATTTTGGTGCCAACATAGTAATAACGGAAGTGAAGTTTTAAGATAATAAATTACATTTGAGAATTGGGTCGATACAAGAAACTACACTTCATATGAATATGAAATTTTATTTGATGTTTATGTTTGCTATATTATATTGTTAATAGGAAAAAGCATTAGATGAAGAGTAGAAAATTAAGAAAATTGAAATTTGTTGTGAAAAGTTAGTGAAAATTAATGAAGTTTTGAAGAAATGCAATCAGTTTTTATTTTAACTTATACATGTATTTAGTTAGTTCTACGGTTTTATTTAATTAAGATAGATAGCAAAGATAAGAGAGAATACAAATATTTATTTTAAAATTATTATGTAAAAGCTTTCATCTAAAAAAAAAACTCAATAGTTTTTTCTGACAATCATTGCCATCTTGACATTATTTTTGCATTAACCCCATATTTCAGTTAACCCAATGAACCGAAAGAATTGAAAGCTTTTCCACAATCCCACCTGTTCTTGATTCTTTTTATTGCTATTTATAATTTTAAAAACATAAAAACTAATCGACTTAAGATAGATTTTTCTTTCCTTGTAAACCAATACGTTCTTCATATATTCACTATGAAAATCGTTTTTCTAATATTGAATACAAGGGATTTTCTATTCTGTCTGTATGATTATGTTTGTTTGTGTTTTTCTTTATCGTTGAAATCGTTATATGATTTTTATCTACTTTCAGAGATGGTATGCTGGATTTAATTTGTTTTATTTATTGCAACGATTCAATCGTTTTTCAATACAGTTTTCTTAAGTTATCGACGTTTAAATAACAACGATGATTGGTATCGTTTACAGATTTCAAAAGATTTCATTCAAAGAAATCTGATTGATTGTGGTATTATATGAATTGCAATTATACATCATATCATCCAGATTAATCTATTTTTTTGTTATTTAATTATTTGAGGCATAATTATTTGTTGGTTTGCACAATAAAATTAATAGTATTAATTTAGAAAAAGACAACACAGCGATCGATTTGGATTCAAATAGCGATAGACTGGGGAAAATCTTAATAACTATTTCATGGTCCTTCGAGCAAGATTGCAACAAACAACCAGCATCGGATTCATCAAATATCACTAAAGCATCACATCATTTTTTTAATTATAATAAATATTTTAACTAAAAAGCAAGAGAAAAAAATTCGAGTCCAATAATTTTTAAAAATCTTCATAACCATTTCATGGTCCTTCAAGCCGGTTTGCAACAAACAACCAGCATTGGATTCGTCAAGTATCACTATGAGGCGTTATATCATTTTTTTTAATTATAACAACTATTTTAACTTAAAAACAAAACGAACTCGAATCCAGTGAATTTAAAAAATTTTCAGAATCATCTCATGGTCCTTCGAGCCGGATTGCAACAAACAACCAGCATTAAATTTATCAGATATCACTAAAGCGCCACATTATTTTTGTAATTATAATAACTATTTTAACTAAATATCAAAAAGAATGCGAGTCCAGTGAACTCTTGGAATAAACATTTATTTGGTGAGTTAAATCAATATAAACAAAACTTTTATTAGAATAAAAATTATTTAAAGCAAGGCGAATTGTCTTCTTCCGATCAACCTTAATTATTGGTGAGTTACATAAAATAAAAATAAAACTATTGTTGAATTATATTTAATTAAATAAAAATGAAAATAAACAACAAAACACGGCCAAAAATCATCATACCCTCTATAGGTTATACATTCAGATATTTGCGGATCATTCAACGTTGAACTTTATGATGAAAACCGATATTTTGCAACGATCGTAGACAATTTCACGCATGTGGTTTTTGTTTATCTTATGAAAGCTAGAGGTGGAGTTTTTGAGCGATTTAAACATTTTAAAGCCATGGCAGAAACCCATTTTTCCAGATACGCTATCTCAAAGCTTAGGTGGTGAGTACAGGTCAACGGCTATGAAAGACTTTTGTGCAGCAGAAGGAATATGTCATAAATATACATCACCCTATGATCCTGAGCTTAATGGAGTTGCCGAAAAAATGAACCGCACACTTTTGGAGAAAGGAGCCATGTTAGTAGAAAGTGGCTTACCGAAATATTTTTTGGGTGAAGCTGTTATGACTGCAACTTATCTGACCAACCGGCGTCCGACTGCAGCATTTAATTATAAACTTCCTATGAGATGCGCTTTCATCGTAAACCTAACCTTTCAAATATGATAGTATCTGGTAGCAAATCTTTTGCCCACGTTGCCAAATTTTGAGAAGAAAAGTCGATAACTATAGCTTCGAATGTGTTCTTGTTAGGTATGAAGTAAATGGTTACAAATTGAGGTATGAATCTGGAAGGAAATTTTTCCACTCATCTAATGAAGTCTTTGATGAAATGAAAGCTGCCAGTGCAATGTTTGACTGTGATGAAGATTCTATTTGTCCAGAAATTGGAGGGGGAAAAAAGACGTTATTCCTGAACCTGGTGGACGAGTTACATTGGAACATGACCAAGGCACCTGCTTTACTAGTTTCTGAGCCTGATGTTGAATATTTGAGTGCAGAAGAAGCGGACTTGCAAGATGACCAGTCTTGTATCCTACAACGTCCTGTACGGATATATGTTTTGCTGTTTGCTATTTGATCCGTTTTCATGATTGTGCATCTGATCAACATTGGCAACAATTGAAGAAGGTATTTAGATATATCAAAGGAACTCGGGATTTGAAATTAACTTATGGACAAAATAACAGGCAAACTTTGTATGGATATGTTGAGGTGAGTGATGAGGATGAAAGGAAGTCAACTAGTGGCTATGTTTTCAAGATCTTTGGAAATACAGTTTTATGGGCAAGTAAGAAGAAGGGTCTTGTTAGTACATCAACTGCCGACGCTAGGTATGTAGCTGCTTGGATAGCTTGCAAAGAAGGTATTTGTTTGTCTACGAAAAAAGTGAGTGTAGGAGAAAACGGAGGTGGTGGGTATCTTTTATCAAATAGCTCTTAATAATAATAGTGGAGACGACTGGTTTCTTATAGAAAATATTATAGTATGAAAAAAGTGGAGGCGACTGGTTTCTTATAATAATTCTTTTCTTAGTTTTTATTATTAATAGTGGAGGCGACTGGTTTCTTGTAATAATTCTTTTTTTAGTTTTTAATGTTAATGGTGGAGACGACTGGTACCTTATAGAAAATATTTAATACTGATAATAGTGGAGGTGACTGGTTTCTTGTAATAATTATTTTTTAATTTTTAATTTTAATAGTGGAGACGACTGGTTCCTTTTATAAAAAACTATTTCATAATGATAATAGTGGAGGCAACTGGTTTCTTATAGAAAATATTTCATAATTACGCATTGTGAAGGCGACTTGTTTCTTGTAATACCTACAGCCGGGCGAAGTGCTGGATTGCTGAATTAATTTAAAATGCAAGCTGTGAAATTCTTCAATTAATTTAATTATAAATATTTTTCTATTTTTACTGTAAATTCAAAATTTGGTTCAATAAACTCGTTTGAATAACAGGTGTATCGCTTAACGATACATTAATGGTGCGTTCATAGGTTCAACTACACAACCTACTCTGTTGTTCATACTTTTAAGATTTGGGCTGCACAAAATTCTATTAGTTGCCGATATTGAACAAATATAGTGACAGATTTTAGTGGATAAAAATAACATTGAATACCAGCGGTTATTGTGGCGTCAAAATCTTTGTTAAAATTTAATCAATATCGACGAACTACAGTGATATTTTGTATCGCAAACTCCCTATTTTTAGCGACGAAATTATAACCTCAAAAATCTGTGAACAACATTAAATCTGATTCCACATTTCATAATCCTCAATGATTTCTTTGTAGATTCTATTGAAGATGTGATGCGTATAAAAAATAAGTTAGCAATAGTTTCCATCCTGGAGGGTTCCACTTACGAAAAAGGAAATCCAGCTGTTCAGATTTATTAGACAGCTTTGATTCTTTTTTCAGGAATATTGATTTTGAAAACTCAACATTCATGACCATTGTTAATTAAGACAGCAATGTTGCACTAACCAAACGTCGTATATTGCATCAGAAAAATCACATTTTTGATCCATTCTGCCAGAAGAACTTTCAGAATACTAAATGATGGAATAAAACAGGAATTATTCCCTTGATTTATTCAATATCAACAGGTTGAATATCTTGGATTTTGCGACGCAAGTAAACGAGTTTATGTTGCGATCATATACGGAACATCTATTGGAGGTAGGTATATCTAGGCAAATTTAATTACGGCGAAAATTAAGGTAGCTACAATAAAGAAAGTTTCTAACCTAAGATTGGAACTTTGTGAAGCTTATTTATTTTCCAAGTTATGGAAAACAATGAAGAACAATATACCAAAGGGCAAATTTTTTCCCTTGGAGAGATTCCATAATTGTGCTGAAATGTCTCCGATTTTCTATCGAACAGGAAGGGATTTATAGAAACAGAACTGCAGCAATTACAAATGTACTACCAAGAAACCAGTTGAATCATGAACCATCAAACTTCAATCCAGCAGGTCATGCGCCCAGAGGAATGACAGTACAATTGGATCAATTTTATCAGAAATGATAAGTAAATTTGCAACTTGCCCAAACTTGAAAATTTACTTATCATTTCTGATATAATTGATCCAATTGTACAAGATACCTTACTGTCATTCCTCTGGGCTGGATATTAATGGACTAAGAAAGTAAACTGTTTAAATGTAAACAACCAGGCTAGTAAAATTTTATCACTTTCTCCATTCATGGATTAAAATGGTATTATGCGCGTTGGAGGACGCCTTTATAACATTTTTAGTAGTTATGATAAAAAAAACTACAATTCGGCCGAATTCCCACTCCTTAAACAGATTGATTATTTCTTTCTTCCACAGAAAATATCTTCATCCTGGCCCATCCTTAACATTCTATCTAATAAAATAAAAATTTTAAATCATTAAAAGTGTGCTGGTGTGTGTTTTGTACAAGGTACCAATCAAGTCAATTAATGGACAAACTTTTAAAAAGGGTTTTGCTAGCTAGACCATTTAACAGATGTGATGTGGATTACGCAGGACCGATTTAGTTAGTTTCTAAACGGAGAGGAGGAGCGAAACTAACAGAAGGCTATAAATCCATATTTGTGTGCATGGTGACGCATACCATCCACATCGAGCTCTTCAGTGATTTACCTTTGGAGGCGTTCATCGCAACTTTGAAGTTATTTATTTTAAGTAGAGGTATATGCTTACAATAAAAATAGTGATAACGGTGTCGCTTTTACTTGTGCTCATCGAAAGCTTTAAAACGTTTTCTCTTTGGTAAACGCTAAGGAACACTAACAAGTTGTTTCTGTATTTTCAAGATGACATTTTATAAAATAATAAACTGGCATTTCATTCCACCCTACACTACACGTGGTGTTGTCGTCAGACTAAAAGATTATGTTGAAACCCAACATAATAGATCTTTTCAAAACTTTCATTGCATTATCCACCTTGCTGCAGCCAAATTCTGTAACTGTGAAGCGGTGAAGTGATAAAAATTTCTTCGTTTCTTTTCATTAAAAAACTTATCACTTCACCGCTTCACAATTACAGAATTTGGCTGCTGGTCTTATGTTAAAAGGTAATGAAAATTGACAATGTATTTAAAGAAGTTGCTAAAATCGTTAAATTTATTTGAGCAGGTGGCTTAAACCATCGAGCATTGATGACATTGCTAAAAGATGTGGAATGTGATAACGAAGATTTGCAATATTATACCGAAGTGCGTTGCCTTTCAAATCATAAGTTTTAAGAAGATTTTTACAACTGTTGGATGAAATTAAAGCCCTGAATCACTGAACTAAAAAAGTTGATTGAATATCAGGTTTGGCTTTCTTAGTTCTCAGTCAACTCAATATTATTTTCCAGTGTAAAAATGTGCTTATAACCTCGTTGTATGACCAAATAAATTCATTCAAACAAAAGATGTCTTATGGAAAATAAAATTGAAAAGAGAAAATTCGTGCAATTTGAGATTGGCATTTCAATATTTTTTGCCCTCTGATATCTGTTGACATTGAAAATATCGACGAAAATTTGCAAATGGGTCCAATCAGACATTAGTTAGGGAAAGCCTGACTAAACTGGCCAGAAAGGGCAAGCCCTATTAGGACAATCTGATGTGGGCCTGTTCCGGGCCTATATTAAAATCTGGGCCTGAATTTGAATATATCCGTCCCTGATGGTTTTTTTTTCGCATTTCACCACTGGTTAGGCAATCTGATCACGACCTGATACTAAATATCTTAAACTTGATTAGGTCCTGATCCGACTATCCCAATCAGAGCCTGTTTGGGAAAAATCATTAAACTCATGATCAGGGCCCTATCAAACTAGGACAAACCTTATCAAGGCCATATTTGAACCTTAACAAATTTCTGCTTAGGGAGTTTACAAAAATACGATGCGACACGCTATTAAACCAAAAATATAAGGAAATTGGTATTCCAGAGTTTTACGATTATTTATCTGCAGACTAAGAACTCGACATTTTGTTGTATGCATATTATCCATGTTTGGTAGCACGTTTATATGTGAACACATTTTTTTACAAATGAAGATGAATAAAACTGTGAAGCGAGCCAAATTGACTGAAAAGCATTTAGCATCGATATTAAAAATTACATCAAGTCATAAACTGATTAATAATAAATATATTTTTGACGAACGTTTTGAAAATATTTTTAAGAACTAATAAATTTCTATACAAACAATTTTCTTTTGTTTTCTTTAACAAATTTAAAACTTTTAATAAAACCAAGAACATGTGCCCACGGCTTTGGAAAATAATTTTTGAAAAATTTGGCCCGTATACTGAAATAATTAATTACATTAATTTTAATCAATTTTCGCCAAAGAGCTAGTTATTAAAATCAATATTTTTTATATTAAAGCAATTAAAATATAAAATGATTCAATACAATCAATGCAAAATCAAGATGACATTAAATCATAAATTTAAGAGAATTCAGTATATGAAGAGTTTTATTTCCAACAATTTTGAAGACAACAGAGCGATCGATTTGGATTCAAATAACGAAAGACGGGATAAAATCTTCATAACCATTAATAATCAATACATCAATAAATCAACCAATCGATAAATCAATAAATTAACAATCAATATATCAATCAAACAATATATCAATAAATCAATCAATAAATAAACAAATCAATATATTGATGAATCAATATATTACTAAATCAATATAATAATAAATCAAAAAATGAAAATAAAGATCAATAAAACAATAAATAAACAAAACAATTAACCAACAAATCAATATATCAATAAATCTATCAATAAATAAACAAATCAGTAAATTAATATATCAATAAATCAATAAATTAATAAATCAATAAATTAATAAATCCATAAATATATAAATCAATAAATCAATATATCCATCAATCAATAAACAATAAATCAACAAATCAATATATCAATAAATCAATCAATAAATAAACAAATCAATGAATTAATAAATCAATAAATTAATAAATCAATAAATTAATTTATTAATTAATTAATAAAATAATAAATTAATAAATCAATCAATCAACAAATTAATAAATCAATCAATCAATAAATCAATTAAGTTTTTTTTCACTAAATTAGAATTTTTTAGGTCTTTCTGAACATTAGTCACCCATCTTAGATATGATCTACTTCTTAGGCGATCCATTGCTAGTTTATTTTACAACCTAAAGTTTTTATCATATCATACAAAACTTTTTTAGAACTGAAAATTCAATAAAAACCGAATTGTTTGTTGCGGTCAACGCAAGCAGGTTAAAAATCAATATCAACGGAATGGTAGTTGATTATTTAATTTCTAATGAATCACTAGGGCTCAAATATTTCTGAAAATCCTCAAGTAAAAACTTTTTCTATAAATATGTTTTGACTATATTGATTTTATGACAACTTATAATAAAAATAGTTTTTAGTGCATTACCTGGTTCTAGTGTTGTTGCTAAAAGTATTGAAGGCAGGCAGAGCATAATGAACTTAACCTCAAACATTTTTACTCAGTTTTTTTATTTAACAATAATCTGAATAATTCAATTAGACATTCATTATAACTTTTCTGCGAAAAAAATATTCATCACTCACAAATATCATGACCCTCACTTTTATGTTTATTTTATGTAATGGTGCTCAATACTTTAGATATTTGGAGTTTTTGATGGAACAAATTTTTTATATCACATGTTTGATAAATTTGCTACATTAACCTTTTTTATGGGTTTTTTTTTATTCTGTAGTTTAATTATTTTTTTCTACTATAATTACCCTCTGAGAATATTTGTTTTATTATGGTAATAAATTTAATGTTTTTTTTACACTTAAAATTTGCTAAAACTTATGGACATCACAGAATTTTATTCACTCCACTTGTTTTATTGTTACTTTCACTTTGCTTTTTTTTAATGTATTTTTTTCTATGAAATTTTTTCGTTAGGCAATATTTTTCTAGCTTTTTACGGATTGTTGGGTGAAAATCATATAGTTCACGTAAACGAAATCTTACAAATATCATATTTTAATCACAGGTGGTTGGAGTATCGAACTGAACTCTACTACATTGTGCATAGAACTCAATTTTTTTAAATTTTGTTTACTTGAGAATCTTGAATGTTTATTCTGAAAATAAAAATAGAAGAAAAAATTTTAGTTTTTCACAATTTTTTTTAAAAACAAAAATTTTATTTTTCAAACTTCAAACACAGCATGCGTGTTTACGTTACTTATTTCACAGTCGATGAAAACAGAATAAACATAAATTGCTGTTGATATTCCAAACAATATGGCAGTGTCATGAAATTTCGAAACTAAAATAACTACAATTAGACAACAAAGCAAGTGGAATGAAAAGTTTTCAAACTAAAAATCACAACGCCATCAAAGTTTATTGTTTACACCAAATTTGTTTTAATATTAGTTTTTTTTATCTACTTAAAAATTAATTGAAAATACCATAGTGGCTTAATTGATTATTTTTTTTATTTTTACGAAAATTAATTTGATTTCATATTGTTTCAATATGATTTTTCATAAAATTTATTTTGAAACAAAAATTCCAACTAACCCACTTCAAAAGTCAATTAAAAGTTGGAATTGGGTTACCAGGGTTGGAATAAAAAATGAAATAAAATTTATTGATTTATGAGCAAAGTTTTTGATATTCTATAAGAAGAATTTATTCTTGATAAGTTCTAATAGTATTATTCTTTATATAGCTGGCTCGATTATTTATTTATTTATTTTTCAAAGTTTAATAAGTGTTTCAATATTATGGTTTAATAAATTATTTTGTGTTTTATACAAGTAATAAAAGTGAGCAATATAAGTAATTAAAACAATACTCCAACTTTTTATCGCAGAACAGCAATTTTCAATTTTTCCCACTATAGCGAATATATCTTGATGAAACCTATATTTTAGTTCAAGCGTCTTAAAAAAAGGTCAGGTTTCATTACATCATTCACTTTAATAATAATATTGTTATGCATGAACATGTTCGGCGGGCTAGTGTAGAGTAGGCAATGCTTTAATTATCATAAAATGTAAATTTAGTTCCGATAATGCGTAAAATGGTTTTAGCTAAGACGTACAAAGGTTATAGCTAGTGCAAATGTGTTTAGGTGCGAAGGTAGTGATAAAAACATTATTACAATTTGTTATTTTTCTGCGAATAACTGAATCGAAATATTTGCTTTCAAGCATTTTTCGAAATAATGATCTCAATAAGTACAACGAATTCATTTTCCATTATTAATTTTATTATATATTTATTTGTAATAAAAGCTCATCAAATTTATTATTTACTACAAAAAGCAATGATATCAGCGAAAAAAACATCAAAAACTGAAAATTTTAGTTCGTAAAAATGGTGAACTTTAATTTTTTTTTTTTGATTTTTTTTCAGAATGATTGGATTGATTTACACAATTTTTAACTGTAATGAAGTCAATACATACAAACATGCAATCAGTCCAAATAAAAGTTTGAAAACAGTTTGAAATACAAAGTGAAGCTGATAAAGTTAAGTGAAAGTAAATATGAATTTTGTTACTTGAAATTTTGAAAAAAAAGTTTAGGTAGAATTTTTACGATCAAATCATTCAAGCGACTTAATTTTAAAGGTACAGTTGAGATCAACGTTTTTTTAGAACTATTAGGTTTTTCCTTTTATCTTTGAGAATACATCAAAATTTTGCAACCAAAATTGATAGTGATAAATTACTCATTAGACCAACGGAAACTGTATAGTATATTATCGGTTAGGTGTAATATCAACATAATACGGATATCACTGTACATCATTGTCGTTGGTAATCCTGAAGAAGACACAAAAACCGAGCTGAACCTCTTACTAGAAGAAGATAATCAAGCCGTTCTCCTCCACAACTAAATAAAGATCTTAAACCATAAAGTCACACCACAAATCTAAATTCACCTAACCTTAACATAAAACCAGTACTAAAACTGAATTAAACGTAATTCTATTGTAAAATTTCATGACTTGTAATTGTCTTTCTTTATTCTACTCTACAACTATTACAACTTTTCATATCAATAAATTTTCTTTTATATATAAGAAATAAACAAAAAATTCTGAGCACGTTTACCATACAATTCATTTTGACCACTTTTCTTCAATTTAACAAAAATAACATTTTAAATAAAAAAAAATCAATAAAATTTGTATAATAAAAGTAAAAGAAACATTTCCGTTTAAGAACAAATAATAAAACGAAAGAAAATTGAATTTAAGGCAACTGGCAAAAAAAAAACAACTGTAAAAAAAATTAAATCTTTTCGACTTTATTCACACGTTTTTAAGAATGAAAATGAAAATGGGAAATCAAATTTTTTTTATATTTCACTGAATTTAATAGTTCCGCTAAATTTTTTCTTCTGTCTGAAAATAAAAGTTTTGTTATTTCTTTTATATAGTTCCGACTATTAAACGCCATAAAGTTTCAAATGGCGAATTCTGAAATGTTGTGGATGATATCTTTTCGTATGACGGAGGTTAAAAAAAAATTAAAATTAATCAAATTTTCTCTTTTGTTACTGTCATTGACGTCGTGCAGCTGAGAATTTTACAGAAAGACGATAAATCTTTTCAATTTTAGTTAAAATTTCACCCAACAACGGTGCAAAAGAATTACTCCAGGGTATATACAACTACCTCACATAATAATAAATAATAAAATCTCTTATAATTATGAAAATTCAAAAAAAAAAATTAAATATGTAAAACTTTAATAATGAAATTAAATTAAAATTCATATTTATGTGTTCGTTTAAATATTTTCTTGTTTTTCATATATAAATATGAAAACCAAAGAAAATATTTTATTTTAAAGATCACCAAGAACAATAAGGAAAGCTTACTTAAAATAACAAGCAGACGATGGTAAATAACAGTTATTTTCGTTTCTATACTGACATTATAAACAGAACACAACAAACATTTCATTGTGTTTGAATAATGGTTTTTCATTGTTTTGATTTATTTATATTTTTACTGGGATTTAGAAATTATATCATGTTGTTAATAAATACTTGAGGCAAAGAAATTATACGAACATATGTAATTAAATGACGTAACGAATTACCGAAAAGTTCTACCAAACAGGTTAAACAATTCAATACTATGATATGATATGAGAATTTCTGTTAAAAATCAATAATGATTAATTTATAACAAGTCTTAGACTGAATCCCAATTGAATGCTATGCTAAATGATTGCCAAATTCTAAATCGTGCTAAATTGTAACATAATCTTACAGATACATTTTTTGAATTATCAAACAAACATTGATATGTTAATTATGACAGTTAAAACAATTCACAACAAATTTAGAATCCAAATTCCACAAGTAGTTAACTAAAAAATTTTTATCCGTAAAAAAATGGTTTTAATGCATTAATTCAAATTCAATTCTGTACCTCGATGACATAAAAATAGTTTACAATCTACTAGTTAGGGCCATTACTGGCAGCTTGTAAACTTGCCTAGTGTGATCATGTTCACAATCTATTTGGCAGATCTACCGAAAAACTTAATTAGTTGGCTACTATACAATCTACTCAATAGCTTTTGAACTAGCCAACTAGCAGCTTGCAAATTATCTTTGGATCATCGAGACTTAAGTTAAAGCCTAAGCCCAGGCCTACATCGAAGCCGAAACCGAAACCTAAGCCTAAACTTAAGCTTAAGACTAAGCCTAAACCTAAGCCTAAACCTAATCCTAAGCCGAAGTCTACCCTAAGTTTAAGCCTAAACCTAAACCTCAGCCTAAGCCTTAGCTTAAGCCTATGCTTAAGTCTAATCCTAAGCGTAAGCCTAAACGTAAGCCTAAGACTAAGCCCAGATTTAGGTCCAAGCCTAAGCCTAAAGCTTAGTCTAAGCCTAATCCATACCCTAAACCTAAGTGTAAGTCTCAGAAAAAGTCTTAGCCTAAGTCTAAGCCTAGGTCTAAGCATTATCCTTGGCCTAAGCCAAAGCTTAAACCTAAGCAAAATCCAAAACCTAAGCTCAAGCCCAAGCCCAATCCCGAGCCCAAGCCCAAGCCCAAGCCCAAGTCCAAGTCCAAGTCCACGTCCAAGTCCAAGTCCAAGTCCAAGTCCAAGTCCAAGTCCAAGTCCAAGTCCAAGTCCAAGTCCAAGTCCAAGTCCAAGTCCAAGTCCAAGTCCAAGTCCAAGTCCAAGTCCAAGTCCAAGTCCAAGTCCAAGTCCAAGTCCAAGTCCAAGTCCAAGTCCAAGTCCAAGCCCAAGTCGAAGCCCAAGCCCAACCCCAACCCCAAACTTAAGCCCAAGCTCAAGCCCACGCCCAACCCCAATCCAAGGCCCAAGCCAAGTCAAAGCCCAAGCTTAAGCCCAAGCCAAAGCCTAAATATACAATGTATACTCAATATTGTCTTATTAAAAAAAAAGCCAAAGCCCAAGGAAAAGCCAAAGCTTAAGCCTAAACTTTAGCCAAAACCAAAGCCAAAGCCTTAGCCTAAGTCAAAGCCAAGGCCAAAGAGAAAGCCAAAGTCTAAGGCAAAGTCTTCGTCAAAGCCTAAACCAAAGCCTTAGCCTAAGCCTGAGCCTTAGCCTGAGCCTAAGCCTAAACTTAAGCCCAAGAATCAGCTTCAGCCTAAGCTTAAGCCTAAGCCAAATCCTTAACCAAAGCTTAAGTCTAAGCCTTAGCCTGGGCCTAAGTCTAACTCTCAGCTTTAACCTAACCTAAGCCTAAGTATAAGAATGAGCCTAAGCATAAAACTAGTCTGAGTTTGAGTCCGAGTCTGAGTTTGAGTCCAGGTCCGAATCCGAGTCCGAGTTCGACTCAGAATCAGAATCAGAGTCCGAGTCCGAGTTCGAGTCAGCATTAGAAACAGAGTCCGAGTTCGAGTCAGCATCAGAAACAGAGTCCGAGTCCGAGTCCGAGTCAGAGTCCGAGTCGGAGTCCGAGTCCGAGTCCGAGTCCGAGTCCGAATCCCAGTCCGTGTCTGAGTCTAAGTCTAAGTCTAAGTCTGAGTCAGAATCAGAATCAGAGTCAGAGTCAAAGTCAGAGTCAGAGTCAGAGTCAGAGTCTGAGTCTGAGTCTGAGTCGAAGTTTGAGTCTGAGTTTGAGTCTGAGTCTGAGTCTGAGTCTGAGTCTGAGTCTGAGTCTGAGTCTGAGTCTAAGCCTGAGCCTGAGTCTGAGTCTGAGTCTGAGTCTGAGTCTGGATCTGAGTCTGGATCTGAGTCTGAGTCTGAGTCTGAGTCTGAGTCTGAGTCTGAGTCTGAGTCTGAGTCTGTGTCTGAGTCTGAGTCTGAGTCTAAATCTGAGTCTGAGTCTGGGTTTGAGTCTAAATCTGAGTTTGAGTTTGTGTCTGGGTCTAAATCTGAGTCTGAGTCAAAGTCAAAGTCAAAGTCAGAGTCAGAGTCAGAGTCAGAGTCAGAGTCTGAGTCTGAGTCTGAGTCTAAGTCTAAGTCTGAGTCTGAGTCTGAGTCTGAGTCAGAGTCAGAGTCTGAGTCTGAGTCTGAGTCTGAGTCTGAGTCTGAGTCTGAGTCTGAGTCTGAGTCTGAGTCTGAGTCTGAGTCTGAGTCTGAGTCTGAGTCTGAGTCTGAGTCTGAGTCTGAGTCTGAGTCTGAGTCTGAGTCTGAGTCTGAGTCTGAGTCTGAGTGAGTCTGAGTTTGAGTCTGAGTATGAGTCTGAGTCAGAGTCAGAGTCAGAGTCAGAGTCTGAGTCTGAGTCTGAGTCTGAGTCTGAGTCTGAGTCTGAGTCTGAGTCTGAGTCTGAGTCTGAGTTTGAGTCTGAGTCTGAGTCTGAGTCCGAGTCTTAGTCTAAGTCTGAGTTTGAGTCTGAGTCTGAGTCTGACTCTGAGTTCCAGTCTGAGTCTGAGTCTGAATCTGAATTTGAGTCTGAGTCTGAGACTGAGTCTGAGTTTGAATCTTAGTCTGAGTCTAAGTTTGAGTCTGAGTCTGAGTCGGAGCTGGAGTGGGAGTCGGAGTCTGAGTCTGAGTCTGAGTCTGAGTCTGAGTCTGAGTCTGAGTCTGAGTCTGAGTCTGAGTCTGAGTCTGAGTCTGAGTCTGAGTCTGATTCTGATTCTGAATCTGAGTCTAAGTCTGAGTCTGAGTCTAAGTCTCAGTCTGAGTCTGGGTCTTAGTCTGAGTCTGAGTCTGAGTCTGAGTCTGAGTCTGCGTCTGAGTCTGAGTCTGAGTCTGAGTCTGAGTCTGAGTCTGAGTCCGAGTCTGAGTCTGAGTCTGAGTCTGAGTCTGAATCTGAGTCTAAGTCTGATTTTTTACACTAACTCCATCTGCCCCTAACTACTTTAATTAAATAAAAGTTAAATAAAAGTTACCAAATCAATTCTGTTTATTCTTTTTTATTTTTCAAGTGAATTATTTTTTGTGTTAGTGTAACTACAAAAAATCTTAAATAAAATAAACAAATAAAAAGTATTTTAATATATTATTGAACCAGGGTGAGCAAAAAAGTCCAAGGAGAGGAGAAAACCTACATTGGAGCTATTTTCTAATAGTTTTTTGACTTCAGTTTCGTTTTCTTTGTATTTCTTAATATTGAATTAGAAAATTAGTTTTACGGAGATAAATAGGGTTGAGTGAGAGATTGGCATTAAGCGGTTGGATGTAAAATTCTAAATTTTTTGTGAATGGCAGTCTCAACAATATAGATAAGTTAAAGTAAAAGTTATGTTAAATTAGAAGACGTTGATGGGCAGATAAAAGAGATTATCTATGAATGACCGATTATGTCTGCGTGATGGGGATGGAAGTTAATGGAATCAGTAAAAAAAAATTTTTGTACTCCCCGGTTAAGGAATTATTACTTAATCATTACAGGACAGGACGGAAGGAGGAGAGAAGTGGACCACATTCGTTCTGAGAATTATATTGATAAATTGATAGTCGGGCCAAAACTTAAACCTAGAGATAAAGAGTCTTATGATCTAACGATCGAAAGAGCGAAACAACAAGGGCCGGAATTACAGGACAGGACGCAAGGAGGAGATCTGTGAACTAGATTCTTTCTGAGAATTATATTAATAAACTGAGAGTTGGGCCCGAACCCAAACTTAGAGATGAAGAGTCTCATGATCTAACGACTCAAATAGAGCAACAAAATAAAAACGGATAAAAGAAAAATAAAAATGGATACAAAAGGAATTCAAAAAAACTTAAGGAACAAACGAAGAAACCATTTGGATAGGTGGCCGTATATTAATTAAGCTGATTGACAAAACAAAACATAAACTATTTCAAAAAGAAAAACAATATTTTAGCTTATACAGCTTTAATCGTCAAAATTTCAACCTGTCAATTCGCACAATAGTTTTATTGATTTCCTCCACTTTTCATCCTCATCACGTAGGTATAATCGCGCATTTATAGACAAACTCTTTTATCTGCCCCTGATAGTTAAGTTAGTAATAAATGATGTTAGTTGGTAGTAAATAATGAACACAGTTATCAGGGCAAGATAAAAGAGTTTGTCTATGAATTCGCGTAGCGTCTATGTGATGCGGTTGAAAAGTGGAAGAAATCACAAAAAAAAGTTGTGGATTTGCTTGACCATTACAAATCTAAGCAGTCACAGTTTTAAAGTTAATACTAAAAAGTACTCTCCCCCTTCAACTCCGAAAATTACGAAAGAAAAAAATTGAAAAAATTCACGGTTATACGAAATGTTGTAAAAATGGAACGAAAACTATAGCAACTCATCATTAAAAATGTTATTTGGAGGGGGTTGAATGTGGAAATTTAAAAAAAATTATTTTTGACCTTGACGAGTTGGGTGTCATATAAAAGGTGAATTTATTGTTAGCTCAAAACTGTTTTTCTTGTAATTTTCAGCAGCAAAGTTTTCGATTTATTTTCAAAAATGTAAAAATTTTGCCTGTCATCCTCCCCGCCCTTAACTTCGAACATTAGAACAGGGAAAATTTGACAAACGGTTATCCGAAATATGGTCAATCATTTAAAATGTAAATATTAGAGGGGGTTGAGAGTACAAGTCTTAAAAAAATATATTTTTGACGTTGACGAGTGCCAAGGGGTGTCATATGAAAGGTGATATTTTTTATAGTCAAAAAATCTTAATTGTGTTTTGAGAAAAACTATTCTCGTAGTATAGTATATACAAAGAACCCTTTGTGTGCGAGTAATATTCGCACTTGTACGATCTTTTTTTTATCTGGACCTTAGTCAGTACAACGAAAACAATAAAACTTGATAGCAAAACGCTCAAAGCAAAAATAATTAATAAAAGAAAACCAAATAAATTTTCATAATTTTTCAATGTATATTAAAATTTCAATTCCCGGCAGAATGTCTCAATATAAATTACTTATGTTTGTTAATTTCTTGTTTCATGATGACGTTTATTCTACCCCATCACTATGTATCCCATCACCATGTAGTCAATGAAACAGAAAATCTTTAATGAAATTTTGTTATTCTTGTAATTTTTATTTACTTATCATAACAAATAATTTATAATAATAAAATGAACAATAACTTTTCTTTAATGTCGCTTCCATATGTGAATTATGTATGAATTTTTTATAATATAATTTTATTGCTTATGTTCGTTGGATTATGTGGTTGGATCACTGAATAAGTTTAAGGTGGAAATTTTGATGAACTTTATGGTATAATTTACCTTATGGTGGAAGTAGTATTTCTTTCATTTATTTTTTTTTTTAAATTCGGTGAATGAAATAATTGAAAAAAATTATTGAAGAGTAAAATAATGAACAACAATACCATTAACATCACATTATGCAATATCGTATTACAAGTTACAACCCAAACCCAACATGTCATCAAATTAAATTATTCGTTTAACAATGATATCGTAAATTTTAGAAAAGAAAAGCAAAATAACAAAATTGAATTTACCAAACTTTAATAGAAAAACTTAAAATTAATTACAAAATAGTTTTAATTATATTAAACAACAAATCTGCAAACCACATAAATATTTTAAATTAATGTTTATTGTTTTAGTTTCACTATTAAATTGGATTAAATTTTTTTTTTTTTGGTTATTTATTAATGAATTAGATATTTTGATGATTCGTTTCGGAATAAATTATAGAGTTCAAAAGCAAAAGAGTTTTTTTTTACAATTTTTTGTCTTAGTGAAAAGTTATGTCAAGTTTTAGGTATAAACAACACATTTACCTCAAATTCTTTCGAAAAACTACTCTCAAGCAAAATTGTGCTATTTGTTAATGCAACAGTATTTTGCCGATTCAAAAGTTAATATTTTATCTTCAAACCCAGGTTCAGAATCAAATTCAGGATTTGACTCAGATTGTGATTCAAGTTTCAACAATTAAAGTGCAATAATAAATCGCATGTTTTCTATTTAGAGCTGTGTTCACTTTTGAAAGACGAATAAATTTAAAACTTTTACTTTAATTGCGTTTTGTAATCTGAAACGCTCTATATAATATAAAAAAACGTTTGTTAAACACAATATATTTCTAAAATTTATAGTCGTGATGTCTTGAATTTGAAAAAAAAAAAATTGGAATCAATGAAACCAGAATTTCATTCCCAGCCAAATAACATTGCTTCGAATGATAAATTGACATTCCTAATATTTTAGACTATATAGAAGATTTATTTATATGAGAATTTTTTTCTGTTTAAATCCTCATATATTGTAGCGAACATACGTGTCATTTGATAAAATTGTACAATATCAAATAAATCCAGTAATTTATTTAGTTTTGAAATGAAAAATTTCAAATATATTTTTTTTTCTTGACAATATTGATTTCAACGTAATAAAAACGGTTAAAGGGTGGATTAGATTTTTTTTGTTGATTGAATTATAAAAAAATTGAAACATTTTTAAATATAATAAATATATGATCAGCGTACGTACGTCACATCAACTGTGTTGGTACTGAACATTATTTTCAGTAACCCTAAATGTTGACGTAAATTTCAATTAAATTAATATTTAAAATTTTTCAATTCCTTTCCACTCAGTTATTACAAACTATATCCTTTTTTTTTTTTTTTTTTTTTTTTTAATAAAATGTGTTGTGTAGTAGGAATTACAATATGTGTCACAATAACACATAAAAACCTTTTAAGACCAAGATCCCACAAGAACATACGTTCAAAGGTGTTGATGGACGTAAATTTTTCTTTTTTTGTATTTTTATATTTTTTGTTAAAGAATGGCTAACTAAACAAAAAATCCTATCACTGACAAAATATGACATAGGCCAATATTTTATGATAGAATAGAGAAAATAAAAGTAAATTAAAAAGTAAATAGCAAATTTTGACAAAAATTTGCTGCAACAAAACAAAAATATAGTTGCCAATAATCCAGCCGGTTGCATATTCCTTGATCCTGTGACGCACTCTCTTTCTTAAAGATTAAAGGCCCACACATAATTATATGAAGGCTCATTTCTTCAAGGAAGCAACAGCGTCTCATCATCAAGGATCATTTAACAGCTAGGATTGAGGGTGCTACCGTTGACTGAATACAGTTCATCCGCCACCACCCCTAAGATGTCACCTTGGCTAGTGATATCTCACTGCTATTGCCAGTGGTGTGTGATATCTCACGTCAACTCGTATGTCAATAGCAGGGACTGGAGTACGCGGGGTTGTCACACCCGTAGATCAAAAATAAAAAAAAAATGTCAAAACAATAAAAACTGATCCCTCCATGCGGGACATGGACAAAAAAATGTATTATTTTGCTTAAATATAGCATCCGTGAACTTATATTTATTGGAAGAAAACCCTTATCAAATAGAAAAAAGCAACAAAAATATAAAATTAATATTAATGCATAAAATTTTCGAGAAACTTTTTGTAAAATTTAATTAAAGTAATTAAGAAGAAAAATATAAAGTTTCGAGATTAATATCTTTAAATAAATAATTTTTTGGCGTCGTCGTTACAGTTTGGAACAAGTTTGTAATAATTTTAAGAAAACATCGATTAACATAATCTTACTCGCAGATGTCATAGGTCTTGGTTAGATTTATCCTCATTTGCAAACAATCTTTAGTTTCTGACTTGTAAAAAAAATTTTATAGGATCTGCAACAGGTTTAATATCTACTATAATAAAAACGATGCTTTTGGGCTTATTTTTAATGGAATTCTTAAAGCAGGGTGGTCTTTGTATGACTGTGTAGAGAGTGACTTTATGCAGAGGCCAGAGCTGACTCTTTCAAATATTGCTACAACTTAAAAAAATAAAAAGCTTATACAAAAATGTTTAAAAAACTATACAGAATTTTCGAATTTCTGAAAAACATTTCTAAAAGGAAATATAAGTGTTTTAAGGAGGAAATAATTACTGTGTCGTTAAAGAAGTTATTTTGTTGATGTGGTTAATTGTTCAATAAATTTGCAAATCGCTTTTGATATAAAGTCGCTTTTGGTATATATAAACGCAAAAATAAATCAATATATTTTAAATATTTTTACGATTCTACATAATCGCAATTGAATACAAAACAAAATTGTATTCAACCTCATTTTTCCCTATAAAATATTTCAAAAGTAAAATCAACGTCACATGGTTTCCAAGAAAAAGGAAAAAACAAAAACTTTAAATAAATTTCTCGATTTTTAATTTCTAAATTTATACACAAATAAAATGTTCAAATCGATTTTTAGTCAGTGCTCCACCCACGAAATGAGTCTTTAGTATGACCATCGTATGCTACGTTAAATTTTCTATAAAAGTCGTATTTATAATTAATGTAGAAATTTTTTTTACTGTTAGAAATAAATTAATATATAGAGCGCGGGACGACAAAAAATTCCATAAATCGGTCATTCTGTTACATACCGAACAGATTAGGAAAAAATGTGACCAAGACATTTTTGGATTAGCTGAAAAATTTTTTACTTGTTCTACATAAACAAAAAGATATACGTGTTCGAGGATTTTGTATTATTTTTTTTGGCAGGAAAATAGAACGGCTCTAAATTTCAAAAATCCGGTATTTTTGGTTTGAAGATTTATTATCAAAGATTCATAATTTCGGTTCTGGTAAAGATAGACACTTTTTTCTGTGATATTTTCATTGTTTTTTTTAAAGTTAAAAGTCGGACTTTTAAAAATATCTGTTATCTATAAAAAATTATTAATAAATTCCTAATGTTATAAACAAATAATATGTTAAAATCGATTTTTAGTTACTGGCTAACAAAACTAAAGAGAGTTTAGTACAACAATCGTATTCTACGTTCAATTTTCTATAAAAAACGTATATTGAATAAGTTTTACTGTTACGAATGAATTAACTTTTCCCGCGCGGAACAACAAAAATTTATGAAATTTTTGTCGTCTACACCTTTTGGTCTTTTTGAATTCACAAAAATGACTTTTAGTTTTAGGAATTCTGCTCAATCGTTCCAAAGATTGATTGATACACTGCGTTTTAACCGGATTCAGTTTTTGCTTCGTTTATATGGATGATGTTCTTGTAGCATAAAAAAACCCAGAGGAGCATCTTATCCACCTCCAAATGATTTTTCAAAGATTCTATGAAAATAGTCTCATTATTAATCCAGATAAATGCGTTTTTGCTAAATCTGAGATTATATTCTTAGGTCATGTGGTTAATGAACACGGCATTTTGCCAGATCGTGAAAGTGTTCAAGTCATAAAAGACTTTGAACGTCCCACTACAGTTAAGCAGCTTAAGAGATTCTTAGGAATGCTTAATTTTTATAGACGATTCTTACCAGCTGCAGCAGCTGACCAAATTTTACTTAACGACTTCTTGAAATGATACAAGAAGAACAGTAAAATTCCTGCCACTTGGACCACAGAGTTCATCAATGCCTTTCAAAATTGCAAAGATAAGTTGTGCAATGCCAGCCTTCTTGCTCATCCGTCATCTTCCACTCGACTGGCAATTACGGTCGATGCATCTCATACAGCGATAGGAGCCATAGAGCAGCAATTTGTTGATGAAATCTGGCAACCGCTCAGTTTCTTCTCGGTACGCCTTAACGATGTCCAAATTAAATATAGCGCTTATGATCGAGAACTTCTCGCAGAGTATTCCGGCATCAAGCATTTCAGGTATCTTCTGGAAGGTCGTGAATTTACACTATTCACTGACCATAAACCTCTAATTTTTGCTTTTAAACAAAATCTTGAAAAAGCATCTCCCCGTCAATTTCGACACCTGGTTAACCTGGATTTCATTGGGCAATTTACCATTGATATCCAGCATATTTCTGGTACCGACAATGTCGTAGCCGACGCGTTATCACGTATAAATCAAATCCTCATTCCAGAGAAAATTGAATATGCTGCAATTGCGGACGCGCAAACGAATGACGAGGAATTGTTAACATTACTTCAAAGCAACACAACTGTGAAGTTTACTGCTTTTCCAGTTATTTTCAATGAAAGTAAACTGATTTATTGTGATATAACTTCAACTATACGCAGGCCATTTATTCTTGTAGCTTTTTGTCAAAGTGTTTTTGATGCATTTCATAGTTTTTCGCATCCTGGTGTTAAAGTTTCAATCAATCTTCTCACAAAACACGCAGGTTGGCCACCAATAAAAAAAGACGTTAGAAATATGGCTCAAAAATGCATAGCGTGTCAAAAATCCAAGGTTTCTCGACACACTAAGTCACCCCTTGGCAATATTAAATTGATCGTTATTCGCGGCGGCTTGAAAAAATCCCTGTTAGAGATATCAGAACTAGAACAGTTGCAATACATGGATTTCGAGATTTGGTGTTCCAGAATCAATTACAAGTGATCAGTGAACCCAATTTGAATCAAAATTGTTCACTGAGCTTTCCAATCTATTATAGGTTTCAAACAAAGTAGAACTACATCATACAATCTGAAATGCAACGGGATGATAGAAACAACCGTACAGATTGGACAACAATACTGCCTTCTGTCTTATTGGATTTAAGAACCTCCTTTAGTGATGAATTACAAACTACTACGGCGGAACTAACTTATGGAAGCTCGATACGAATTCCGGGACAATTTCTAAATTCTTCTACAAATTCATTCGTTCCCCAATCCGAGTTCGTCAAACAATTGAGAAAACGTTTCAATGAAATTGGACCTAAACCAGCGTATGCATTCGTGACGTCTTCTTCTTTTGTGAGCAAAGATCTCCAAACTTGCTCACACGTCCTCTTACGAACCGATGCTGTAAGGAAATCTTTATAACCTCCTTACACCGGCCCATTCAAAGTTTTGTTACGAAGGGTAATTCAAACTCGGTTATTGAAATTCAAACCACTGTCCCTCGCACATCAAATTTGCCTTAACAGAAATTTTCATAGTTGTTTTCATTTTTTCCTTTACACATAGTTTCTTGAACCCAAACCATGGTTGTCATCTACAATGGTTTTCGGTTAAAAATGAACATAAAACAGTTGCGCAATATCATAATTGCGCTATTCCCCAATAGATTTCCGACAATCGTTTCATAATTAATGTTTTTGTTGAAAATTATTTTTCGATTTTAATACAGTGAAGACACTTTTATTGGGTATAAAATTATTCAACGAAAGGAAATAATCAATAAACAGAATTATCGTGTTTATCGGTTGTTGAGGTGTAAAAACGGAGTTTTGTTTTGATTATAAATACGCAATTGAAGTTGTAGAGGGCCTCTTATGTCTTGTCAAATTTTTCTCTCGTGAAGATCAGAAGAAATGAATGAGGAGTGTGTCAGCTCAAATGAATTTCCTTACACAACACTGATGTCTACGGCTATCATATGTAGCAAATACTTCCTCTAATTTTGTTTTATTTTTAGAAGTCAAAGTGGTTCTTTTTCGATCACATCTAGGCAAGAGCCAACGTTATTTGTGGATTCTGATGTTACATTTTACTTTAATTTAAGCAAAGGTAATAATAATGGATGTTGGTATTGTTGACCTTGTTCGAAAAAATCGGAACGCTGAACTATGGTTAATTTTTTTCCCCAAGCCAGCAAGTGGGCCTATTGTATAAATATATGGCTTCCTACTGAGAAGGCGTTAAAGGTTAACAATTTGCAGTAACACCAAACAAAATGCTATTTTTTTGTTCTGTTTGTGCATTCTAAGTTTCGAATGCGCGGAATTTTTATGGCCAGAAAACTTACAAATTTGCTACCATTTTTTTTCAGGAATTTATATATGAAATTTAACTTATTATAAAACAATAACCGAATAAATAATTCCAGCACTAACTGGAAGCCTTTTTTTTCTCAATTACTAATCAATTTAAATTATTTAACCGATATGTTGATTTAAAATTTCATTCTTAAGTACCGCCATTATTTTTATAAAGCATAACCTGTATAACAATGAAATCTAAATGTGAATGGAAGTAAAGTGGAAGCGAAGGCTGAATGTTTTGAAATGTTAAATGTATGGGCATGGATGTAGGTATGGTTGATTAGGTGCATATGTGTGTGGGCCTGTGTATATGTGGTTGAGGGTGCGCGAGTGTATGAGGGGTGAGAATGTGAGAATATATGAGTAAATGTGGGGTTGGACGAGGTGATCGCGGTTCTTGTACATAGGGGGTTGCCAGAGTCAAATTTAGCTCACTTGTTTTCTTTTACATCCGTTCTTATCTCATAATTCACGTACAGATTCAGTTATTTGTGCTGGAGCAGCAGGTATTCTTCTCTCGACCCCATAGGCTGTAGCTAGTATGGGGCAAAAAAATAATCTCGCTAGGTACGCGACCTGCTATGCCAAGAAGCTCTTCCTTACAGTTTTAAGTTGTAATAACACAAATTTCGATTTAGAAATTAATGGAAAAACAGCCAAGATTTCAATCGACAGACTTTAACCCTGTTATCAGGAAAATTCAGGCGAAGAACAATACAGTGCTCGGGATATTCGCACCTTCGCACCGATGTTCCGCTCTGAGAGAATAGTTGATTGTGATAATGATGTCGCCGTGTTGATTTTTTCCAAGTCATCAAAATCAATCGCGCTAGCAGCAGCGGTTACTTCGCTCATACGATTGACAACTTGACGTAGGGTATATCTGCGTCCTCTTATAGAGCGTTTGATATTTCCAAGCATGTTTTCGAATAGGTGGGCGGTGAACGATTGCAATTCTCCCAGAAATTTAACTTCGTCGACCAAATGCACCAAATTGTGAACATTACTTGTGACATAGTGTTTGCCGTTTATCTTTTGGAAGCCGTTTATCTTTTGGAACAATACTACGTATTGTTTCAGAATTTTTCTTGCTAGAGGCAGTAAATGTGCAAAAATCGATGATTCACAAATTGTGACGGCACAAAACAATGTCAAGAAGTGTTGATAACCTGCGTAAGGCAAAACATCCTTCAGCACAATTATGCCAACATACAATAAAAATGAACGACACTCCAAGCCTTTCCAATGTGCCAAACAGTCTAATCCTCACGAACGGCGATGAATTTCACGCGGAAATTTGCACTTTTTTGGAAATTTCGTAAAAGTTTCGTAGTGTTCGAGTTCTGCGGAAAATGCCGTCTCTCCAAGCGAACAATAAGCGTTTCATAACTTCCAAATGCAGCAGATGTAGAGAATTACCTACTGGAAATTGTTTAATCATATCTACATTGAACTGCGTCAAGGGTGTGTTGCGCTCTTCGCTTCGGAAGCCTTCATCGGTACGTTCCAGGTGTTCCGCGTGTCCTTTGAAAAATGTTTTTCAACTGAATTCATCGAAATTGCCAACTATGGTGCACTTTTGACAACCATGGTTCCCGATGAAATTTACGACGCCCACAAAAACGAAATTCTCGTTATATATTTTATTAAATAAATATACTCGTCGACTCACCTTTAACGAAAGCGCGAGCCATTTCCCTGAAGTTATTCAGATAAATGTTTTTTGGGAATTGCCAAGACTAAAAAGTAACACATCAAAACAAATAGTTTTAGCAAATTGAGCTTCTCATCAATTATCCGGAACCATAAACAAAACAAACGCAAAAATGAATCAATATATTTTAAACAATGTTACGATTCTACATAATCGCAATGAAATACGAATCAAAGTTCTGTTTAACCTTAATTTCCTCTATACAATATTTCAAAAGTAAAATTGACGTCACATCGTTTCCAAGAAAAAGGGACAACAAAAACGTTAAAGTTCTCGAGTTTTCTTTGTATAAACATTTTGGATTTACCTAGAATATTTGAAAAATTAAGCAAAATTATATATAAAGAATTCCGTTTAGCGAAATGAAAATTAGTTTAAAATTAGAATGCGATAATGTAAAACTAATTTAAATTAGATGGCGATATGTATAATATGAATATAAAAAGGTGTAAATAAAAGTAAAATTAGTTTTTGTAAATAAAGTTTTGTGCATTATTTTGAACGCTGTGTTTATACTGGAAATTTCTTCAACCAACCGTTAGAATTTTTGAAGCTATTGGAAGAATATTCTAAGTAGGGGTACTGTTGCTGCATTGCTTGCACATTGTTGTGGTACAATGTAAGCCGCAGTATTCGAAGAAAAGATTTATCAAACAGGAATTTGAATAGTTAAAGAATTTGAACACATCAATATATCTTACTTCTAACCCTAAAAGTGAAAACTAACCATTTGAGTAATAAATTAACAGGACCGTTATACTTAGTTATATAGATATAACCTACAATATAATTGTTTAATTAACTCTAGTCGGTAAAAAGATTTAACAAAAAAGAAGAATCTAGAAAATTGCTTCCCTTAATTTTAATGGTCAATAAAAAAAATTGTAATAGGTCTTACTGTTAGAAAGTCGTTTATCTTAAAAAATTAATGGATTTTACTTTAACTAAGCATTAATTAAGTTTTGCTTTAATATTTTAATATATAATACAAACAAAATAAAAGAAGGTAGATATGTCCTTAAAGCTAATATAAAAATTTTATTAAATCAGTCGAGTAGTTTAAAATTTTCACATCTATTTGATTAAGTTCGAACTAATAACTATTTACAACTGATAGATTTATTGGTGTATACAAGCGATAAAAATAGCTTTTCAATTACATTAAGTTGTCGGAAAAAACAAATCAAAATAATAACAATATAAGAAATATTGATTGATATCTAAGTGAAATATGTGGTTTGTTACAAACATGAAACGAGTTTAATATTTCATGTTCCTTACAAATGTCAATATAATAATTACTTTTCATAACAAAACACACAAATTAATTTTTTGATTAAGAAATATAATCGTAAAATTTATGTGCCAAGTTGGTGTTGGTCTTATGTTGGTTGGTAACAGCCGTAACAATGATGAATTTATGATGCAATTTTCAATAAACCGAGAAGACACCTAAACATTTGTCGACGGTGGAAGCAAAATTATTAGGAACTATTTATCTTACTGATACTTATATAGCAAAACCTTCCTCTTCCTTTGAACAACACAACACAAAATCTAATTATTTCTTTTTCATGTTGACTAAAACGTTAAAAGAAATAACATCAAAATTGCATTAAAATTATAAGCTGTTGTGTGGATAAACATCTAACATATTGTTTAGGGAAGTGACAAACCAGAAGTTGGTACGTAAAATTATCACAAACCATATATATTGCAAAGTCAAAGAAAAAACTCAAAAATGAGAGCTTAATTAACCATCGATTTTAAGGTTTGAACCTGATTGATCAAAGATTAAAACATAATTAAAATATTGTAACCAAATCGCTACACACAACACTTGGTTACCAAAATAAAATCTCTACCTAGTATTTTCATTGTTGCGTATTTATTTCATTTCAGCTAAAAACCAAGAAAAACGAAATAGCAAAACCCAAATTTCAAGACGATCCAAATTATAAAAATCCATTTAACAATGCAAAGCATCTCATATCAAAACAAATGTAACAATCTATAATGCAAGTTACTAGTAATAAAAAGAACTACATTTCTGTCATTTGAGAAAGAAAAAAAGAACCGAGACTAAATTTAACAGCATATAAAATATGACATAACCAAATATTCAGAGAGTAAAATAAAGCAGTAAAGCAACAATAAAAAAATGATTTTGTTTCTTTCTTCTATTTGATGTTATGGAAAAGCTGGTACATTTATTGTATTAATTGTTTTGTTTGGTTTCGATGCAAATGAAAATGTAAACCTAACAGAATTTGTTGGGCATAACAAGCGGCTGATAGCTATCTATTAGTAGGTATAAAATGCTAGGAGAGAAGGTCACATAGTATCGAACCCTACGGTGCAGGTGGACGAATCCCCAGTATTGGCAGCTGCGGTGAGTAAACAAGCAGGCTCCCAGTCTTTGAAATCCAGCAACTAGTAACTAAAATGATATAATGGTAGCAGACTTGTGTTATCTAAGATCAAATGATGACAGGTAAATTCCCTATAAACCAAGCGTTGAAGGATGTTGTAAAAATCAATGAAGCATAAATCTGCCGTAAATGATTACACAGTTGCCCTTGGCGCCATGGCAAAAGAAAATAAATTCTACAAGACGGCACGGTCATAGAAAGCAAGCGTAGATGAAACCTCTATAAGACGTCAAAGAGAAGTGCTGATGACATGCGAGTTCAACCACTTTCACAAAAAAAAAGTAAAACCACAAACAAGATTCAAGAAGAACCTATATCACGATCCAAACAGAGCATGATCCAAACGAAAAAAACAGCGTCGTATGGTGGATAATCGTTAGTGAATGAGAACGTTCAAAACGAGCGAAACGAAACAAGTAAACCTAAACGAAGAGCACGGCGGTCGAATTCCATGCGGCTATTTTTAAGAACATCAAAGCTAACCCAGAAATGAAAAAACTCGAGGATTGTGTCACAAAGATTATACAAACAGCTAAAGAATTGCTACTTTTTTAAATTAAAACGGTGAACACAATCAAAGACCTAAAGACACGCAAAACTAGCTTATAGAGACTTTTTGAGTTTCAGATCGGTATGGCAACAAACTCTTATAGAGTTGCGACGGAGACGAGGTGGCAAGGCGTAAAGATATCTGCATTGCAGTCCATATTCAATTTTCTACAGTTGGGACTATCCAAACTTCTACTATAAAATCTTTGAGAGCAATGCAAGACGAGACTTAGAAGTCAAACATCTGAATTGAATGGGTAAAATGCATACTGCGGAAGCGGATGACTCAAAACGCGCTGTTTCAGATGCTTTGACTACGGTCATGTAGCAAGGTACTGTACGAATAAAGGGGATCGAACGTGAATATGTTTGAGATGTGGAGTAACAGGTCATTAATCAAGAGACTGCAAAGACCTCTCAAAATGTGCTCTTTTCTTGTCGGGAGCCACAGCAATGATGAACCCTCTACAGAAGACAGTAGATGTCCAGCCCACAAAAGAGCACTTAAACCATAGAGACCATAGAGAACAGAAAGTGGACGTTGCATTGGTTTGCGAACAATATAGAGCTTCTTTTGCCGATGGAATCTGGGTGGGAGACAGGACAGGACAAGACAGGAGCAAACCCGCTGTATGAGCTTACAATGCTCTTCCATTTGAACTTAGATCAAATCATCAGCATTAGGTATTTGTCTATACCAAAATCAAAGGTTATTTCTATTCTTTAAATTATATTTTACTTTCTAAATTTGTTGTCAAATCAAATCATCATAATTATTAATATTATATTGTAGTCGTTGTGTCTGCTGGTGTTGTAAATGAATTAAAATTAAAATTACTAATTGTTGGATTGTTGCACCAAAAATATCTAGGTGGTTCTTGAACAATTAGGCAAATTTGAAAATTGTTGCACCAAAATTAAACAGACAATTAGGTGAATATAAAAACTGTGGCACCAAAATTAAAATAATGATGGTTAAAAAAATTTTATAAATAAATAATTTTATTGCATCAGAACCCAGTAATTGTTGAATTAACTTTATAAACAAATCAACTACTGCAATGCACCGATACCAGGAGATTGTTGAATTAATTTATATAAACCAATGAATTGTTGCACCAAAATAAACAGGTGATTGATGAATAAATTACGTAATTAAACGAATTGTTGCACCAAAAACATTATAATTGTTGAATAAATGATGGAACTAAATGAATTGTTGCACCAATTGCGGATGTCGTTCTTAATGATTTCAATGAAAAATAACCACCGAAACATCATCAAACGATGACTGTGACGATATTTTTTTCTGTTATCTTTCTATTTGATTAAGTAGATTTTACTATATGTTAATATTAATAATAATTACACGTCATACATTTATCATTAATCAACTAATTAATTTTGTTCGATTTATCAATCAATATGAAAAACGTTAAGAAAATATAATTAAAATTATAACGGTAATATTCAAAAAAAAACAAAATAGTATTACAAGATAAGAGGTAAGGAATAATCGTCCATTAAACCAAAACAAAAATGAAAAGTGTTGGCTTTTTATAATAACTTTTCTTTATTTGTATATTTTTTCCATAATATGTAATAGTATGCATTATTGTATTATTTTCTAACCTATAGCCTAATGAAAATTTTCCTATAAAAAAATTATCATTATTCAATTGGTATGTTTCCAATTTGTCAAACTATTTTGATTGTATTAAATTTTTTTTTTCAAATTATAATCACAATGGCTTTGAAACGTTTTGTTTAAAAATCAAATTTTAAGTTAAATTCTCTTATTTTTTTTAATTGAATTCGGTTGATTGTTGGGAATGGGGTGTTTTTGTCATCAGGATTTTTTTTTATCAGTGTTTTTTTTAATCAGAAATTTGATTCATCAATTAAAACAATAAAGATTTATTGTTGCAATTAAAGAAAACGTTTCTATTTTATATAATACACAATTCTTTGTCAGAGAATAAAGTAGTGTAATCAATTCGTGTGTCATGAATTTTATTCTCTCGCAAATTTAAAATTTTTTCTCGCGCCTCGCTGAAATTTTAATCTTTTGCTCGAGAATAAACTATTTCATTATACATTGATCGATTAAAATACTATTGTTATGTTTTTCCAACCTTCCTTCGAATTGGTCTTCGAACTCACAATTCGATAAACGCAATTTCCAAATCACTTTCTGAATTCGATCACAAACACCAGGTTTTATTAAGTATTCAACTGCTTAATTGTTCCACAACAACAGGAAACAATACAGCAAACAATATTCCTAGCTAGAATATTCTTTCAACAGCTAAAGAAATTTCCAGTAAAAATTTATAGTAACACCACGTTCAAAAATAATATAATATACAAAATATTTTTACTCAATAAAACCTAAAACTTTATTCACAAATCTAATTTAAAAATATCACTTTTATAATTTTAACATTATCGTCAGACGTTTAAAATAAAATTAATTAAAAATTACAAGAGGCTATTTGCTTATATACAATTCTGAGAAATTTCTAGATAAATCGAGGTCACTTTTTAGAAACCTTGAGGAAATATTAAAATATTCGATTACTTTACGTTATGTTGATATGATGGATAAAATCGTTCAATCTTATTTATTGTTGAACCAAGTTCCACGAAATACAACAACAACACTATTCATTTCATTAATTTTTTGTGATTTGATTTTTCTGGAAGTGACTGTAATCGTCTTGATTTTTCTGTAATCGTAACACTATTATTAAATGTATAATTCCTTTTTTTTTCAACTAGTTACAATTTTTATATTTAAAGTCTAATTTATTTTGTTTTTCATAAACAACCGAAAGAAACTTTAAAACAAAAATGTTTAGATTCTATTACTCAGAATTTGCAGCACTATTTAATACGTCTTGATCTAAATCCGAACGGCTGTGTTAATGCTGGACTGTTATTAATGTCGGCGTTTTTTTTTAATCTAAAATGCTTGATTAAGAGCGATTTAGCTGCTTTTAACTTGCAACTAACCTACACCGCAAGCGTTTAAGAAATTTACTAAGCAGGAAAAAAGGCAAAGAAACTATACATTTTTCTTATAATTAAAAAAAAAATTAAAAATTTAATCAAATTTTTAACATTTTAAATGAATTTTAAAGCGTTTGAGTATATTCACGAACTGTCCCAAATGAAACGTTTTCATATGTTTTTGTTCGTAAAATTTAATGAAGGCAAAAAACGAAAAAGGAACAAAAGAACTAATGAATTTATTGTTCTTGTAAGTTTTAAAACGAAAAATATCAGTTTACATCGATAGCATTATAGGTTCCGTAAATAATTATTTTACTTCAACGAAGACGCTAGTTATTATTTTTAAACTAAATGCATCGTAGCAAATGCTAAATAGTTCATTCCTTACAAAAAATGAATGTCAGTCATCCTGAAATAATATTAATTTTCAATGCTTGAGTTTGTTCGGTTTGTTAATATCAAAAATTGTTGATGACAAATAAATGAAATCAACAGCGTAAAGTCAAAATTCTACAATATAAATTGATTTCCATCACCAACATCACCCATCCCATGGACATGTACTATAGCCTTTGAAAAAATTTATACGAATTGTTTTTTATTCAAAACAATAATTCATATCAGCCTTACCGAAATCCGTTTTCCAAACAGATGGCAATAAGGATTTATATTTTTTTGTAATTGACTACATTTTCCATTCTCATAATCCGCGTGGTGAGAAAAACATTCGCTAATTAAACAAACTGAAAAAAAAAAAACCATTCGAAACGGAAACGAATATCAAATGAAGATTTAAGAAGATAATCTTTTTTTATTTAATTTTTATGCAAGAAATCGTAAGAGGAAGCAAAAACCACGATTTATATAATATAAAAATGTAATTTATATTCGTATTTTATGAATATTTTTTTAGTGTTAATTTATGCACATTTTTTGGTTATAATTTATAAGAGGGAAAACTGATTAAAGATATTTTGAAAAAATATTTTTTGCAGATTTGTCGGTATTATTCGTAAAAAACGCTAGAGGCTTAGTGAATCTTGATCGTTTATGTTGTTAATAAAAATTTAAATTTTTATCTCACCAAAATTTTAGAAATTAAATAAACCTTTCGTTTAATGTAAGCAGCTTCTGATTGGTTGATTACACAACCTCTTTTCTAACCTCAAACAAAAAAATTATTTCTACAGTGATGGTTATACAAAATAGAAAAAAAAATCGATATTTGTAATTTATTTTTCCACTCTATTAAAAATTAATCGAAAGCTTAATTCATAAATAAAATTAATTTTGTGTTTTTTCATAATTTTCTAATTTTCTAACAGTTGTGACATGAAAAAGAAATTAAATATTAAATGTTTTGATTTATTATTATTTTGTTTTTCGATTTTTTTTGTTTGTAATCTGATCAATTATGGATAACAGTTTTTGATGGAACTTGTAATTGTTTTTTAATTCGTTTATTTTTAGGTTGGTGATAATTTATTTATTTCAACGCGTTAGTTCAATATTTATGTTTTGGAAAGTGCCCATGACACATTTGGTTTATTTATAGCTCAACCATTCATATTTCGATGCATTATTTAAAATATTTAAGTAGCTTAAAATCTTCACACTCTGTTATTAAGTACTTTAAGTACTGTACATGACTGTACAGCCTTGTTTTTACAGAATATTTGTTATCTCTTCTCTTGACTTGATCACCGGACCGCTCATGCTCCGACTACGGCTTCAGGGTAACTTGGGGGGATTTTTGGTGAGTCAAGGAGATCTTGTGGGAGCGGTTTATAAAAAAAAACCTGAAAGTAGACGAAATTAAAGAAATTTACTTACTCACCATGCCACGATACTTCACCTCTCTCTCTCTTTTAAGTCTTTTTACCACATGGTTAAAAGAATAATTACAGCAATATATAATTTTAATTTCATTTAAATTCAGTTTTATTATTATTTATTTATATTAATGTTTTGATTTTAGTGATAATAAAGTAATAATACTTGACTTAATATATTAATATATAAAAGTATACTATTCTTACCTACTTATGGCTACCCGTCACCTACTATATGATATAGAACAGAACAAACATTTAATTTTTTTTTCAGTTATATTTTTATTTAAGTATTCTCTTTTTTTTCCAGTTTTATTTTTCAACAAACAAACATTTAAATATTTTTTTTTTTCAATTTTATTTTTTACCGTACAGACATCTAAATATTCTGTTTTTTCCTGTTTTATTTTTCACCATCAAACATTTAAATATTTGATACAATTGATTTGGTACAATCTGTAAATAGCCTTTTTTTCTTTAATTTCACTTTTCACGTACAAACATTTAAATAATTTTTTTTTCAGTTTTATTTTTCAATGTACAAACATTTTTTTCCTCTTATTTGTTATTTTTGTTATAATTTAAAAAATAATAGTTGAAAACTCTTCAATCAACATCACGATGAATGACTAACTGATTTTCATTCCTCATATTTAATAGTTATCTATATTTCATCAGAACCGGATTTAATTCGTGTTTTAAATCTTTTAGATAATATTTTGGCAATTGAAGGCATTTTAAACGTTGTTACTAGAACTATGTTTCAAATTACAAAACCAACTGAATTATACAATAACACTTGCACAAAAATTGAAATAATAGATTCACTAAATTGCTAAAATATAATAATAGTATTTTCTATTTTTTTTTAAATTCAATACGATGCCATCAATTTAAAACTAAGTAAATTACTTGAATTACTCGACAATACCAAAATCAAAACTAAATTGAATTCTTTCTGTTTTAAATCTTTATTTCCTCAAAAATTTAATCAAGTTTTTTCTTTTGATTTCCCGTTTTATAAAACATTTTTCCTTCTCTATCGCGTTTTAATATTATATATTAATAGGTTGTTCCAAAAATTAATAACATCAACAAAAATAAAAACAATATAATGTAAGAACAAAGCCACGGTTTGTAACAGTCGTGGGGCAGACCCAGCTCCCATGAGAAGTCTCACGCCGGGCAAGATAATATGAAACCAAATCCTTTACAAGTTCAAAAAGTTGCTGATGATATAGTTGTTCTACCTGTAAACCTCCCCAAAAGGACTCAATAGCAATTGAACAAAACCAAGAAAACCAATAAAATCCTAAAAAAAGGTTAGGTAGGATACTTTATGAGCTCAAATAAACCCAATGATGCTTTTCCTTAAAAAAATTTACCGAATACCATTCGCATGATACAGACCGATCATCTTACCGTTCTTATCTGTTACTTCGTATGCAACACTACCGACTGTACGCGAAATGCAAGCTTTAACAAATTTTGAAGCTAGTTGTGACAAAAATTTAGCGCAAGCATTGCTTTGAACAAAATTTCTAACAAAAACTGTTTGACCAGGTACAAAAGCCCGAAACCTGCTACGAAGATTACAATGGGCACTACTGCGCTGGTAGGCAGTGTCTTGGGCTGCTGAAAGCTGGTTTGAAACATTTATTATTGAGGTTTGACTATCGCTTAACACGTTGAACTTGCGCAACTAATTGTAAGAAGACCCATGACTTATCATATGTTGACCGAAAGTGAGAAAATAAGGTGAGAACCCAGTGGAAGTATGTATTGTGTTTCGTAAGGCAGTACTGATTTCATCTACATGCTTATCCCGTAGTTAGTGGTCGTATTTAATATAGGCTCTGATTGCAGAAAGGATAGTTCTATTAACTCTTTTTGAGGCGTTCGACTGTGGTGAATATTTGGAGGTGAATTGATTTATGGCTCCAAAGCTTTGTAGCAGGTCACTATGCTGGGTACATTTAAATTGTGGACCATTATCCGATATTAAGAATTCTGGTACACCAAATATGCTAAACACTTTCTTCTTGAGAAAAACGACTCCTGCAGCTTTTGCACTTCTAAGTGGTTCCAATAAAACAAATTTGGTGTATTGATCTAATACAATCAGAAGGTAGGCGTTTCCCATAGTACTTTGAGGATAATGTCCATAGAAATCAATAAACAGCTTTTGAAACGGCCGTGATATTTCGAAATATTTCCCCATTTCCGGTTGGGTTTGATAATTTGTTGCCTTGATTCCCTTACATGTATCGCAATTCCGAATATAATTCTGAGCCTCACGCACCGTGGTGGTCCAATAATATAGCCTCTGCAAAAGATTTAAAGTTTTCGTAAATCCCAAATGTGCGCATGATGGTGGATTGTGCGCTTGTTAAAGTAACCTAGGTACCAGTTTAGGAGGAATAACCAATTTCCACATTGCTATATCCGTATTTTCATCAAGCCTTGCATTGGGGAGAATGGGGAGAATGTACAACCTGTTATCTAAGACTTTTAAATTCGATTTAATATCGGAATTGTTATTTATTTTATTTATCCATTCAATATATATAGGATCTTCGAAAGCATCGGAATTCAAATCCACATGCAGATGGCATACATTTTTATCAGCTTGAGATGTATTTAGTTTTTCTAAGGCTTCAACGTTGGCTCTAGACAAGACATCCGGCACTATATATTTATGAATCTTTCCGGTATTCTATGGTGAAATTAAAACCTTGAAGCTTTAGACTCCATCTCGCAAGTCTTCCTGAAAGATCTCGTTGATCCATTAATCAGCGCAGACTGGAATGGTCTGTAATGATCGTGAATGTGTATCCCTCAATGTATGGTCTAAATTTTTTCACACTTATCACGGCGGCTAGACATTCCAGTTCCGTTACACTGTATTTTTGCTGTGCCGAATTTAATTTATACGAGAAATAAGCGATGGGATGTTCTCCGTTTTCTTCGGTTTCTGGAAAAGCAGGCTTCCAATCCCACACGAACTAGCGTCACATTGAATAAAGAACGGACGAGTAAAACCAGCATTCCGCAGAACGGGAGCAGATGTTAACGCATTTTTCAGAATTTCAAATGCGTTTTGCGCTTCATCATTCCTATTTAGTTTTTGAACTTTCTTTAGCAGATTCGTTAGAGGATAAATAGAATTATAGGATTGCAATACTAGCATAACCAGACACAAATCGCCGGTACCATCCCGCCATGCCCAGAAAACGTCGTAGCTGCCGAATTGTCTTTGGCACGGAGAAGTTTGATATTGCAACCACCTTCTCATTATCTACTCGAATGAACCCGTTTCCGATTATATGTCCTAAATATTTCGTCTCTTTGAGGACAAACTTGCTCTTTTCGATGTTTGTCGTTAAATTGGCAGATTGTAATAAGTTAGCGATAATACTTGACAATGCAAGTTGGTCTTCTAAATGTGCCGATACAACAAACAGGTCGTCCAGGAACACAAACACTCTATCATGCAAGTGGTAGGGAATTACTTTATGCATTAGTTTACATAAACTTTGTGGGGCATTGCACAATCCAAATGGCATAACAATAAAATGGTAGAGTGGGCGACCTGGCACAGTAAATGCTGTCTTATCTCTTGACGATACTTCTAGTGACATTTGCCAAAAGGCGTCCTTCAGGTCGATAGAGGAAATGTATTTCGTTTGGTCCAGCCGACTCAATAGACCATCAATGAGTGGCACGGGATAACGAGTTTTCTAACGACAGCAATATAACGCCCAGCTCTAACATTCTGTCGAGTTCTTTGTATATTTCAGCTTGAACAGCTGGAGACACAGGGTAGTGTCGTTGTTTTTAGTGGAGCTTGGGAACTGATCAATAATATGAGTGAGTCGTTCTTTCGAATACGGTCCAACTCATGTCAGTTTTTGGACTCAATATTTGATCCTTTTAAATCGAGTTCGTTTACCACAGCCGGTGCTATTCCAAATAAGTCCCAAAAATCAATGCCAAGATAAAGCGGTTGAGTTAAGCCAGGTGCAATATGGAAGCGCATCCGTTTCGTTTTCCCTAAATATTCTATTGTTAAAAATAAGTTTCCAAAAATCCACTGCTTCTCCCCACTTGCGGTATTTAAAAAACTGGGTAAATTATGAACTTTAAACTTATCATTACCTAAAAATCTCTCAGATCCTGCTCCGAGCACACTTATGTTAGCCCCACTGTCTAACAAGCCTTGGTACGAGGTTCCATTTATCATTACCTCAGCATATGGGCGATTATCCGAATGCCGGTTAAAACAGATTCGGAAATCATTTAAGGTTTCAACGAAGTGCCCAACACCTTAAGGTTCGGTCCGATTTATTTTTGACTATCTGAACAGGAGTCTGTAGATTGATGACACGAAGGAATTATTTCTTGAGCATGTAGAGTTTCAGGAAGGTCTAAAAACGGATTTGTGGACCCGTTTGCTTCAATATTTGACTCAGGTTGTAGGGTATTTATGACCAATACATCATTAAAAGGATTGTTTGATGAGCTAACGAGAAAGAATTGTAGTTTGCAGATAAATTATTTATGAGTGCCTGCGTCTCAACTCGGGGCAAGTATTGGTTGCCGCTTCTTCTGTCAACGTCCTGGCCGTGTACATGACTCAGGAAGGAGGAGTACCAGGGCGTATTGCTTCCCGCACTTGGTTTCCTAAGTAAGCAGGGCTGAAAGTTGGGCAGTTAAGTCTGGTCACATTAGGTGAACCACATCCATAACAATATCTTATAAAATGCTGATCATAGCCAGATTGTCGTTGACCAAAATTCACAGAGTCGTTGTTACTATTAGTAGTGATGGGATTTGAAAACTGTACATTTGGTTTGTTATTGGTAAACGGATTATGAAGTGACTGTCTTAAAGAATTTTCTCCAGATATTTCATTCAGTGAAGATGGATAGTGCTCTGCGAATGAGATAAAAGGTCCAAATGATTCTTGGAAATTGAGATCAGAATTTCAAGCACTATTATCAGGAGGAAAAGTTGTAAACTCGTTAACAAACCGCCGAAAATGCTGTTGCTCTGAAACCAATCTCTTTCAAGTATCTTCAATCTCTACACATTGGGTAACAAAATCCGGAATCGATGTTATTCTACATCCTACCAGCTTGATCTGCAAAGCTTGTTCCGCAAATTCTAAGCCTGATTTGGATAATGGACTGCGAAGTGCCAAAGTTTGTTCTGTTATAGCCATGTAAAAGTCTTTAAAATTTACTTTCGGTAACTGTCTTTGAGATGCGATAGTTTGTTTGATTTCAGCATCTGATCTTCGATTCCCAAACATGGCTAGAATATTATCCTTCAATTCAGGCCACGATATGTTTCCAGTTCGTTCCAAGGCAGCCCAATACCACTCTAAGGCTGGATTTCTTAGTAACAAATACAGATCATCAACTAACCTGTCAGGAGAAATGTTATTAGACCATGCAAGCCGCTCAACCCGATATAGGAACCGTTCAATGGGAGGTCCTGTAGTCGATCCATCAAAAAATATGTTCCATTTATGTAACCTAATGTTTTGCCAGCTCATTCGATCATTCATCCTAGATGAAACTACGGGATCGGATAAAACTTTCTTTGATTTGAAATGTGCGCTCTGACGTTGTGGTCGATGCGCTTAACTTTGAGGTGGGTTAAGGTTTTTTGGAGTGCTAATATTACACTTGCTCACATCTTGTGTATTTACCTTTGGTGGAATTTCCTCAGCTAAGAATATTTTCCTGGCCAACTCAAAAAAAGGGTTTATTCAGCTTCGGAAATGGGTTTACCAGTAGGAACGTTTTCTTGCAAAGTTGTTTTACGTTTAGACCGATAGAAAATATTACTGGGCAATATTCCGCCAGAAGTACTCGGTAAATTATGTAAAAATAATGCTGGTTTCTGTGAGACATTCTCAGAATCGTCCTCTGAACTAGCTGACTCTTGGTTGTCCCCACTAAGCATTGGAGTTTCAGTCGTTTGTTTAGGTATGGCCTCACAAACTGACCTTTCGAATTCGCTAATATCCAGTTGTGACTGGAGTAACGATGTTATTACTTCCAGCATTTTATCACAAGCGTCTATCATGAGTTGGGCTTGCGTCCGATAGGTAGGGGAATGACTTACCAATCGTTGGAACCGACGTCTTACGTGCAGTATTCGCACTTTAAGGCTGTCCAACTTCTCTTGACGGAAATAAGCGCGTACATAAAAAAAACCCGTAATTGTTAATTACTCTGATAACATTTGCTTTGCCAGTATTTAAATCCTATAAACAAATCACCATGAACAGCATTGCATTGGAGAGCTAACTCAAATTAAAACATTTATAAAATAAATGGAAAAATGATCCTATAATAATCCTATATTCATTGACAGAGAAAATAAATCGTTTGATGAACTAAAATGTTTTTGTTTAAGCAGCCAAGGCTGAAATTAATTAATTTCATTAAACCCATGAAGATTATTATCAGCAAAATATGCTAACCTTTGAAGAACAAAGAATTGAGCTAGTAGAGCCATCTGTTATTAAGTAACTCTTCTCTTGAATTGATCACCAGACCGCTCATGCTCCGACTAAAGCTTCAGCGTAACTGGGGGGATTTTTGATGAGTCAAGGAAATCTTGTGGGAGCGGTTTATAAAAAAAAACTTGAAGAAAGTAGACGAGGATTAAAAAAAAGTGGATTAAAAAATTCTCCTTGACTCATCAAAAATTGTTACCTTCAGTTACCCTGAAGCCTTAGTCGGAGCATGAGCGGTCTGGTGATCAAGTCAAGAGAAGAGATAACAAATATTCTGTAAAAACAAGGCTGTACAGTCATGTACAGTACTTAATAACAACTACTGTTTGTTTATCTAGAAATAGAAGCTACGTTAAAGTGTTGGCAGACTTTAAAACTAGGTAGTTTAAAATCTTATGTACCAATACAACTATGGGAACAAAAGATCAAGAACCGATCTTTTGAAATATGTGCTCATGGAGTTGGGGTCTGGGGGTGAAAACGAGGTGAAATTATTTTTCTTTTTCAATTACTCAAGACAATAATTTGTTGATTTAACAGAAAAATATGAATCTGCAATAAAAATAAAATAAATAGTGATAATCTACACTCGGAGTATAATGATTTTAATCTTCAATTTGACACTTTAAATTTTATTCAAATACTCCTTTCTTCTATCTAACCTTTCGATTCCTTTTTTCTTGTAAAAAACCATCAAAAAAGTTGAATTAATATAATAATAAGTTGAAATTTTTTCCCTTAACACCAACATCAACTTCGTCATAACTTTCGTTTTTATTCCATTTTTCTTTATCAATTCAACTTTTATTTATTTAATATTTTTTTTTAATTTTATTGAAATTTATTTTGTTTTATCTGATTTTCCTTTTCAGAGTTATTTTGTTACCAAGCATTTTTCCCTTCAATTTTCCAGCACAGTCATTTAGATCTTTCGCTTTTTGTTATTTTCGTTGTAACTTTGTCGATAACAGAATAAACCATCCATTTATACAGAAAAAAAAAGAAAAACAAAATTAAAATTGATCATAAAATTTATTCTTATTGGATAACAGATGAAAAAGAAATTGTTGGAATTTTTATTTAAGAAAAGTTATTTTTTTTGTTTTTCTTATTCATTTTGGTATTTTTCTTTATGATTCTTAATTTAAAAAAAAAAAATAAAAAAAAGTTAATTTATTATTTTGGTTACGAAGAAATTTTTATATTTTCGGCTGAACGAGTTTTAATGATTTAACTTAACGATTATGAAAAAAAAAATCGTTTATCCATGGAGCGAAAGATTGGTAAAACGCTAAGATATTCATTTGTATCTTTTCGCTTTCAAAACAGCAGCTTAGACATATGGAATGAGAATGTTGATCTGCATCTGAGAACTGAATTTCAGTGTGAGAGACTACAGCAAGATGACAATCTTAATATTATTTTTTTTAAAAAATTATAAAAGGTGCTCCAGTTTTGGATTCATAATAATTTATTTTAAACGCCAACATATTTTCATAAATTTCATTTTCAAGCAATCAATCTTCTTGAGTTTCAAGTAAATTTTGTCAAAAAAAGATGCAAGGTAAAAAATTCTGAAAAAAAAATAAGGTAATTTTCCATTTGCTTTTTATAATTGATTGGAAATGTTTTAAAAATGTTGATGAATTACTAACAATAAATTTATAAAGATAATTGGACAGTTTGGGATTTATTTCGAAAAATAATTAGCAATTATTTCAATCAATATATTCAAGGCATCTTGGTTTACGTTTTTAATTTTATCTTTAAAAACGGAAATATTGTTTTGGTTGTCAGAATCAATATTTCCAGAAACTGTTGACCGAAAAATTTAATATTTGCTTCGCTACAATTAAAAATTGTGTGATGTAATGCAATATTTGTAATTATTTTAAAAATTTATATACATTAAATGTTGACGTTTGTTTTACCAAGGGATGTTATACCAAACAACCGTTTTTATTTTTACCGACAATAACCTGTAATCGTTAAATTTTATGTGGGAGAGCCACTTTATTCTTTTATATTTGTTTGGACAATACATTTCTCGTTTATTTAATAATTTTGGAGACATTGTGACAAAAGATGGTTATAATTATATCAAGGACCTGATTAGTGTTTGAGTGATATTAGGTTTAGTTGTAGTAGGTTATTTTTATTTTCTACAGAACTTGTTTATCTGTATTTAACCGAAGAGTTTGTTAAGAATCAGTTTTTTATTTGACAAAAAATGTTATCTGTTGCAAAGATATGGTGAATCCCCAATTATCTTTAAAGAAAATTTACAAAGTATTTGAACTAAAATGGCGAACCGTTGTCGGAAACAATTGCCTCGAGCAGCCAAACAAAAAAATAATAGATTGGTTGCCAGTAGTTTACAAATAGATAACTAAAACAACTAAATATAACATACTCAACTGTAGCATTATTCGAAAATTTGTGAAAAAACAAATACAATTAGTTTGTTCCGGGAAGACCGTTTCATATTCTTTTTATTTTCCATATATTTTTGTCTATTTATAGAAAACTAAGAAGAATTTAAGTTGTTATAGTTAATTATTTTTTTGTCAAAGACAGACAGGTTTTGAAATATGGTTTTGGTTGGTTTTTGAATAGCAAGATGGGAGAGTGAAGTTTGAGTTGGATGGTAGATTTTAAGGTCGAGAGGTGAAGTTCAGTTTTTTTAAGTTGTTTTTTTTTTAACTCGGATTGATTTAGTTTATTTTTTTGGCGGTTATATTTTATTTGAAATAAAAGTGAATTTTGCTTTACGAAAAATGAAGGTTAGGCTATACGAATTCAACAAAAATTAGGATTGCTAGAAATAATGTAAGCAATATTTTTTGTAAGGAAATCTACTAAATTTTACTTGGTTATATGTCAAAGTAGAAGTGACAAGTAAACCTCTGATAAATCTTTTTTTTTCTTATAAATTTAAGCGGTCATAATATTTTATTGTAAATTTGGATTAACGAAAAATGTAGTTGATACTACAGAGTAGACAAAAATGGACTAGACAATGATAAACTTCACAAATTCCTGTATAGCTGAATTTAAACTATTTAAGAACAAGAACCTTAATGTTTTAGCTTCCTTGATTCATCTAAACTGTTTGATTTGCTTGACACCAAAACATTGAAACTAAATCTAGATATTGGATTGGAAATTGTAACACTGATTTGCCAGTCATCACAAATAAATATAAAACATTTAGGAAAATTAGATACAGAAAGAAACTTACAAAAAATATAACCTCTGATTTTTTTTACGTTTGTCAGAAAAAACAAACGGTGGTGGATTTCAATATATTAATCCATCAAATATTCATCCAATTCATCATATTCATCCAATCATTCATCAATCGGAGTCAGACGAAGAAGGTTGTCTCCTAAATTTTTAAAGGAAAAAAAAAACAAAAAAAAGATAATCGAAAATAGAAAAATAAGTGTGTGTTATATGTTTGTGTTAGTGTTTATGAAAATAAAAGTGTTGAAGAACGGAGGCGGAGACAATTATAAAATTGGTGAGATTGTTCTTTATTAAAAAATAATTATTTGGTATTTTATATTTATTGCTACCAAGCGGTAGGCAGGCAAAATTTTATCTTTTATTGCCTTGATGTAATAAATTTATTTATTATTTTAAAGCAAAAATTTGTTTTACATTGCTTGGTAACAGAAAATGTAAAATTTCGTTTTAGTTGTTAGTAGGAATTTCGAATTTAGCCCTTTATTTTTACTCTTCAATTTTGTTAGTGTCTTTTGTGTCCCCGTTTTTTTGGCTTCTTTCTTATCGTGCTACTGTTGCATGACACCTGCTATCGTGTTTTTGAGACAGGAATACCCAGTGTCTTCTGTACTGTGTAGTGTTGAAATTTAGGCCTGGCTGAATTTCAGTATCTATACCTGCAATTTCAAAGGGTTAGTCTTTGTCTCAACAAAATGGCAGCAGAGTGAACCAACAGCTTATCATTGACTTCACCAACATAAGAGGTCACAATTCGAATCTAAACGTGGTTCATCGCTACATCGAAAAAAATAAACCTGACATATTGTTGCTTACCGAAACAATTCTTAGTGGCAAAGCATCGAAATTGGATCTCTATATATACCGGATACCTAGTTATGAATTGGAACGTTCCTTTTATAACAAGCATGGTGTCTGTGTATTTGTTTGAGATTAACTTTCATGTATGAGAATTAAGGCCTACGAGTTGAACTCTAAGCACCATAATTCTATAGTACTGAAGATCTCAGGTGTTGATGACACTATGTTTATAATAGGATTATACAGATCCCCAAATTCTCCCCCTTTTTCGATCAAATATCGGCTAATCTAGACAAGATTACCACGGACTACCCCAAAGCAAGACTGGTCATTCTTGGAGACTTTAATATTCATAATAAATAATGGCTTAAATATTCATCGCGGACTGAAGACGTAGGAAGACAAGCCGAACTAATACTTGCAGATTATCACGGTTTGACGCAAATGATAGAGTATCCCACTAGAATCGCAGACTTTTCACATCATTGCAATAATTTGCTGGATCTGTTTTTGACAAACGAACCAGATACTACGAAGACAAAAGTTCAACAACCCCTCGGAACATCGGACTATTTACTAATATCAGCAATAGTGCAATTTACATCCCCGATACAAATTAAAGTAAATCCTGGTCCCGTTTGGATTTATTAACGCGCTGACTGGGAGAGACTGAGAAACTTTTATGATGAAACACCTTGGAAAACTATTTGTTGTGTTGATCAAGATCCTAGCACATCGGCTATAAAAATTTCTGAAATCATAAAAGAAGGAATGCGGCAGTTTATTCCAAATCGATTAATCACTCCTAAAACTGAGCTTTGGTTCACTCGGGATGTTGATGAGGCAGTGAAAAATAAACGCAAAGCATTTAAGACAAATAATTCAAATAAAACACCTGAAACCCATAGCGCCTATAAAAAAGCCAGAAATATTAGTAAATTCAGAATAGACTTGGACAAAGACGCGTTTATCGAGAAGAAAGGAAAGAAATTCGCCGAGCACCCAATCTGGCTCCATTCGCCGAGCACTAATCTGGCTCAGAACCAAATGCTTTTTACATGAAAATTAGACAATAAATCAATTTTAGTAGCGATTCGAACGTATATAAGTGATTATGTGTGAAGGAATTAAAACTTTTAAAGATAATCAACAGAATCTGAAAGAAATACTGGACTGAAGCAATCGGGGACTGCATACCTAGCGAGGTTTTTATTCTAGCGAGCTTTAGCCTTGTGAGTTCAAGAAATAATTTTCCCCAGTCCAGTACAAATAATTAGACATGCACGCAAATGAGATGGTGTAAACAAAAAAAAAGAAAGAACAGGAACGCCGACGACTCCAAAGACAAAAGAAGCCAAGATCATCACATCATCACCAATTGATGGAATAAAGATAATGTTGGCAATTGTAATAATTGATATAACAAAAATGATGTCATCAATTGTTGAACTTGTTAGACATACAATAATTGAAGTAACCAAAAATTATTAAAATCGCTAGAATTATTATAATTGATGTAACAAAAACGATGTCGGTGATTGTTGAAATTGACAAAATTATATTAACTGATGTAACAAAAAATAATGTTGAAATTGCTAGAATGCAATAGAATAGCAAATCAATAGAATAGAATAGAAAATCAATAAAAAGTAACATTCCACACCGGGTGAAGAGATATGAAGAAATAAAAAACGATCAGTTGTATTGAATGCTTTGAATTCACGTAGAAGACAGTTGTTTAGAAAATGAACTTTTACGGGGAAAACAGCTTCGTAACAAATTTGACGGTTTTGTTGAGTTGCTGATGTACAACCTTTTTGTCTACTCAACAAAACAAAACAACTTATAATTCATTACATTTTTTAAATTATACATATATTCAAATATGCCATGGTGTAAGTAATTGTTTTAAAATATCGTATTATGACTTTATCCGTATTATTCATTATGGTAGAGGAATTTGTTTCAAATTAATTTGGTATTGTCATGTAAATGAAAACTTTTTCAACAACACTCTCACTATTGTGCTTCACAACTTTTGTTATAAAGGCGCCTTATCATGCACAACTTCAATATAGTATCTGTCAAAAAATAAATCAAATTCATTTATTTAATTTGTTACTAATTACTTTTATCTTTTGTATTTGGTTGATTAATTTCTGTAACAAATGCGATGTTAATAGTCAACAATTATAAAACTTGGTTTTGTAGTCAAATGGTCCAATATCAACTTGCTATCTTATTTGTATGAAATCAAAATACCTGCTGTGTTTATTCTCAATAAATAACTCGATTTAATGACTATTTGTTTATCAACAAACAGACATAATTATATATTTCAGTAATTTTACTTTACCATGAAACTAGAAATTGTGTTTTTCCTAACAAAAACGAAACCAACAATTTCGACTCTTTCCTATATTCCCTAAATAAATAACACTAAAAATATTTACACCATAAAATAGAAAGAAAATTTTGTAGGCTGAAAAAGTTAAATTAACATTTGAATTTCCGTTGAAAAGAAAAATAGAACTAATTAACAAAGATAATGTTTGTGGAATTTTTGTTGTTTAGTTTGATCAATAGGAATTCCTAGGAAATGCAGGTTAATTATGATATTATTCTGGGTGTTAACAATAAGTTAAAAATGTTTTAAGAAATTGGTTTTTAATTTGACTTGCCGCCTGTCGTTTTTAATTACTATGATAATAGTTTTGTTTGAATTAAAAGTTTATAGTTCTTATAACTTTTTGATTAATAACTTATTCATTAGAAATACATAGACTTTTCTTTTTTCTGAGCACCCACTGTAGAATATAGATTATCTGTTCATGTCAATAGACAAGAATTTCAAACATCAACTTCAACATTAAACTCAAGTTCCACTTTATTTTTAATCCATTCGATAAATTTATAAATGTAACTCAACAAAACTGTATACTTTCATTTCCTGTTTTATTATTTTCCATTATTTACATAAAAATATATTTTCCCAGGAAAATGAAAAATACAATAAATAGGGCAAAACAGAACTTGTAATCAGAAACAAAAAACAATAACAAAATTTTAATGAATTCATTAAAAAGTATAACAAAATAAAAATTGAATCAACATATTTTGCAACAACACTCAACTTTTTTTACAAAAAAAAAAATTTACTGTAGACAATGTCAAAACATAAACACAAATCGGTTCGGAAAATTACTGTTATGAAAATGAAGAAAAACAAACAAAACTGAGAGAATTACAAACTGAAGGGTTGTCATATTTTGACATTTCTATTTTTTTTTATTGTTAATTGTTTCGATTAACCATAACCGTAACATCATAAACAACGTTAAGCGCGACATTAAAATAATTTATAAGTGTAATAATCACACTGATGTTACATATGATTGAATTCAATTAATTTCTATGATTAACTGGAAAACCCCAGGAATTGAGTTGTAAAAATGTATTTAAATTTTATGTTCAAAGCTTGAGGGTGAGATTTAAAAAGATTTTATAAGGGAATGAATGTTTGGAATAATGATTAAGCGTTGTATTTTTGTTTTGATATTGTAACTTGGTTGGATTGAATCTAAATGTAGGGAAGGGGGAGGGGATATGGATATGACCAAAATAAGGATTTTTTTTGTGTTGGTTGTTAATTGGGTTGGGTAAATGTTGGTTAAATTTGATGTAAATTTTTATTGAAGTTAATCGAAATTGAAGTTGATAAAAATGAGATTGGTAAAACAATAAAAATTTATTATTGTCATTAACAAACAATTTAGAAGCATAGTCTTCTCAATTTATCATTTTTTAACTTCATTCAGTGTTTTGATAACTGTCAGTGCTTTTTCTGAAGTAAGTTGTGAAATAGGTAGTCAGTTATACGTAATAGGTAGTCAGCTACGTTCAGTTCGTTTAGGGCTTTCAGTTCGTTTAGGGCTTTCAGGATTTGGTTCCAGTTGGCAGAGTTAAAGGCACTTTTTACAACCAGGGTGATAACAAAACAGAATTGTTTTCACTCTCTAGCCATCTTCTACCACTCAATGCGCTATGGTAGAGCGTTTCTTTCTAAAACAAAAATGCCAGACTGAAAAGCTTCACTCGTCTACAGTATTTTGCTCAAGTCGAGTGCCAATAGTTCTCTCGAAGATCTTTTCAGTTGTGTTTAGTATGCATAGTGGGCGGTAAGATGGTGGTACTTCTATAAGTATAGAACTTGTAATGAAGAGCTTTCTCATTGGCGAACCAATGAGAATGGCATAGCAGGATGCGTACCTAGAGTAATTTAACGCCGTAACGACTAAAGCTCAGTCATCGTAGATTTGATAGAATAATACCTGCTGCTTCAACACAAATGCAGAAATGTACGCAATTTACGAAAATATACAGAAATGGAAAAAAATACAAGTGAAAAAGGGAGACTCTGGCGACCCCTTTTGTAAAAGAACCACTATCAGCGCGTCCAACCCCCCACAATCACTCCCAGACGCCCACACACTCACACTTCATACATGCTAACATTCACCCACACACTCAGACGGCGAAGCAAGACAACTAAGTGTGGTGGACCAGTAACCAGGCTGATCCACCCCATTGATACAAACACCCAAACATTCCAACATCTTTCAAAACAATCCACCCCATTGATACAAACACCCAAACATTCCAACATCTTTCAAAACAATCGACCCATTGATCAATTGAGTGATCATCCTAACCAGTCTAGACACATTAACCCACAGCTGCAACATAATCCTACATCCCTCATCTAATAAATCGTTAATCGAAATCTTTCGAACAATTTTCAATTCAAACAACAAATTCCTATATCTTCTCATAAAAACACTCAAAGTAGTTTTTATGTCTATTTTTCAATTAAATAAACAATCCATACATTCGTTTAATTTAAACAACAAATTTCTAAAATCCAAAGTCCAACGGGTTACAAAGTCCAATGTACAATTCATGCATTCTTCTAAGTCAAACAATAAATTCCTATAATATAAAATCCAATAAATAATCCATACATTCTTCGAATTCAAATAACACATTTCAATAATACAAAGTCCAAAATTATAATCCATACATTCTTTCAAAGCCAAATAAAATTTCCATTAAATAAATCAAAATACCAACTAAATTAATTACAACAATAATCCCATTGTAAATCAGAAACATAAAACCCTACACGAGCTAAAACTAAAATATTTCCATATTACCGGAAAGTAATAAAACCCTTCAATAATTAATTTTTCATTTAAAACAAAAACAAACAACAAAAAAATATAACTAAAAATATTAAAACTAAAAAATCGATTACTACGATATTTCGATTTTATTTTATTGTATTTTGGAAAAACGTTTTCCGATTGGTCAACTAAATTTTGCCCAACGGAAAACGTAGAAATAAATACCACTGACTTTTGGAAAACAAATCAGTCTTGAGTAATACGCGTTTCATCGAGTACGGAATTTTAAACCGGGGAAAATCGAATCCCAACTAGTTAAGTAAAAAGTTTACGGTGTGTTAAACAAATAGTGCCGGAACAGAAGTTCCTAAATATATTAAGTTCTACAAATTTAACAAGTGTAAATCGTGGTGTTCGAACCACTTAAATAAATTAAATAAATTAAAAGCAAAAATTCTAACCAAAGTGTTTCCATTAACTTTAAAGAAACAGTGAAAACCGCCAGGGTGTTTTCAACTTGGAAGAAATCGAGAAAACTTGCTAGCAACCAAACAGTAAGTACTTCTTTTAAATTTAAATATTTGTGGAAGAATTGCAACCCTCTGGGGAAGCACCACATATTGGTGCAGCCGGTACCCAGAAGTACCACATATTGGCGCGGCCGGTAGTGCTCTGAGTGGAAACATCTTGTTTTGTAAAACTCAGCCACTCTTCGAGTGGAAAACGAACATTATAAAAAATAAATAAAGTGAAAGTGATAAAGTGATAAAAGTGATTTAGGCAAAAAGCCAATACAATAAATTCTGACCAACTACCCGGACCGGGTACACACGGTCTTGTCGCCCGTTCCAGATATAGAGCATATCATCGAGAAGAAAAGCCGAAACTATTTCAACAGGTACATCTGGGAGTACCCAACACCTTACTTTAGTAAGGAAATTCACGAAATAAGCAACGTCATCAGTCACAAACACGGAGTGACCAACAATAATAAAATCAACTCATCGGCATCAGACCCAGCAACAAGGGTCCAACATTGAAGAAAATCACAAAGGTCAGATCTTTTTATTTAAAAAAAAACAAATAACTCTCTGTCAGTGGAAGTAAAGTTAAGAAACAAAGAAAATTCTTTTTACATTTAATCGAGAAAATAATAAAAATAAAGTCGATTTTCTTTTTCATAATATCGAAATTAAAAATAATTTTTGTAAGAATTTCTTTAAGTTAAAGAAGTTTAAGAATTTTTAGTCAAGATTAAAGAAGTTTTTCGAGTTTTCATTAATAATATATAGAGATTCTACACACTATCCAAAGTGCTTTTTAATCAAAAAGAATTACATACTTTGAAAGTTTTTAATCAGAAAAAATATTTTAATTGGTTTGACAGAGAGGAATAATTTAGTTGTTAGTAAATTTAAAAGAAAATTAAAATAAACATTAAAACATTTTTTTTTTGATAAATATATTAAATTGTAAATTTATACATACATACCGATTTTTTTTTTACACTAAAGAGTGGAAAATTTTTATTAATCATCTGAAACAGATTTTAACGTTGATTTTTAGTATATTTTGTTTTATTTAAGTAACGCCGATGTTACTATATAATATTTGAAACACACGGTACACGTTTTACACATACAAGGTTTCACAGTTTTCCTTGTCGGTCGACTTCAAAAAACTCACTATTATCTGATGTTCAGCGACATTATTAGACAAACGCACAATAGAACCTACTCAGACTCAAACTCAAAACAACAAATGAATAACTAAATAACAATTTAAAAAGGGACTAGATAAAACCCGCGGTTTAAAAGACGTCGACCAGACACACACACAAAGTTCATCAACAAATTTAATCATACCATCACATCATAACGAAAAAACCATAAAAAACATATTAACCTAAAATAAATAACAATCTAAATCAAAAATAATTCCAAAATACTTCAAAATAACTTAATAAACATGATGAACTTAAACTTTTATGAATATGACAACAATAATTATAATCAAAACTACTCAAGAAACACACCGAAATGCGGATTTTGTAATCAAAACGGTCACACAATGAGAAATTGTGCCACAAGAAGGCGAACACAACGATGCACATATTGTAAAGCTTACGGGCATACAAAAGAAAATTGTAAGAGATTTCAACAACGGTTACATGGAACGTACGGACAGAACTTCCACAATCAACCACAATACGAAAATGAAAAGTATTATAACCACGATAAACAGGTACAAGAATTGGACCAACTACACAACAGAGAAAATTTACAAAATTATTCATATAATAATAACGAAGAGGACACATTTAGTGAAACTCCAAATTTTCATACAAACCTTTTACAAGGGGACAAATTAATAAAACAATATACATTTATTATAAACCAACTAACAAATGAAAAAGCGGAATTAATTAAAGACAACGACGAACACAAACTCAAAATTTTAGACCTAGAAAACATGAACTCTACATATAATAAAGAATTAATTTGGTATAAAAATTTATCGGAAACACATTCAAAAAATTTAGAAGAAATAAATAGAACAAATATTAAATTAAAGGAAGATATAATAAGTGTAAATTCAAATCTATTCGCTTGTAATTCAGAGTTAGAAAAGTCCACAATAATTATCAATAAACTAACGAAGGACTACCACATATTATCAGAACAATACACTAGTCTAAAAACCGAAACAACTAGTTTGGAAAAGAAATTAATTTCAAAGACATTTGAGCTAGACTATTATAAAACTGTAGCAAATAAAGCTGACGATGAAGTAGACCTATTAAGAAAAATGAATCTAGAATTTAAAGAGGGATTAAATGACTCAAATACTAGAATATTAAAACTAACTCTTCAAAACAAACAACTAAAGTCAGAAGCGGACAAATTGACAAACGACAAAAATTTTCTTACAGACACAAACATTAAAATAACCAAAGAGCTAAATTCATCAAAAACCGAAATCGATAAACTTAACTCAATCATTTTAACAAAAGAATCAGAATTAGAATCCTATAAAAATTCATATAACACAAACCATTCCCATTTAAAACTATTACAAACAATGAATGAATCTCTAAAATACGACTTAACCGAATCTAATTACAAATTAAAAGACATCAACTCACAAAATATAAAACATAAAATCGACATTGACCTATTATATAAAGAAAACATAAACATTAAAAAATCGTACGAAACCGTTTTACAAAAAACTAAGAAGAATCAAATATCTTTTAAATCATATGTTAAAAGCATTCAACTAATTTTATTTACTACAAAATATCTGTTAGCACGTGATATTGAAAAATTCCATATATATCACAATTACATAACATTAGATAAGCAAAATATAAAAAATTTTAAAATGCATTCAAAAGAAACAAAACATATGAATGAAGTTGAACGACCAAATAATAAACAAACAATAAAATTAATTTTTACTCGTAACTTAATCCCTTTACATAAAAATTTTCATATAAATAAAGAAGAAACGAAAATAAATTATAAAAATATAGAAAAAGGTCGGGAAGAAAAAAATGAAACTAGAGATGTTAAGAAAAAAACTATTACAGGAAACGAGCATACGGAATTAAAGGTCCAAAAATCTCAGGTGATCGAATTAAAACATTTGACAACAAATTTAAATTATTTGCATAAAAACTATAATGAAGGTCGAAAACAACTGAGAAAAGAAAAGCGTATAAGTTCGTTAAAGTTTAAATATACTAAGAGACGAAAATCCATTACGGACACAGGTCCATTGAGCAGATTATTAATGACTCTTCTTCCTATAATTTTATTAAACATTGGGACATGGACATTTCTAAAACTTAAAAAACAAACATTTGCAATATTCAATAATTTTCAAAGGGTACCAAACCAAATTAAATACACATATTTTATAATGATTTTTCTAATAAACGCACAAACATTAACGCATACGAGATTTAAAACAAAAATCTACTATCCGTATATTACTGGAAACACAAAATCCAGGCTCACACATCATGTACGATTAAAAACACATAATATAATGACGGACACATTACATATTATTATTAGCTATATAATTAAAACATGGAAACTTATAGAATCAAACATAATTTGGAAAATATCTACATATGTTTTGGATAGCCAAAAATTAATAAAAACCGTCATCCAAATTTACAATTAATCAAAATCATTAAAAATATAATACGATATAATTAATTTAGACGCTAAGCAACAACAACTATTTTAACTTACTAAAACGAAAAATTTAAAGCAACATTTTATTAAAAACAATTAAATTTAAAAGAAAAAAAATAACAAAACATTTAATCAACGTTTAATTTATATGAAGGAAAATCAAGACAAATTTATTTATGAAAATAAAAAGAATGCGTTATCATTTAAACAGTAAGAGCATCTTACTGAATCCAAGGTTTTAAGAGCACACAGGTTAAAATGAAAGGAGGGACATTCTTAAAATCACTGATCACGAAATTAGGAAGTCATCAAATCACATTTTTCCAGGAGACGCGAAAATCTCCATTAAAATGGATGTTTTGCAAACGTATATTCACAAAACAAACTGGAAACTCCCAAAAAACTGAAATTTTATCTGATAAACTAGTTCAGAGACTCGAAATCTCTGAATTATTTTTTTTTGAAATAGGCTTTAGTTACTTATCTCCCAAGTGAGAAGAAAAAAAAAAACTATAAAAAATACAAAAAATTAATAGTAGCATTCGATCTTTCAAATTTAAATAAGTCCATTAGATTTTATATATAGAATAAAGAAAAAATAAACAGGTGACAAAACGGACGCGATTTGTTCCGGTAAGGATTAAATAGATAAAAAATTTAAGGTAGTCCATAGCTGACGTAATTTCCTCCTATTATCATTAAAAAATATAATAAATAAAAATTCAGGTAGTCCATAGCTGGCGTAATTTTCATCCTGTAAAAACAAAAAATTAATAAATAAAAAATTCAAGGTTGTCCAAAGCTGACGTAATTTCTTCCTATTATCATTAAAAAAAAAAATTTTAAATAAAAAATTTAAGGTAGTCCACAGCTGACGTAATTTTTTCCTGTTATCATTAAAAAATATTAAATAAAAAATTCAAGGTTGTCCATAGCTGACGTAATTTCTTCCTATTACCATTAAAAAATATAATAAATAAAAATTCAGGTAGTCCATAGCTGGCGTAATTTTCATCCTGTAAAAACAAAAAATTAATAAATAAAAATATATTAAAGGTTGTCCATAGCTGACGTAATTTCTTCCTATTATCATTAAAAAAAAATAATAAATTAAAAATTCAGGTAGTCTTTAACTGACGTAATTTTTTCCTATTAGAATTAAGAAATATTAAATACAAATCCAAGGTTGTCTATAACTGACGTAATTTCTTCCTATTACAACACAAATTATTAAATAAAAATATATTTTAGATAGTCTAGAACTGTCATAATTTCACCCTTTAATAAATAAATAAATATAACTGCTATAATAAGTATAATAGCAACACGGCAAGCTAATATTTAAATACAGAAGACCCAAAACAAAGACTAACGGACATAACGACACTGAACTCGGACAATGACCGAAACTATGCTAAAATAAATAAACAAAAGAGAAAATCAAGAATAAATTTAACTAAAAGCGATTCCATATAAAAGCGCGAAAAAAAAAATAAAAAAAAAAATCGGTTGATCATGAAACCCTCAAACCAAATAAGTATGAAATAAAAGAACAAATGAAAAAAAAAATATAATAAAAATACAATATAAAAACATTTAATTTTAATTCTATTCAATAACAATTTATAATTAATAAATAACTTTTAACTAACAACATTTAACTAAAACTAGGAGGTAAACCCTCAAACATATTATAAAATCATAACATGAAGATTTTAAGAATAAAAAAAAAAAAAAAAAAAAAATATATATATATTAAGAATTTAAGTATTTGGAAATACAATTTATAATTATAATCTACAATTAATAAGTACTCAATTTAAGGCAAATACGGGGACAACCCCTACAAAAGAAAAAGAAAAACTAAGAAATTACCTAATAAAGGTAAAATAACTAATAAAACATTTAACGTTAATATTACTTAATATCTATAATTTACATTTCATTTTTTTTAAATACTACTAGAAGTAAACTTTATTAAGAAAAAAAAAAGAGGCAAGACCTCGTAAATGAAAAACTTATTTTTTAAAGAAAAAAAAAAAGTACGAAATAATTTCTATTCTTATCTTATATAAGTTATTACAAAAAAAACAGCAGCAATAATTTAAAAAAAAAAAAAGAAAAACAAAAAGGCACTAAGAAAAAAAAAAACACACACTGTAAACTAACGCGAAAATCAATTATTTAGAATATCGCGCGCAAAAGAAAAACAAACGGTAACTGACTAAATATAAATTAACACAATAAGAAAAAAAAAACTAATTACGGTAAACCATCGGAACATTTAAGTAGAAAAAAAAATAAAGTAAGTGGAACTCCCTTTATTTTTTTTGATAAAAAAGGGGACGTATGTGGTGGACCAGTAACCAGGCTGATCCACCCCATTGATACAAACACCCAAACATTCCAACATCTTTCAAAACAATCCACCCCATTGATACAAACACCCAAACATTCCAACATCTTTCAAAACAATCGACCCATTGATCAATTGAGTGATCATCCTAACCAGTCTAGACACATTAACCCACAGCTGCAACATAATCCTACATCCCTCATCTAATAAATCGTTAATCGAAATCTTTCGAACAATTTTCAATTCAAACAACAAATTCCTATATCTTCTCATAAAAACACTCAAAGTAGTTTTTATGTCTATTTTTCAATTAAATAAACAATCCATACATTCGTTTAATTTAAACAACAAATTTCTAAAATCCAAAGTCCAACGGGTTACAAAGTCCAATGTACAATTCATGCATTCTTCTAAGTCAAACAATAAATTCCTATAATATAAAATCCAATAAATAATCCATACATTCTTCGAATTCAAATAACACATTTCAATAATACAAAGTCCAAAATTATAATCCATACATTCTTTCAAAGCCAAATAAAATTTCCATTAAATAAATCAAAATACCAACTAAATTAATTACAACAATAATCCCATTGTAAATCAGAAACATAAAACCCTACACGAGCTAAAACTAAAATATTTCCATATTACCGGAAAGTAATAAAACCCTTCAATAATTAATTTTTCATTTAAAACAAAAACAAACAACAAAAAAATATAACTAAAAATATTAAAACTAAAAAATCGATTACTACGATATTTCGATTTTATTTTATTGTATTTTGGAAAAACGTTTTCCGATTGGTCAACTAAATTTTGCCCAACGGAAAACGTAGAAATAAATACCACTGACTTTTGGAAAACAAATCAGTCTTGAGTAATACGCGTTTCATCGAGTACGGAATTTTAAACCGGGGAAAATCGAATCCCAACTAGTTAAGTAAAAAGTTTACGGTGTGTTAAACAAATAGTGCCGGAACAGAAGTTCCTAAATATATTAAGTTCTACAAATTTAACAAGTGTAAATCGTGGTGTTCGAACCACTTAAATAAATTAAATAAATTAAAAGCAAAAATTCTAACCAAAGTGTTTCCATTAACTTTAAAGAAACAGTGAAAACCGCCAGGGTGTTTTCAACTTGGAAGAAATCGAGAAAACTTGCTAGCAACCAAACAGTAAGTACTTCTTTTAAATTTAAATATTTGTGGAAGAATTGCAACCCTCTGGGGAAGCACCACATATTGGTGCAGCCGGTACCCAGAAGTACCACATAAGCTCTAAGACCCGCAGCAAGTACCGCAAGTGGTAGTAATCAAAATTAAGCTATATTGCTGTCATTTGATCAATATGATACAGCTCGTAAACCACTGCCATTGCTGGTAAACCGTGAACCAAATCTTAGAGCACGTCACACGCTATATTGAAAGTCTTTATTATTTATTTCCCTTTTCCTTTATCAACAACATTTTCAAAATTTATAAAACCATTCGTAATTCCCAAAAAAAAATATTTTCAGCTCAAAAAAAAAAAATTATAATTTTATTTGTAAGTTAAATAAACATGTCCAAACCAGTTTGTTTCAATACCTGTAGTTTACAGTTGGATAATGTATAATACGGTTAATAAACATAAAAGATGACAAGGATTTGTTTTTCTTTTGTTTGTATTACAGGTTATTTGGGAATGATTTTTGATTTACTTAAAATTACAAATTCATAAATTTAGGTAATATAATGAAAGGAAAGGTATTTGGAATACTAAGTATTACCTCGGAGCAAAAATCTTTTGATTAGAATCATTTCTAATTTAGACTAAAGGTGTCTCGCTACACGCATCGCCAGTTCACACACACACGCATCGGTAAACAAGCCCCCATTCAGTCACATGTATACCCTTTCACACACATTCACACCTCTACGTTAAAAAAAATAGAAATAAATTAAACAAAATTCACTCACCCCATGATTAATCCTCCGGGCTTCCAAGTCTTACGGCCTTAGCCCTCCATCAGCGATGAACAATCCACCAGGTAAAGTATTACGGGTAAAATTGTATAAATAATACTTGAATGCTGGGTTGAAAGTCGGTTGTAATAACATAAGAAAATTGTATATCAATGTTGAGTTGAACTTCAGTTGTAATCACACCAAAATTGGATATCACAGTTGCGTTGAAATACGATAGTAATAGCCAAAGGTTTGTATAAATGATTCGTTGAAATAAATCAGGCAATGGTAGTAATAAATAACATAAATTTTGACTAAATGTTGCGTTGAAATTCGGTGATAATAACAAAAATTTCCTTTAAATGTTGCGTTGAACTATGGTTGAAATATGGTAATAACGGCACAAATCTTATATTAATGTTGCGTTGAAATTCGGTTGTAATACAGTAGTAATAGCCAAAAATTCTTATATGAAAGTTGCGTTGCAATCCAATTTCAATTCTACCTGTTGTGGTATATGATTGCTGTAGATATCAGACGTCCACCAACAAAATTAATCCGGAAATCACGATAATCTTCAATTCATCACCCAATACAGGTTGGTTTAAATATCCTTCATCGTTGGGTGAAACAAAAGTATCACAAACTGTTTCGATTATTGTTCGGTTATGCTCAAACTATAACGTCACTTCCACAAAACAATTCCACTCGTCAATCCCAGCTGCACTAAATAATTAACCTCAATCTTAAGGCTTCGCTCACAATGACTGGCAAGATCACACAACCACAAAAAAAACAACCAAAAATACCTTCACACCAACAATAAAGTTACCTCAACAAGCCATTTTGTCCAACAATATATATTTAAGTTTAATGGATAATTGTACAATCGACTACCTTAATTCAAAAATGTTTATAATAATTTACTTTTTCTTTCTTCTTTATCTTTTTTGTATTTTTTTTTTTTGACTAGAGTACACTAATTATAATATTTTTACTACTTAAGTTAATTATAAATAACATATGGAAACACTCATCTGAGGAATCGGTCTTTTTGTTTTCCCCTTTTTTATTATTTTTGGTTAAATACTCATTCATTTAATTTATATACAAATAATCCCGAATTTGATAAGTGATATAACTAATTTTAATTGAACTAAAAAAAAGATTCTTTTTGTTTGATTAACACGATTTTGATCAGCCTTCTTGCAATACACACACACATGCAATTAATTTTTTTTTTCTTTGGTGGTGGTTTTTAACATAATCTCCATAGGAGATAATTGTGATCTTTTTGTTTGTTTTCCATCATTAAATTCCAAAGGAATAATTTAAAAAAAAAATCGTTTGATCTCACCTCTTTATTTCGGCTTTACGTTGTTTTTATTTAATTATCTCCAATCCATAATCACCGCAAAGAAGATGGCCACCAGGCAAGAAGACGTCAAAACCAAAATCAGCTGTCTGATGATTTTTCAAAAAGTAGTAGACTAAGAGCTTGACCTACAAGGTCATTATTAAATTTTTTTTGTAAATTTTTTTGGTTTTCACAAGCACAAACATATAAATTCTTTTCTAAATTTCACTAATGGACGGATGCATTTAATAAAAATTGAACTAATTGCACTAATTATAAAAATTTAATTTAATTAAAATTTTTCTACTTAAATTTAAGAAAAAATGCATAAATGCAAAATTTTCACCATATTTTGACATTCATGAGACTAACAGCGGCAAAATCGTATATTCATCCCTTTTATACTAATTCAATATCGAAAATATCGCTACCAATTTCGTAGTAGGGGAAATAGCAAGATAATGTTATGTTGATAAATGTTAGTACATTTTCCGTTTTAACAAAAAAATCTGTTTGTTATTTTGTAATACACAATATTGTAAGATGATTTCACGAAATAAGCTACCTCCAACGCATCGGGTAGAAACATGAACATATGAGAATGGATCAAACGTAAGTTCAACCGATTTTATGATGTTTGTGTATTATGAAATAATAGATTACAACAGTGTTACAATAAAATTGAGGTTCATAACGGAAAGTGAAATTGTTAGCATTAACTATATAAGAAATATAATATCTTTTCAAAGACAATGACAGAACGGATGGTAGAATAATAGTTTTTAAAATATTGAGGCGCTTGGACAAATATGCACAGCTGTCTGAGGCTTGAAAACATTTCAGAGCAACTACGGTTAAGGTCCGGAGAATTCAATTGTTGGTAGTACGGTGAAATAAGGCTGGTGAAAACGCCGTATGAACCAATATTAGCGGATTGCAAAGTAAAATATTGTGGTTAATGGTGTTGTTATAAAAAAAAACTATGTGTAACGGAAACTATATGAGACTATAACTATAGATTATGGATGAATGAGAAATGATGTGAACCATGCGTGATAGGCAAAATTGTGAGATGCAAGGAAAGGGAAATTACATGACTCTATGACTATACTACACTACGTATCATACTCCAGTCTACATAACAAACTATAGGTATAAATACAAGGTTTGGGGCGCTTTCTTTTTTCAGAAAATATATCTTCTCTCAGGTACGCAGTGTAAATGTTTTTATCTCAATCTGAATATTTTTGTACAAAACATCACTAATTTTGTTTTGTACAAACCTGATTAATTTAGAAATTATTTTACTCTAATAACAAAAATGTGTCGTTACAACCAACTCGCTTAAAAAACCCGATTATCTGCGATGAGGAATCGGCGTCCTCCGATGAATTCTTAGTTCGTAGCCAAACGTCCATGGCACAGATCTATATAGATTTTGTGGGACCATTTCCCCGTTTCCAGCTCGGGCATATAGTAATTTTGCTTGTTCTTGATCATTTCTCTATATTTGTATTACTCAAACTTCTAAACAGCGACAATGGTAAACAATAACTGAGTAAATTATTTCAAAGCTTAATATCGGATTTCAATATTCAACATGTTAAAACTGGAGGCTACAGTATTTCAGAGAAACGCTTATGAAGAGGGAATAGATCGTTGCTCACTGCCATTCGAGGGTATGTGAAAATAGTTTATGATATGCAAACCACTGTGTATCTTTGCAATGAATAACGAAGGGCTGGATTATTTAAATCATCTGGCCATACTCAGAGCTCATGTTCAGATAAATCTTAAATTTCCATAAAAAAAATCATCCAGAGTCACAAAAAGCTGCAGCATATAATTCTCTCATTTGCCGTCTTCTAAATATACCAGTAAATATTTCAAATTTTCAAGATGAATTAAATACAATCAAATTTATTGCTTCAGATAATGGTTATGATTCAAAAATGGCGGGCGAAATCAGGTAGTGACGCTGTTTGGTGAGGACTGCAGTTTCCACATCAATCACATGTTCCAATATGTGAGTTCGTCCCAGACCCATTTTCGAAAAAGATGGTAGAAGCTGAATAGCGTCTTGTAAGCGCTGTTGATTGTCCATAGACAACTCTGACATAATTGACTCCGTGGTTGGTAGTGTTGGTAATTTAAATATTGGGTTAAACAAGCCAAAAGCATTAAAGAAATCTATACCTAAGTATAGATTTTGGATTGAGGATGGGATAACGGAAACATCCATGGATCTGATTTGGTTCCTAATCGAAATTTTTGTATTTACAAACCGCAAGATCTTCTGCCTTTGTCCATCAGCAGTACGAACTACTGCGGATGAATAAGTAAGAAGGTGTGGTGTTTGCATAATTTCTTTAGCAAAATCACCACCAATTACAGTCAAGGACGCTCCACTATCCAATCAATCCTCCCGACCGATAACTAGCTGCTCATTAATATTGTGGACGAAATCAGAGCAAAATCCTCTATTTTTTAGGTTATCGTTCCGTTGACTTCAACGTCCATCATATAAGGCTGGGAGAACTATTCGCCACATCACAGAGTCAAAAAAATTCAGATGGACTAGTATGCTTTAATCAAATCAATAGTCTCGAGTGCCTTCAACCAACAATGGTTTAAAAAATGCGTCCATCAACAACTATTACCACCCAACACAATACTTTTTATTAATTAAAAATAGTATAAACTTTTTTACTTAAGCTACACTAATTTTTTGTTGTACACATAAACATAATATTTTCAGGTTTTTCTGAAGCAACCTTCTTTCGAGTCGGCCAAACTCTCAATTCGATAAACGTTATTCCCAAATTCCCTTCTGGATTCCATCACTAATTAGTGAGCAAAATCATGAGGTTTTTTTAGAATTCCACAATTTTGCTGTGTAACAATGACCAAAAAACAATACAGCAAACGATATGTTTCGTTTACAATTAATTCACTTAACATATTCGCATTCCAGTTAAACAGTTTACACTACCGCAGTTTAATTAAAATTTTCGTTCGACAAAAGTCGGGAGAAAAAATCAAAATATACAAGCGCTTCTGAAAGCGATGGTGTGAGTCAAAAAATGTGAGAAAATTTGATTGTTGTTTTCTCATAAAGTACAACGCCGCCATATATTAAATTCCTTTTGTAGAACGAAAAATTAATTCCAATTAGACTGCGGTAGTGTAAAGCGTTTAAGTTGAATGCGATGATGTTGAGTGGATTAATTGCAAGCGGAACGATTAATCGTGAACATAACACCGTGTAAATATGAGTTATGTTACAATTGAGCAATTTCACGCAAGTTCAGCAAATTTTTGGGAAATTTTGACTTGACCCCTTTTAATTTTGATTTTTTTTTGTTAAAAGATAGTCTTTCATAAATAAAAAATATAAGTTTTCTTTGAATTTTTTTTTTTCACAGGGTGCCCTCAATTTTTTATTATTTTGTGATGTGAGTGTATTTTGACGAGCGATTGTAGAAAAACTACTCAATCGATTTTCATAAATGATATGTCGTTGAATAGGTATTAGAACAAAGTTTTTAAAATGTAAAAATATACACTGTTAATTTTTGAAATAATTTTTAAAGAAGTAACATAATAAAAAAACGGTGTAATTGAAGAAAAGATGGCGCTACACCTTTTTTTAAACTAAATTGAAGCTTATTTTATATCTAACAACTTGTGAAAGTTTGGGACATGCATTATTTTTTGTTTTAAAGATAAAATTCGTTGTGAATATGACTGTCGGGAATCAGTTTTTTTTGTTTTGAAGGAAAATTATAAAAATGGCGTTATAAACTAAGAGATTTTTTTTATGTTAAATATCAAATATTTTATTATTAAATAAACTTTTTAAAATATTATAAAAATTATATATGTACAATAAAGAAAATATGAGCAATTTCAGCATAAATCCACAAAAGCGCTTATTGCTATGTACATTAAATGAAGCTTATGTGGAGTTTAAAAATAAGTTTCCTGATGTGAAAATAAGATTTACTAAATTCACGTCTCTTCGACCACAAGAATGTATAAAATTATCCCAAGGAGCTCATAATGTGTGCGTGTGTACCATACATTACTGATGTACTTGGATTACTGATGCTGCTTTCCAGAATTATAAAACATTAATTGACTTTGTTTCATGTGGTGAATTAACAGAAGATTGTCATACTTTGAAGTGCAATGAATGTTCAAAAAAACTTCAACAACTGGAAAAAAGATTACTAAATGATTTTGACGTTAAAGGAATCCTTCAAGTCAAATATCAACAATGGAATACCACTGATCGATGCAATTTGGATACTTTAATAGAAACTGTAGAAGAATTTATGAAAAAATTTGTTTACCGTTTACAAATTTTGATACCACACAACTTTATAGCAAAACCGCAATCTACATTCATTGAGGAAAGAAAAAAAAATTAGAACCAGGAGAATGCTTCGTTCAAGGAGATTTTTCTGAAAGCTACGCCTTCAGGATTCGTTTCAAGGTTATCATCATAATAATTCACAAGCTACTATTCATCCACTTGTCATTTATTTTAAAAGTGCTGCAAGTGAATATATACAGCACCGAAGTTTTATACTCATTTCGGATATCACAACAGTACTACAGTCCATATTTTCATTACAAAACATATTGAGTTCATCAGAACGCATATAAATTCTAATATTACGAAAATAATTTATTACACCGACGGTGCACCTTCTCAATACATAAATAAACCACCATAAAAAAGACTTTAAGGTTGATGCAGAATGGCATTTTCATGCTACCAGCCATGGAAAGGGACCTTGCGGTGGGATTGGTGGTACACTGAAGCGTGCTGCACACCGTTATAGTATGCGGAGCAGAGATATTATTGATACACCAAAAAAACTTTTCGAATGGGCTTTAAAATGGGAATCTACCATAAACTTTGGATACGCTGATAAAAATGAATATCAATTAACAAAAGAAAAATTACAAAATCGATATAAAAATGCGATTACTATAAGTGGAACTCAAAAATTTCATTCTTTTGTACCATTAAATACTAACACAATAATTGCAAAAATGTTTTCCAACTCAAAAGAATCTTTTGAATGTAAAATTAGTAAATAATTTTAATAACTATATTTATTTTGACATATATAATTTGTACGATATTTTAAAAAGTTTATTCAATAATAAAATATTTGTAATTTAATGTTAAAATACAATCTTTTACTTTATGACCATAATAACATAATACGAACATGCTTCTTCTCCAGTCAAAAGTTCCTAAATAAATTTAGTTATTTATACGGCTTTTTTGTTTGCAGTCGAGACTGTCAAATTATTTTTTATAAGAGTGATAAGTGATTACTAAAAGTGACAAATAAACATTTCATTTTTTTATGCCATCTAATACAAAGAAAATAATTGCAAAAGTGTTTTCCTATTCAAAAGAAACTTCTGTTGGTAAAATAAGTAAATCATTTTTAACAATTGTATTTATTTTATTTATTGTACTACATTTATAATTTTTAGAATATTTTAAAAAGTTCATCTAATATTAAAATATTTGATATTCAACATTAAAAAAAAATCTCTTAGTTTATAACGCCATTTTTATAATTTTCTTTCAGAACAAAAAAAACTGATTCCCGACAGTCATATGCACAACGAATTTTATCTTTAAAACAAAAAATAATGCAAGTCCCAAACTTTCACAAGTGGTTAATATAAAATAAGTTTCAATTTAGTTAAAAAAAAAAGGCTATGCCATCTTTTTTTCAATTACAAAACTTTGTTCTAATACCTATTCAACGACATATCATTTATGAAAATCGATTCAGTAGTTTTTCTACAATCGCTCGTCAAAATGCACTCACATCACAAAATAACAAAAAATTGAGGGGCACTCTGTGAAGACCCCTGGTCGAAAAAAAAATTTCCAAGAAAACTTGTATTTTTATTTATGAAAGACTATCTATAAACAAAAAATAATCAAAATTAAAAGGGGTCAAGTCAAAACGTTGTTGAATCTTCGTGAAATTGCTCTATTATTTCTTAATTTCTCGATTACTGGAAAAGTTATTTTCTGTACAAAGAAAAATCGAAAAATTCTGATGAAATCTACGTCATTTTTATAGATGTATTTTATTTCATGTTTTATTTTTTCCTCCGAGCCTTTTTCTTCGAAACAGTTGGTTTTAACTTTGTTAATGAAACATTTTATAGGGGGATTGAGATTGAATACAATTTTGTTTTGTATTTCTTTGCGATTATGTAGAATCGTAACAATATGAACGCCAAAAAATCTCCAGTTAACTGTCTGTTATGTTTAAAAGATATTTATGTAATTGTGACAGGTAGAGAAACAACAATAGAATATATTAAAAATATATAAAAAAGAACAAATCAAACAGGTAATAGACAACTGACGTTTTCCTGTGAAGTATTTATCAATCAGTCAATGTATCAATCAACCGATTTTCACCTCACTACATTCGTTAAATTAAAACGTATAAACTTGTATTGTTATAGAAAGTTCATAAGCCTTGTCTATAAAATAGATTCTATTGTTCCATAAATTCATAAACAAATCCAATGCTCACGTTCTTAAATGTATTTCTTTGAAATAAGAAAACTTCATGCAAAGATTTCTGAATAGGAAAACCTAAATTGACGTTGAAGCTTAATTCAATTTTCTAAATTTAACTGTTTTGTTGATATTTTTATGTTCTCGGTTATCAACTCTCGTATCACAGTTACTTGTTCTACCATTAAATTTTGTGTTTTTTAAAAAATATTTCTTTTGTTTCTAAGAGTAAGATCTGGTGTTTATTTTAGTTGTTATATTTTCCATTTTTCCTCGGTTAAATCACAAGAGAAACAGATCGATGAGAAAGAAACAACAATAGAATTGGATTCTGATTTCAATGGTTTTTCTGCTATCGTTTTTTTTTTTTCGTTTCGATTGTAAGCAATTTAAGGATTATAGCTTTTTTGTTGTTGTTCTTGGCGTTCTTTTTTTCGCTGAATGTTTAATTTTTTTTGTCATTTTTTTGGAAATTTTCCAGAATAATTTTAGTTTGATAAAAAATTCTTTTTTACTCTTTGTTGAGTTGTTTAATTTACATTTGATTGCTTTGTGAATAGATTTTTGATTACAATGGATGGATGAAGTTAAATGATTTTAAATCAAATATAAAAACGAAATGGTAGAAATTGGTTTGAATTAGTTTTAAAATCATTTGAAAAAAAATTTAATCAAAACTAAAATATAACTATCTGTGAAGTTGGTGATTTTATAGAGATACGTTGAGAATGATAAAAAGTGATTTTGTTAAAATTTGTTTAACATTGGAGGAATAGAACAAACCGTCTGAATGTTTTGAGTGTCTAAATGTTTCCCCTAAATAATTATATATGATAAGTTCCAGGTAAAATGGTCCTAAGATGGTTATGATATCGAAATCAATCAAATTCTTCAAATTTAAAAATCCAATTGTTTTTCTATCATAACTGTCTCACCAAACTTTAAGAAAAATTGAACATCTTAGACAATAAAAAAAATATTTCCACTTCTCAAACAAAAACAAAATTATTGTTTCATCAGCAAAAACAAAATCTGATAGTCCTCCTGTGAATGAATGAACTTCCCTCAATGACCTATCAGAATTTATGTTTATATTCTACAATAACTGCTTTATGGTTTATCTTACATTATTTGTAGAAAAACAGTTTAATGTTTGTGAAGAGATTTTTAAGAATAAAATAGTAAGTTTTATCGTTTATGTTTGGATTGTTTTTTATGAAACTTGGTTGTCTTGTGATATAAAGTTTGAAATTTATTTTTATAATAAAGTAGTAGCAGAGAATCATAAATTTTATTTATTATTTTGGGTGTAAAATTTTTGGCAAGATACAGAATGTTAGTAAACATTTTTTTTCTTCCTAAACTAGGAATTCTTCGATCCAACTCACCTCACTGTTACAATTTTTAATTATTCAGCTTTTAATATAAATTAATCAAATATTAAACAAAATCCTAAATCAAAAGTAATTCAAACAATCATTAAATTAAATTATAACGGTTTGAAAAATTTTTCAGATTTACGTAAACAAAAAATAAATCATTTAACTGTAAGAATATTTATCGATAACTTTTTGTTAATACCTTAAAGCTATTTTCAATTTAGTAATGTAAATATTCCAAAAAGTTTTCAAAATTATAAATCAATTTCATTTTTCAACTTTGCCTCTCCCCTCGCTCGATATTTCCAAAACATTTATAATTTAAAATTGTAAGTCTTCTCAAAATTTCCTCTAATCAGAAAATTTTTCCTATTCGCGTGTAAACTATGATAAATTTTTTTTTTATCCCATTCGACTAAGGAGGAGGAAAATAAGAAATTACGGGAAAACGAATATTTTTCTTTCATTTTATCGTTTTCCAATCTTTTCTTATCACAAAAAAAATGTTTCGCTTATTGGACATATTATTAATAAATACCGTTTAAAATTTTCTTCCGTCTTTTTGGGGTGTTTACTAGCTTCAAACTGTTGGTGTACAAAAATAATATTTTGCCTAAAGGGGCTTGAGAAAAAAACAAGAAATGAGATAAGAAAAATACAATTTTTTTCTAACATTTATAGGGTTAGGGATGATATTGGTGTCACCCAAGGTTCTGTATAAAATTTGTTGATTTTTGAAGTTTTATTTAATCTATTTTATCGTAAAGATGAAAATGTGAGTAGAAATAGAAAATTTATGATATGAAATAATTTCAAAATAATTTGAAATCTGTCTAGTTGTCATATAATTAATAAATAAAATATTCCATGGATGAAATAGAAAACAAAATGCTGTTGTTTGATATCAAAAAAACAGATTAATATGTCAAAATAAAAAGATTGTCACTTTGCTTAGTAATTTTATTCAAAAAAAACGTATTAGTTGATGCAATAAAAGACTGATTTCAAGGTACAAAAAAAATAATTTGATCGATAAGGTCAAATATTACAAGTCTTCCAAAGCCTCATGTAGATGTAAAATTGAATCAAGACGCCGATAAAATAAGAAATATGAAGCCGATCTTTTCCGATTTGCTTGAAACTACGGTAATCGTTAGTATAATAAAAAAATTAATACGTGTTTTTAGGTTTTAAAAAAATTTAGTAGCAAGCAAAGCTAAAATTTAAATTGTGCTCGAACGAGTTAACCGATTTTAATAATTGTGCTTGAAAGGTATTATAGACCAGGGTAGAAAGAAACCTTTAAAAATAATAAAAAGTGAAAAAAATAATAGTAGGATGAAACCCATTAGAAAAGGAGGAGAATATTATAAAAATGAAAGGAAAAATAATTTACGGGCGATCTGAGGTCGGGAAGGGGAAGGGGTGAGTTTTTAAGGGTAAAAACCGGTTTATCTTGATTTCCGGCAAAACTAAAAGTCCTATGGAAAAAAGTGAATGGCAAAGCTGTAGGTAATAAAAGGATCTAAAACTTTTGTGCAGACACTTTTTTCATATAACCTCAAAATTTATGTGAAAAACTCAAAAAACCAAGTTTTTGGTTTTTATTTTTATCTTTTACAAAAAAATTTTTTTTTCCACGAAATTTGGTGAAAACTTACCTTTTTATGTCCCAAATACGCTGTACGCTACACGCAAATCAAATAAATATTTGAAATATTTATTTTTTCACCTTATTTTGAATTAATATCGAGAAAGCACCCTAATTTTGAACCGAAAATTCAATTCATTTTTTGCATTTTCTGAGAAGATTAACTATAGTAATATATTTTTTTTTCACCATCAGAAAGTAGAGATTTCAACGAATAGAAAGCATACCAACTTTTTGAAAAAATCTAATATTTTGACGGGTGAATTTTCGATTGAAAATTAGGGTGCTTTTTCGATATTAATTCAAAATAAGGTGAACAAATAAAAATTTCAAATCAAATAAATTACAGCGTATTTGGGACATAAAAAGGTAAGTTTTCACCAAATTTCGTGAAAAAAAAAAAAATTTGTAAAAGATAAAAATAAAAAACCAAAAACTTGGTTTTTTGAATTTTTCACATAAATTTTGAGGTTATGTGAAAAAAGTGTCGATACAAAAGTTTTAGATCTTTTTATTACCTACAACTTCTCCATATAACTTTTTTCCATAAGACTTTTAGTTTTGCCGGAAATCGAGATAAACCGTTTTTTACCCTTAAAAACTCACCCCTTCCCCTTCCCGATCTCAGATCGCCCTTAAATTATTTTTCCTTTCATTTTTATAATATTCTTCTCCTTTTCTAATGGGTTTCATCCTACTATTATTTTTTTGTTTTCAAAAATTATCGACACTGGTCTAATAATTGATTGTGATAAATTTAATTGATTTAATTTTGATTGTGGCTAAATACTAATAAGGTATGTGACATTTAAATTAAAATTTAGTATGATGCTAATAATTTTTATATATATAATAGGTTTGATTGATAATAATGCCTCGACTACGACGCGGAGCCCAAATTGGTCGTCGAATGGCCAAGTTCCAAGCACAAAACATTGCGAGACGTGCAAATGCAGATACTGAGGTATCCAACTACTTTGCGCCTAACATGACACGCGACAAAAAGTTTGCTGACGACTTCATGAGACAGATGACATCTCTTTCATACAAAGAATGCCCAAACTGTATGAGCCTAGAACTACGCGATACAGCTCGAATATGTAGTAAATGTGTAAAGAATTCCATGAAATTTACCGCAGCTAATGATATGGTTCCATATTCTCTGGAATTCTTCTGGTTCGATATTCTGGCAATGTTATCAACGTTGAGCAAGACATCAGTGCACTCACAAAGCAACTGCCTCGAACACCAGAAACATTGAATATACTGATTATCCATCGGTAAGGAGTGACCGGCTATTCTGATTTCAGATTACGACGAAATGTTGTGCTTAATGCTCTGCACTACCTTAAACGAAACCATCCATACTATAGTGATATTGAAATTGATAACGAGAATCTTACGAACTTACCCGTTGATGGTGACATTACATCTAGATTACCTTACGTGCGTGATGATGGCATTAAAACCGATACATTGGATAAAACTAACATAGTAGAGACCGCTGTACCCATTGAACGTAATCAGCGTCAGCAGACAACTATCGAGCATCAACTCAACTGGCCCAGTGGAAATTCCACACCTATAAATGAGTTTACTCATGAACGATATGTTACAATGGCATTTCCAACTTTGTTTCCTGACGGTTGAGCTTGCTTTAACGACAATTCACGATTAGAAAAAGTTTTGTACCACGAATGGGTGCTTCATCTCATGCGCTGGCCTGATGGACGCTTTGCAAAAGATCCGAGTTTCGATTCCATTGCTTGAATACCATGCAAAGACATGAATCATTAGTACACAGTGGAATATTTGCTAAAAAGAATGATTTAACGGGCACTATAAAACAGTTGGCAAACGAATATTCTCGTAATCCTAGCATCATAACAAGGCTCTTGAGTTATGCTTCTAAAATACGTGGATTTGCTCCATATTGATTCCAAAAGAGACAGGAACTTCAGGCAATGATAAATCAATTAGGCGTGCCTACCATATTCCTTACGTTAAGCGCTGCAGATCTCTGGTGGCCATGTCTAACACGACACTTTGGTCTAACTAACGAACAGTTTGATTCATTAAGCGAAACTCACTTATGTAACTTAATGCAACAAAAGCTAACTGAAAACCCACTTGTTGCTGATGAATACTTCACGAAGCGCGTTGATGAATTCTTGAAGTTGATAAACAAAAGATTCAAAGTAAAGGGTGGCGTTGGTGGCGTTTTGAATACCAGCACAGAGGTAGTCCGCATCTCCATGCTGTACTTTGGATTGACGGTGCACCTGATGTTCGAAAGTTCAGCGAGTGTAATGAAGCAGAAATAAGGGCTCACAGACCGTTTTATGATTCTTTGGTTTCTGCATAGGATCCAAACGTTTCAGAACCGCCTGCAGCAAAACTGCGTGATGGCAGTTGAAGTTAATGAGGTATCACTTCACGACAACTCTCAATACGCTCAAGCATTACACCGATATCAAAGACACACGCATTGTGGTCCTTATTGCTTAAGAGGAAGACCTCTTAAGTGTCGATTCCAATTTCCTAAACCTGTATTAATGGAATCAACTCTAGCTCCTGACGAAACAGGAACCTGGCTGTACACACCAATGCGTAATGATCCATTACTCAAAGAGCATAACCCGCTAATTTGCCAAATATGGCGAGCAAATACTGATTGCCAAATAATTGCATCTGAACGTCATATGATAAAATACCTCGCTAAATATGCAGCAAAATCAAAGCCACAATCGACCAGCTACAAACAAGTGCTTTTAGATATTATAAACGTCTCAAATCCAGAGAACTCCTGTCGAACAGCCTTTTCTAAAATATTGATGCAGGTTGTGGAGGGTCGCGACATTACAGCATTCGAAGTTATGCACTTACTGCTAGGATTAAACTTGAAAAACGTCAGCAGAACAGTAACAAAAGTATATATAGGAACGGATGACTATGCTCTTATAACCCATGATGAAGACGACGAATATGTACCAAATTCCCTATTCGAGTTCTATGCAAGCCGACCAGTTGAGCAAGAGGAGAACACGTTCAGAGAGTTTGCATCGAATAATCATATTGTCAATAAACGATTAGTACGCTGTCGCAAAGAACGAATGTTACAAATTATTCCTTATGTACAAGAAAGTTTAACTGATAATCAAGATGAAATATATTATAAACAGCGTTTGGTAATGAACAAACAATGGCGTTCAATAGAAGACTTGAAAACCAAATCAACTTGGAAGGAATCGTTCGTAGATGCAGAGGTAAATGTTTGGGAAATAGATCCAGACGTAGCGAACGTAATTGTCGATGAAGCTATTGAAACACCACAACTCGAATCTGCAGAATGGCAACAGCTAGCGCAAACTATGCCTGCATGCCTAATATCCGACACTGAAATTGGCTACAGGAATATTGATAGAGATAACGACTGTAGACGACGTCACGAAAATTATCCTGGCATATTCGATAACCTTACTTTTCTCAAATACTAAAGACGTATCTGAAGCTATAACGAGAAGTGAAATCCAGCATGTAAATCTGAATTCACAGCAACAGCTTATAGTCGACTATCTGCGCTTGCAAATTTTGGGTGGTACTCAAGTCGTATGTTAGGCAAGTCGTATGTTATTGGTCAAATAGTTAAGCAAGTTGAACAGCTATACGGACAAAACAGTGTGTTGCTGATGCCTCCAACAGGTGTTGCAGCAAACAATATCGGTGGGAAAACAATTCACTCGGCTTTACATCTGAATCATACACGCAGTGGTGTTCCGGACTTAACTGGTGAATCAGAACGTAATTTACAGGCTGACTTCCAAACAATCAAAGTAGTAATATGCGATGAAATGTCAATGATCGAATTGAAAATGCTTGCTATAATAGATCAGCGATTACGTCAAGCATATCCAGAAAAGCAATCTGAAGCATTCGGTGGTGTCATCTTTTACCTATTCGGCGACTTCAACTAGTTACCGCCAGTTGGCGATTTACCGATGTTGTCAGTTCCAAAAGCAATGCATTCAGTTGCAGTTCGAGGGAAAACACTGTTTGCACAATTTATGAAAGTATTTGAGTTAACCCAAATAATGAGACAAACCGGAGACGAGCAAGCGACGTTTCGTACAACATTATCTAACATTGCTCGGGATGAGATTTCTGAAGCTGATTATCATCTTTTACGTTCGCGATTTCCTGTTAACGTGCCCAATCACAAAAAAGACTACGCGAAAGCTCTTCGAATTATGGCTGCGAAAGATCAAATCACCATTTACAATGAGGATAGTCTACGTTTATTGAACAAGCCCCTGGCTCTCATCCGTGTGATCCACAACAATGCAACGGCAGCAGTAGCATCTGCCCAAGGTCTTCAGTCAGTACTTAAGCTCAGCGAAGGTTGTTGTGTCATGTTGAATCAGAATCTGTGGACTGATAGAGGATTGTGCAACGGCACCCTCGGGACTGTTGTTGAAATCATATATTCTAATAATGACGAAGCCGAACTTCATACAAATGTACTGCCAGCTTGTGTATTTCTAAAGTTAGATAACTACAATGGACCCACCTATTGCAACGACGCGATTCCTATAGTACCACAGACAGTAGGATTAAAAAAATCTGGAACGACTTAAAGCCGGAGACAATTGCCATTAACACTAGCATTCGCGATCCACAAATCGCAGGGCATAACCGTGGAACAAGCAGTGGATTGTCACGAGTCACGAGTCATTGTCACGTTGGATTGTCACGAGTGAAAACGATTGAGGGACTGCTGATAGAACCTAGATCTTTCCCGATCTCACGTTTAAACAAAATCAACAAGCATTCTGGATGGTCGGTGCGGCGTTCTGAATTACTCATACTTCGTTCGAAGATCATGATGTAATTAATTTGAAATAAACCAATATTGTATAAAGCATTTGTTATTTATCTTATTAGTCTCACGCATAATCCAAGAGTAGTCAGTTAATGTGTATAAAATTGAAGGGTGGATATTCCACTGACATCGGGGTAGAGACAATGGGTGCTTCGCTCCTTTTTATCAATTGCACTCTGCATTGGTCACCTAGTCTATTTATTCGTCACAGACACTAATTGAAATATCGTTAGGAAATTGGGCTTTCGATCTATAAACAATCGATATCATGTGTTTTGATGAAATTTACCAAATTTTTATCACTGCAATTGGCAACTTTTTATAAATTGTGATTTTTCCGAGTGGACTTTATTTGTTCATACATTTAACCCTTTCAAGACAGAGAACGAACCACTTGTGCACTATATTCTGCAAAACTATTTATTGGGTTCTTGGTGATTTACAACAGTTCGTGGATTTAAATTAAAAAAGTCAGGCAAGTGCGAATATAATTCGCTCGCTGAGGGTTCTGTGTATGTATATAATATTTGAGAAAAAACAGTTTTGTTAGTAGAGTTTCACGTTTATTTGAAATTATAACTAACAAAAATTTTTAGTATCGATTTAGCAAAATCCCAACACCCATGAATATTAATTTTTTCTTTTGTATTGTTTGAAGTTAAGAGGGGGGGACAAAAAAAACCACTAAGCAGTCGAAAATTCAGTTAAAATTGTTTTTAAAATACTTCCATTTTTTCGATTTTTCTAAACCAAACTCGATTCCTTAAAAAAAACTTTTGCTTTACTATCTCCTTATCTATGTCCAGAAAATATAGATAAAAACAAATATTTGATTTTTTTATCATCAGGTGTGGAACAATACATTTAATAACTGTAGAAAATTTCAAGTTGATAGCACTTATAGTTTGTGAGTAAATTGATTATGTAGAAAATCGGACGGACACGGAAGTCTCACCAATAGGGTACCGTTTTTTTTTTCAAAGTACGGAACCCTAAAAAGAATAGGGAAAAAACTGAGTCAAGAAATTTTTTCAATAGATCTTTAATTTTACAAATTATCAATCGGCATCAAACCACACAATACAAAGTGTCGGTACGATTACGCTGTTTTTCAAAAACAAATTTTGTAATAATTTGGTTAAATAAAAACATAAAAACTCAAACGAAGGGAAGAAGAGGGAACAGCTCTAAAGCAGACTAAGGGCTCTATGTTCTTTACAAGCGACGTGTCTAAGCGAATAAACAGAATTGCTATTGGTAGACGACGTGCGTATTTGATCTCACACAACAGTGGATGTGACGCACATTTTGACGCAAATATTTGTATTCTTGAATAATCCATCGATCAAACTCATTCCCCTTATTATGCGTCCGTGTTACCAGTACGACCTACTCTTTATTCGTCCTGTCCTGTAATGGTCGAAGTATCGGAGCTACGCTTGATAATTACAATCTTTATGTTTGTTTAAAAAGCAATTGCTATGTTAGTATCATGCCACTCCATCGTCATTTAATGACTCGCCTTACCCACAATATCAAATATTTATGTGCACTAGTAAATTAGCTATAAAAAATTTTGCTGACTTAAAAATCAAAAAATCTCACTTAAATCAAAGAATTTTTTCAATCCAACCAAAATATCTCCTTGCCAATATATGAGTATCTCCTTGTAAATATCTCCTTGCCAATATAGGTAAGACTTAAGATATTTTCTGTAATAAAAATTATTGTCTTATGAGTTCACATTCCAAAACAATCAAATAATTTAATTAAAATTATTTTTATAGCATTTGTTTTCAAATTCTTTTGAAATGAAATTATTTTTTCTACATTTTCTTGTATTAATAAAACGAACAATTTTTAATGAATGAAACTTTCAAAGGCTTACATTCTTTGAACTGATAAAAAAAAAATCAAACTTTTTGCGAATAATGTTTTTGTAATTTTCGTTGATTGCGACAAAATTCTTATAAAGTTTTAAACCTTACAAATTCAAAAATTATAATTTTCTAAGAAATTCTGTGAATTTTTGTGTAGCTATCAATTTAATTCCTACTGGTTTTTAATTTCAACAATTAATTTTAATCCATCCATCCAAGAAACAAGAAGATACTTTAGAGATATTCTGTTGTATTTTTAAATTTCTTTGAAAAAAGTTTTACGTAATCAAAAATCTTAGTTACTTGCCTATTTGTTGACTATGATTAAAAATGGATTAAGTAATTATTTTAAGAAACCAAATATTCCTTTAACTAAAACTACAAAAGTAAAAAATTAACCCTTTTAATAAGGTGGTGGATTAATTTTCTATTTTAAAACAACTGAGCTTTTCAATTCATTTTAGTTATTCCATTAAATTTTAAATTTTACACTAAACAAAAATTATAATAAAATGAAAGCACCAGCAAACTAAATTACAACTTCGCATTTAAAATGTAAAAAAATTTTTTTTTTCTTAAATTGAAAATAATACTTGAATTTTGTTTTTAAAAGCTCTATAGAAAAATTAAGAAAAAATAAACAAAATAAAAATGAATCAGAAAAACAACCAATCTCGGATGAAAATCCAATTTTCTCATAAAATAGAGTAAATATAGTAAAAATCTAAATTTTTTCATTTTTTCTTCTCTTAGTCGAACGAAATTTTTTGTTTTTTTTTTCTTTGAAATTCATTAAGTTTCAACGAACAGAAAAAAAAAAAGATTAACTTTCTTCAATTAAAATAAATAATTTTCTTTTTTTTTTTTCAATTTTGTTATTGTAGATTTTCTATTTTGTACTTTTGGAGCTTAAATTTGTGTTTTTATTTTACTATTTCAACCTTACGAAGCTTATGTTTTTTTTTAGGTTTCATTTAAGTGGATAAATAAATTTATTATTTTATCTGAGAGATGTTAAGATATTAGAGAGCTTTGATTTTTGGGGTTGCAATTTACCTTTTTTTATGAATTTGCGGTTTGGTTTTAGATACAGTAAAACAGATGTTGTTATAGATGATTAGTAAAGATTTTTAGCATACATAAATTTATAATTCGAAAATCAAAATTTCTAAATTTTGAAGAACCAAAACGGTTGTTGATTATGTAACAAAGAGAAAAAAAGATATAAGATCAAAATCAGGCGGCAATCGTTATAGTCTGGGAGGCGAGCGACAAAAAATTGCAAGCACTTTTAAAAGCTGATTTTTTAATATAAGGTCACAAAAGTGGAGTAAAGACATAGGCTGTCGTCAATCAGCTGGATTCGTTAGCGTATGGTGCGGGGGCGGCTTCAATTTTGTAAAAAAAACTTTATACCTTGCAACCACTATCTAAAACCTGAAAATTAATTTGAGAGATAGATAGATAGATAGAAAGGGGTGGACAGGTTGCGCGAGGCGGAACTTGTCCTGGCACGCAGACTCTTCGCTCCATAGCGCCGTGTCTGAGTTTGGCCTCATAACAACTATTCCACAAACCTTTCTGTCTGGTTAATGAAATCCAAGACCGACTGTATTGGCGACAGTTTTATGGTGCCGGCCTTTATAGTATCAGAGCCAAAAATCCTAGCTCTGAGACCTTAGAGAAAGTCGGGCATACACACAAAAAGTGCTCAGAGTCCTCCTCCTCTTCAAGACAACAACCACAGAGAGGACTATCTATAAGTCCCATCGTAAAAAGATGTTTATTTAGATGTCCATGTCCTGTTAGGACACCGATCACAGAGCAGAGAGTTTTCCTCTTCAAGCTTAAAAGAAAATTAACATTTTTCTCCGAAATGCTAAAAAGCATCTTACTTTGTCTATCTGTTGATGACGCATTCCAAAAAGCATTCATCCTAAGGTTCGCATCATCCTTTAATAATGACAAGGCAAAATTTTTGGATAACCCTAAGACGGGTTCTGGCCCAGAAAATTTCAAAATCGCTCCCGCCCTTGCAAGTTCATCAGCTTTTACGTTGCCCGGAATGCCACTATGACCTGGAACCCAACGCAGCGTGATGTTGTTGAGTTGCGCTATCCTACAAAGTTTTTTTCTACACTCATTGAAAAGTATGGAAGCAGTCTCCGGGTTTACAAGCGCTTTAATAGCTGTTTGTCTATCCGAACAAATACAAATTTGTTTACCCTGCAGACACAAGCGTGTTATTACGTGTGTGCATTCATTGATAGCATACACCTTAGCTTGGAGAACTGTACAAGACCGTCCAAGCGAAAATTTATTGCTACTTATTGCTACATTGTTTAATTCCATGTATAACCCAGCTCTTGCATTTCCATTCAACAGTGAGCCATCCGTATAGAAGACGTAGGTTTCACTGGATGCCCAGTCGGACCAAGATCCCTCATATTCCTTTCTAGAAGAGATGATCAGTTCAGCGGGCTTCTCAAAGTTATATACTTTGGTCATGACGTCACCATGCATATCTATTTCAGGACAAACTGTCCGTAATCTGTCAAGAATGTGACCATGACCGCATGTTTTCCCTCTGTTTACCCACGTTCCTGCCACATGTAGTCTGTAGACAGCCCTTTTAGCCATGTACTCCACATGTAAATGTAAGGGAGAAAGGCCCAACATGGCATCCAACGACAGTGTGGGTGTGGTGCGCATCGAGCCACTGATACCTACGCATGCCATCCTCTGAATTTTATTTAACTTAGCACGGATGTATTGTTTATCCGTCTTTGGCCACCAGACCACACATGCAAAAGAAAGTGTTGGTCTGATTATAGCTGTGTAGATCCATAAGATGATTTTGGGACTAAGACCCTAATTACTCCCAAATGATCGGCGGCATTGCCAAAAGGCAATAACAGCCTTATCAATTTTTTTTGTTAAATGACTATTCCAATTCAGCCTTTTGTAGAGAATAATGCCTAAAAACTTTACCTCATCTAAGTAGCTTAACTGCATACTGAAAAGATACAGACTTGGTGTTGCAGGCACTTTGCTTTTCTTGGTAAATAAGACTACCTGCGATTTGGAAGGATGGACTGAAAGTCCTTGCTCCCCACACCACTCTTCAACCAACCTCAGTGAATTTTGCATCAGATTCACCAGAGTGCGAAGGTCTTTCCCAATTGCCAATATGGCAATATCGTCAGCGTAACCCTAAGAATAGGGGCCCGATTGATTCAGTCTACTAAGAAGACTATCAACTACCAAGCTCCACAGAAGAGGTGAGAGAACACTACCCTGTGGACAACCTCGTTTGACAGAAACTGAAACAGTAGCATTACCCATTTCCACAAAGGCAATACGGCAACTCAACATAGACACAATCCAGTTAGAGATCGTGTGGTCGATGCCATGTTGTGATGCTGCAGTCCTGATTGATTCGAACGTGGCATTATCAAAAGCGCCTTCAATATAAAGAAAAATAATGAAAGCGAATTTTTGGCATCGAGTGCCCTTTCAATTTTACTCACCAAATGAGGCGCAGCTGTTTCTACCGATTTCCCAATCTGGTAGGCATGCTGATTGGTACTTAGTGGAAACTGTATTAAGGCGGTGTCCCTTATATAACGATCCACTAGCCTTTCCAGAGTTTTGAGGACAAAGGAGTTGAGACTTATTGGCCGGAATGACTTGGCTTCACTGTAGTTGTTTTTACCTGGTTTAGGTATGAAAACAACTCTAGCTTTTCACCACACTTCTGGGACATAGCCATATGCCAAACATGCTTTATAAATACTGTGCAATGATTCAAAGAGCCCATCCACATTATTCTGTAGCATGCATGGATAGATTCCATCAGGACCCGGCGATTTGAACGGGTTGAAAGAATCTATGGCCCATCTCAGAGCTCTGATGTTCATCACATTCCCAGCCAAGATCCAGCTATCTTTATTTGGAGTAACTCTTGGTGGTTCCTTCAAATCAGTAGTGGAACTGCTGCCCGGGAAATGTGTACAAAGCAGATGTTGCGCCGTTTCTTCCACAGATTCCATATACCGCCCAATTGGCATAAGCAGTAAGCCTGGTTGGTATTTGGGTTCCTTTGAGAATGCTTTATGAAGCCTGGCGGCCACCGGATAGCTTTCAATTGACTCACAAAACTTCTTCCAAGCACTCTCTCTAGCACCCCAGATACTGTATTTATATTCCCTCCGACTAGTGCGGTAAGCGATCCAGTCATCGGTATTATTTGTTCGCTTGGCTATCTCTAAAAGTTTCCTGACTGTAGATCTCAGATTTGTCAGTTTTCTGTTCCACCAGGGCGAGTTTGATTCATAATTGAACGCTCTGAGTGGACAAGATTCTTCAAAAGCCTTGACCATACACTCTTGAATTCGGTACGCAACATTATCAATGTCTTGTATGCGGTTGATCGATGGATCAACGTCCAAAACCAACTGGCTAAGAAGTGATCTGTACATATCCCAATTAGTTGATTTGGGATTCCTAAAACTTTCTTTTACCAATGTGTCGACCATAAATTCAAAATTTATGCACTTGTGGTCTGAGGTGAGAATATCTTGCTATACTCTCTAATTTCGAACCCTTTTCACCAAAACTAAACTAGTGAGAGTGATGTCAATTACTTCCTCCCTAATTGCATTTGAAAAAGTAGGAGCATTCCTCTTATTTGGAATTTTTAGATCTGTGCCATGAAGAAATTCAACGAGGTCTGTTCCCCGTCTGTTATTATCTGAACTGCCCCAGATTCCATGATGCGAATTTGCATCGCACCCAAGGATCAAGGGCAGGTTCTTGTTGCTACAGAATTCCACCACTTTAACGAGTTCTTGGGTTGGAATGGTACCATCATACGGTAAATACAAGGAAGCGATGACTACGTCGGTATCAACACCCTCAATCTTTACCGTAATTTTAACAGCAACGGCATCTTTGCCACTGCATTGGGGTATAAGGATACCAAAAATGTCGTTCGACAAGTAAACGCACGAACGAGGGTTCTCCGTTACTGTACCGACAAACATCCTGCCTTGGTTACAATGCAGGCCAAGTATGTGATTTTTATTCACCCATGGCTCCTGAATCAGAGCTATATTTGTATGCTGCATAACAATTGCTTGACACAATTCAGCGGAAGCAGATTTATTATGCTGCAAATTTATTTGTGCGTTTTTTACGCTACCCATTAAAGCAAACTAAAAACTTGCACTTCAGCTTAGTCGTTAAACTTTGCCGTCGTGCTGTAAACAGGGGATGGACCTCCACATAAAGCTGGTACCGCTTCAACTTCGGCTTCGGGAAAAGACGTCACCGTCGTGGCACCGACCAGATTGCAGGTCCCCCCATCACATGACAAATGGTCTTGATTGCTCGGATTTGCATACCGATTTGAGGATATACCCTCAACATCCACTACCATAGCTTCAAGTCCAGTTTGGGCTATGTCTTTCGACAATACCGTTTGGGAACTCTCCGCATTGGGTGCTGTGTCTCCTGTAGCCTTGCTGTCTAAAGTGAAATGGACCCATTGCATGCCGTAGTATGGTCTCAGATCAATTTCTTTGATATCCTGTGCCGATTTCTCGTCCACACCACAGATGAGTATACAAGCCATTGGGTTTTGTTTTTTTACCTGACTGTACACTTTCCATCCAGTCGTGTCCATACCAGGATTATATCTTTCCAGTCTAGAAAGAATTTTTGCAGGCTCCTCTGGAAAGCCAGGAATATACACCGTTGCTCTCACTGGTTTAGGAAGTTCGCTTTTCTTCTTTACCTGAAGATTGGTCCCTTCCATACAGAGAGCTTAGGAATAGTTTCCTTAAGCCAGGTGACTGCCGTTCATTCTCACACACTACTAGAGAAAAGGTTCTCGAATAGGAAAAAGATGAGAATCGAGGGAACTCAATAGAGCTACCAACCTCCTCATCCAACCGTAGAGTCAACGCAGCACGAAGAGTACTATGTTGATTTTCCGCTAGAGCTCCACTAGCCTGTGAGCCGTCCATGATTGCATACTCTCCCTCCGTCCCTACTACAACATTTGCATAAGACCCCTTTGCCCTTTTGTAATACCAGGCTGCCACTTTAGTGTAAACAGGCGGCCAATAGTAATTGGAAGTTTCCTGGAAGGGCGACAGTTCTACACCTAGTCACTCGAACGATAAAAGGATGGATCACTACCGTTTCTCCGGCAAGTAATCAAGCTCTTTAGTAAGAGTATAAGAGTAGAATTGCTGCATTAGTTTAATAGCTCGTTGCTGTACCGAATCAAGATACCCAAACTATTCAATGACTAGTAAACTAAAAAAAAACTGTTCGCTGTTTGGAGTATACTGTTTTTATATTCGGAAGAGTAATATGGCAGATTAGCAAAAATTTTACAGATATAATGTAAATGAGCATTGATATCTAAAAAGATCAAATCAATCTTACCCAAATCTACTACTTTTCTTGTCCCACCAGAGCAACTACTACTTCTGCCCACCCATTCACGGTTCACATAGCTAAATTTAAACCCGTGGCACTTGGGGGCTGATATTTCGACCGGGGAATTCAATTTAAATAAATGCGTGATTAATGAATCGAGGATTCCCATAAATTACGGCATCCATAATAAAAGATCGGGGATCCTAAGAGGAATGTCAATCTTTGAAAATTAGTACTTTTATAATTTTAAATTATACTTTATTTCTTATAAAATTAGAAAATGAGTTTAAAACAACAGAGATACTCTTATAATGTGAACTTACAATGTGAATTTACAACGCCGCTATTGATAGGATGACACAAAGTTGTAACAATAATAATGGGTGGATACATCTAAGACAATTTTGTAGACCTGCAGTTTTACAAATGAAACAACAACTTTTCAACATAAATACGAACAACGAAATATTTCAATCTACTTATAATCATACCCGGGTAAAACGTGGTTTAGTGAATGTAGTCGGTACTCTCAATAACCAACTATTCGGGATTCTCGACCAAGATGATGCGCAACGGTACGATAGCGAAATCAGTTCTTTAAAGAATAATGAACAACACATTTACAAATTGTTCAAAGAACAAATCACAATAACAGAATCGACTGTAAATATCATAAAAAAGGACTTTACAGCGTTAAATACTCATCTACAAGAGATAGATAAACAAACAATATCAATACTCAATCTAATACAAAATAAAGAGAACGAAAATTCGGCAGTTCAGGGGTTTATGGCTTTTTGGATACATCTATCAATCGAAATGACAACCTTTTATTCAATACAACAACAACTAATTGAGGTCATCACAAATATTCATCATAGCAAAATAAATTCACTCATTCTCAAGCCCAATCAGCTAATAAATGAATTACAAAAATTACATGGAATCATTCCAGCCGATACCACTATATATGAAGAAAACAACCTGATGACTTTATACCAAATGTTGACAGCTAAAGTTGGGCAAGTAAAGAATACATTAATCTTTGAATAAATATCGTCTGTAACAAAGAAGTCACAACCACACTGTTAAGTCGAACGGGACTCATTACGATACATAAAGCCTGTACAATCATTGATGGTATAACAATCATACATTCCATAGAAAACTTCAACACTCGAATGAAATCTTTCTATCAGCCAACGATGAACCTCAGCAGTCTTATTCTTCAAGGTAAAACTTACCAAAATATGACAGAGGAGACAATCATCCTTCCTAAACTCTATGACATTCTCACGGATCTAAATCAACTATCAACTAACGTAACGCACTTGAAGAATGCAGCAGAAGGCAAAGCTCTAGAAATCAATCATCACGATGTTCATCACTACATTCTCGCATATGGGATCATTGCAACAATTATTGAACTAATTATTGTATATCATTGCTAGAAGACGACCAATACACCAGCATCAGTACAATTGCAGCCATTGCCGCGCTGGTTTATATCAACTAATGTCGCCCGGGAGGATGTTCATTCTTAGGTGAACATATTCAAATGAACTCCAATTTATTGTCTTGAACTTTGTTATTTCCAAACACATAATAAAGTAAAATAATTATATTGAATTTGCAATTTGTAAATGTTTAATAGTACATTATGATGCTAGGACGTAAAGCTAAAGATTTTGGACGGATGTGGAGTTTGCAAATCGAGGCGCTAGCCGAGATTTGCACCCACATTAAGTCCAAAATAGCTTACGTCCGTGCATCATATACTATTTTTTATTCGCCGCAAGCAAAATATTTTAAGAAAAGTTGTTTATTCTAAATTAAAATTATAAATTTTCATAAATTTTAAAATAAAAATATGTGGAACAAGTAACCCTTGAAAAAATATTTATTATTTTTTCCAAATTGTATGACAACAAATGATAACAACTATTTTAATTGGATAATGAAATTTTGAATTTGCGGGTTGCTTTGATAAAAAAATTTATTTTTCATAGAATTTAAACAAATACAAATGATTTTTACTTTTTTGGACGTAGCTATGACGACAAAATAAATAGTTGAAAAGTGATACTTTAAAGCCGCAAATCACAGTAATAAAGTAATACTTTAATATATAGGCGAATAAAAAATATATTAAAATATGTAAGTTAACAGAAAATTGCTGTTTGGGCAATATACAGAACATCAGCAATTTTAGTTTTAAGTACTTATTTGTTGGTATAATCAATGTATATAAACTAGAAATTTAAATGAATAAAATATAGTTTTTTACGAACAACTATCGAGTTATTGTTATTGTCATAGCACCCACCAGAGGCGAGCGGATAACAATGCACTAATAATCGAACTGTGTTTATTCTGATTAGAATACAACAGATACGCATAAGAAACATACGACTTACATTGTATAAATAGAGATACGTTCCATAATTTTCGAGAACCGCAGAACTCGTATATACAAACCCAAATTCACACAGGAAAAAACCTAGAAACGTTCGAAAAACGGGGGGAAACATTTTTTTTAATAAATTGAAACCATAAGGATGACATTAGTTTTTTCGGTTAATTTTATATTTTACAATAAACTTCAATCCTTTAAATATTTAGAAGCAGAAGAGGTGAAGTTTATGGAAGATCTACAAAAACGAGAGAAGAAAATCACATAACTACTAAATCATATATAGTCCTGTGGCTGGGGGTGGTTGTGTAAGGATAGTTATGTATAGAGGGTTACCCTGCAGAATATTTTATTATACTATCAGGACATAAAAAAAAATTGGGTAGACATCCTGGTCCTGGCCGGATTTCAGAAAATGACGTCATAAGTTATGCGTATTATTATATAATAGGCTCTTCCAAAAGTTGTGCTAAACCATTGCAATATGGGTATCTAATGAAAGCTACTGATTAGGAGAACATGTTTTTAGCATCAAAAAATTAATTTTGTTGCGGCCCTTAAATAATATATTGATCTTTATTCCCCAAAGTCGGGATACTACGCCAATGCTTGGTGCCTTTCCCCCGCCACAGAACCCTCGTCCAATCACGTTGTATCAACAACGGAACTCGTCCAATCACGTTGTATTCTGTACGAGTGAGTTTTCCTGTAACGAAATGATAAGTTGTTGTTCGGGAGCTAAAATAAATCACGTTGTAAGTTCTAAGTTTCATTCTCGCTGTTTTGACAAAGTTGTAGATAGTTTATAAGATGTAAGATGTTCAATTAAAAGAATATATCTCAATAAGAAAACTCTAATCCTGTGTCAACTTGCATTTATTGAACTAAACGAACATAAATAATCCACAGTCCTACGCTCTAAGTAAGAACAAATTTGTTTTGTAATTGACGGCCATTGCAAGTTCCACAAGAATCGGAACACGGTCATTTGCGGTGCCACGTAATCGTCCAGCCATCAATGTAGATGTACATCGCCATTGCAGTTGCATTATATGCTCTCATCAAAAACATGGTTCCATTTATACAAAGTACAGAATATCTGAATGTGAAAGAGCCACAAAATTCTTGAAGGCTGCAGTGTTTTTTCAAGACGTGGTGTACTTGCGTATTTGTGATTTAGAAGATACCTCCAGTGTGTTTGGTGCCAATCTCTATTATCATTCCAACTGCATGTCAGCGTATCTTCTGAAATACGATAGCGCTATTACAGGAAGCTCTCATACCGAACCGCCATCAAATAAGAGTTTTGTGTTCTGTGACATTATGAAACAGATTGAACCTGGCTTCAAAAGAGGGGAAGGATTCCCACTCAGTGCTATCAGGGATAAGACTAATGAACTGGTAACTTCGGCACAGTTCACAAATAAGGAAATAAAAATATTATTGATGGAACATTATGAAGACAGATTACGGGTTGCTGTAGCAAAGGAAGTTAACAAGTCAGCAATGGCGTTTCTAGATGTTCCTGTGGAAGATGTTGCTGATACTGTCCGCTCTTTTGACGCTATTAAATCTGCTGCTAAATCAATTAGAGAAGAATTATTGGAGACGAATTTCAATTTGCAAGACAATTCTGTGATGCCAAAGATTGTGAGAAGTCATGGAAAGATATTACTATTCCAGAACCAGTTCTGTCATTTCTCACTGAATTATTCAAGTTTGAATCTACGTGTTTCAATGAAGTCTGCAATGACGAAGAGGAAAATGATGGAAAACATGTTTCAGATTCAAAAAGATTGAAAATGCTGTCTTTGGTACAGATAATGTATTACATGTTGCATAATGGCAGAAAAAGAACCCCATTGCATGTGATGACTGGATTAACAGTGCATGAAATTTGTAGGAGTAGCACACTCGTCAAGAGTTTAAACCATTTTGGCTTAAACGTTAGCTATGATGAAATATTGAGACATCACAATGACTTGGCCTTATTTGTTGTTGAAACCAGTCAAGGTAATGTGCCATTGCCAAATCACTTTGATCCAGCGGTATTCACAATGGCAGCTTTTGATAACTTCGACCATAACGAAGCTACCTTGTCTGGAATAAGTGGATGCCACGATACCGTATCGGTGCTATTCCAAGATAAAGGAAATGGACATAATAGCAAGCAACTAATATCTGAAACTAATGTTACACACGGAGGTAAAACTTTCAAATCGGGATTGCCCTGTCAGGAATTAAGAAAATTCTTTAAGCCAACCAAAAAACCAAATCTACCAGACAGTTACAAAGTTGAAAAAAATGCTGAGCTTGTAACAGCAGAAGATTACAAGGTTATGCAGAGAAAGGACTTGGTTTGGTCTTTGAGTCGAATTGGTATGACCGCACACAATACAGTTCCTACAGCAGATCCTCAAAAAATTCCCTCCTGGAGCGCATTCAACTCAATTGTTACCGAAGAAACAATACCAGAGAGTGCAGTTGGATTTCTACCAGTGCTTCCTTATCCAGTCACGGAATATGATACCGTTTACACAGCCATGAAGAATTTTTTAAATGTACGCTCTCAACTAAGTCAAGCCAAGCTACCAATTGTATGTATGAAGGTGTGTTTCACAATGCTCGTGAAATTCAACTAATTCGACCAGAAGAGTTCCAGGATCTTGTGCTAATGATGGGCTCATTTCACATGATAAAAATCTTCCTTGGTTGCATGGGCAAATACCTTAGAGGAAGTGGCGCCGAGACTGTGTTAACAGAGACAGGTGTATTTGGAGTAAATGTAGTAGAATCGGTATTGAAAGGTTCAAACTATAACCGATCAGTCAAAGGAATGTTTCTTCTAGGAGAAGCAATGGAAAGATTAAAACTGATCGAATTTTTCAAGGAATTTGAGCATGGGTTATATCAAGAACTATTTGAAGAAATATGTAACTTGCAGAAAATGGTTTCTTGTAAGAATAAAATTAGATGTCAGCAGCTTTTCAAGCAAATTTCAGAAAAGATCGATGGTTTTGAAAACAACTTATCTAAATTTATGGAGACAAGACGAAACAATTCTGAAACTTGCATCTACTGGGACAACTTTTTGCTAATGCTTACGGATTTGGAAGATTTATTGAGATCGGACAGAGAAGGCAACTGGATCTTGTTTCTACGTACTGCTGCGCTAAAACCAATCCCGTGATGTTTCTTACCGGGTTTGGAAGGAGTGCAAATTATGGAGAAGAATGTTCAGCAAATTCTGAATCGTACATTGCTCAACTATTTAAGAAGGACTCTCAGTTCAAAACTTTAGACGAACTACGATATTGGCTATATCATCACAGTAAAGCTACTTCCTTGCAAGATCTTCCTCCAATAAGTAGAGAAATCACCAGTCACATCCGAAGAGCATTCTACATAACCCATATGTATACAACATGCCTGGAGAGACCAAGTAAGCTGGATCCCCTTCAATATGGCTATACTCTCTAGATGGACTACTACTTCCTTTAAATGATAGAAAAATTCTACCAGACGACCTTATACTAGGCTGCAAATGCAAGAAGTGCGCAAGACAAAGTTGTGAATGCAAACGTAATGCAATTCCATGTATCAGTTTCTGTGAATGTCAAGCTGTTCTACCTGTGAACATAGACTGCCAAAACACTCATATAGACTGATAGTAAAAAGTTAAGGTGATTTTTTAGTAGGCTACTGTTTCTAACTAAAAGAAGTTCGTGGGTTACCCTGTTGATTTATTAAGTTAAATAACTGTAATTACGTACCTTTGTTCAATAAGATTGTAAGAATTTGTTAGTTACTATGTTATATCCATTTATGAAAATATATCGTCAAATCCCAAGAAATGAACTGGAAGTATTACTATAATGACGCCATATCAATAGAAATTAATTTTTTGATGCTAAAAACATGTTCTCCTAATCAGTAGCTTTTATTAGATACCCATATTGCAATGGTTTAGCACAACTTTTGGAAGAGCCTATTATATCCATGAACCGGTAATACGCATAACTTATGACGTCATTTTCTGAAATCTGGCCAGGACCCCAGATGTCTACCCAATTTTTTTTTTTATGTCCTGATAGTATATTAAAATATTCTGCAGGGTAACCCTCTATACATAACTATCCTTACACAACCACCCTCAGCCACTGTATTAATAAGAAAGCCGCACAAAAACCGCATAAAAAGAGAATCGAGTGTATTCAAATTCAAAGCATAACATTAAATGATAAATTATATAATTAGGAGTTGTGTCGGTTGCAAAATATGGTTGACAGATCTTTTGAACTATAAAGGAGATATAAGTAAATTATAAAGAAAACGTATGAGAATTATTTTTTATAAAAAAAGTTTTTGTTAAAATAAAATTTTTCCAAAGAAATAACTGAAATTCCGTGACTTTCCATGACTCTCCTTGACCAAAAATAAATCTCCTGACTTTCCATGACTTTCCAGAATTCCATACTTGGTCAACATTCGGCCATTGTAAATACATATTGTCAAAAGAACTTCCAACAAAATAACAACAACAAACAAAATAATCAAAAAACACATTCACAGTTTTCCAAAACAAAAACATTCAAAAAAAATGGAATTGACCAGCGCTACGGCTCTATTCCGTCACACAATAAACAACACGAATTTCCAAAAAATTAAAATTATTTGTAGCTTAAGCTGTATTATGAAATGAAAAAAACAATCAACAAAAAACTTACCTTTACGTCAAGACAGCTCATAGATTTTGTCAACACACCATTAAACACAAAAACATTCACTTGATAGAAACCTGTTTGTGTTTATTAGCAATATCACCAATAATAATAAGATAAAATTTTATTGCACAACAAAATCAACCCGGCGGTTTTTGTTTGCGGCTTTTTAGTTCTAAAATGCAACGATTTTCAATCCATTCCACACATACTAAACACAATAACAAAAATTAAATTATTTTTCAATTTACATCAAATAAAAAATCCCGATAACAAATTTTCGACCGACCGATCAAATTAAAAGTTCACGATTAACTAATTATAAATTAATTTGATCTAGTTTATGCATCCCATCTATTCCCGTTATTTTTCTAATTGTTAAAAAAACGGGTTTTTCCTTCATGTAAAACAAATGAAATCAAATTTTTGTTTATTATTTGATTAAAATAAATGAAATGATATTGAAATCAATTGCGGGGTCAACTGTATCAATATTTAGTATGGACAGTCGAGAGTAAATTAATTTTTTTGTTATTTTTTGTGATGATATACTGTTTTGGTAATAACGCGAATGGACACTACAGAATTGCAATCTTACGATTGTTTCAAAATTGAAGATTAGAAAAAATCAGATCAAACAAATTATTGATTTTTATAGAATTGAGGGTCAGAATATCAAAATGTTAAGTGACTCAGGATTTCGATTAAATCTACTGTCATTTTAAATTACAGAACACAATCTAAAATTCAATGTAGATCATGCGTACGCTACCGAAAATTTTTGTGTTAAGACTATAGTTTCGCGGTCGACCGTAGGGAGAATTTAGCTTGAAATATGTTTTGAGTTTTCATTTGTGTTGATGGTAAATAGAAAGTTATTGCAACATTTTATGAATTTGACAACGGGAATGATTCGTCATTTAAGAAAAAAACCAAGAAATGACTGAATGTATTAAAGTTGAGTCTGGAGCGGGTACGCCAATTAAAGGACAAATTTTTTATTTAAAAGATTCAGATGAAAATAATTCGATTGCTAGTATAGTTACTTCAGTTCCTGTCATATTTGAAAAGCAAACGGAATCAAAATTTCAAGAGGCTTAACATATGGGTAAAATTAAAACAATGGAAACAATGGATTTATTGCAATCCACCGATCACGTGCTAAATAAAAACGGCAATTTTTTATTCATGTGCAAAGAGCAAATCGGTTAATAAGAAGAGAAAGTTTCTACTAATCTGCGAAGGTTTTGCATAAGTCAAAAGGAACAAAATAATTTTTTCCCGTTTGGATCTCTTAAATGCTCATCATCAGTTGGAGGTTCTTTGTGATATATAATACAAAAATGCTAACTTCAATATAAAAGGGTACTCGGAACTCTTATCAAAACAGAATGTTTCGATAAGAGTTCCGAGATAGTATTCCCAATACTGTCGGTAAAGCATCAAACGCGTTGAAAATTTTAGAAGTTACTTGAAAAGTAAGGAAGACTGAGACAAGATACAAGCACCACATTGTTTGGTCAATGATACGTGGAGTTTGTAATTTTCAAAATAAAATTACTCAAGAATGTCAATTAGTCGTTCGTTCCTAGTATGATTTTCTAATCATACTAGAAATGACTAATCGACGTTCTTGAATAATTTTATTTTGAAAATTACAAATTCCACTTCCGTAAGAGTCTCACTTCTGCCAGACTCTTACCTTTATTCATCAGTCATATCCATTGAAACGGTTTGATTTGATGGCCGGGTTTTGATAGTCGAAGTTCGTTAAAGATGGTCAAAATTGCTTTATGATATCATATGGGCCATAATTATGTTCGGCAAAGGATTTACTATGGGAATTAATCCTATAAAACCGAAATCGTTCTTTTTAGCAAGAATACAGGAGCCTTGACACTGATTCTATAACCCAGGAAGGGAGTAGTCTGCCACTTGCAGAACAAGTAAAATACCTAGATACCGTGAATGAATAGGAAGCTCAGTTGAAAAGTAAATATCAGAGAAAGAACAAAATGGTAGCACTACAGTCATGTAAAAAACCTAAGGAAACAAAGATGGGTTCTTGCACTCCAAATAGTCTTATTGCTTTTTATGCTTTATGCACGTGTTAACGATAGGAAAGGAAAGTTAAAAGGTTAGTTTTTAAGGGGGATCCCAATTTTGCCACGGAGAGAATATGATCATGTCATTTTAGTTTGTGATTGATATTAGTACCCAACAGTTTCAGCGTAGGCGATTTTGTTATTGGTTGTCTGGAAAACGTTGCATTGCAGCTATATAGCGAGGTTTTATTGGATAAAACGCACGACTTCATCTTCATAGCATTAAATATCACAAGATTTTATTCACCCCAAACCAGTATCAATTCAATATCCACCTCCAAGGATTCAACTATTTTTCTACGATGACAATTAGTAGTTAGACTAGATGGCTGTTTTTTAAAGAATAGGAATTGAAGATAGTACTGTCGTCGGTAAATCTTTATATTGGGTTTGTGGTGATGGATAACAAATCGATGATAAAGATCAGAAAAAGGGTTGGTAATAGCACTGAACCCTGGGGAACACCGGCTTGAATTGGGAATTTATCCGACATGGTACCATCCAGCACTACTCTGATAGATCTTTGGGATAAAAAATCTTCTAACCAACAGATTAAAGTCTCACAGACTCCAAATGAAATTAATTTATTTTTAAGTGCCCGATGCCAAACTCTGTCAAATAGCTTGGGTATGTCAATGGATATAATATGAGACTCACCAAAGTCATGAATCGTTTAAGTCCATTTCTCCGTGAGGACTGACTTGACGTCACCAGTAGACCGTGTTTTACGAAATCCATATTGGCGGTCGTGGAGAAGATTGCTGTTTCGAGATATGCCATTAGTTTATAATTAATAATTTTTTCAATAAATTTAGGCCGATAGTTTGATGAGCCACACTTGTTGCCCTTTTTTGGAACTGGTTGAACATTAGTCAGTTTCTACATTTTAACGTGTAAGGACCAGGCTATCAGCGCAAAGTATTAGTACAATAGGTGGTATACCGTCTGGGCCAGCAGATTTGCTAAGATCTAGATTAAGCAGTGTTGACCGCAAAATTCTTGGTCGAAAGTAAATTTTGTTCCTTTATGATTGAATAAGTGCAATGTTCGGCGGATTTATACTGGAATCATTGATGACAGAGTTAGCACTAAATTTGCCGCAAGTAGATCTGCCTTCGCTTTGATTTCCATCACAGATTTTCCTTGGTTATCCATCAATAGTAGAATAGAAGATTTAATAAAGTTATCGCCAACCTCTCGGATAAAATTCCAAAACGATCGGCTGCATTTTGTGGCAACAATGCATAGTTTTTGAATTATTATCAATAAAGTGACACAAAAAGTTGGTCCCTCCCTTGCATTTCGAGCCTAATTAACAGAAAATTTGAAAAAATTCACAGAGACAGGAAGTTTGATAAACTCTGAACGAAAAATATAGCGAACTCTCAAATAATTATATTTTTGTGCTTAAGGGATTGGGGTGGGGAAGGGTGAAAAAAGCTTTTTTGACCCAAGCGAGTGGGGTGTCATTTGAAAGAGCACCAAATTTCAGAAACTTTTCAATTTTTTTTAGAATTTTCCGGTACACAGTTTGTGAGTTATTCTAAAAAATGTGCAAATTCCAGACTGTTCCCCCCCCCCATACGTTTCGACACTGATTGACAGAAAAAATTGAAAAAATTCATAGAGACAGGAAGTTTGCTATATTTTGAACGAAAATTATTGCGAACTCTCAAATAATTATATTTATGTGTGTTTAGGGGATGGGTGTAAGGGGGGTAAAACAAAACTTTTTTGACCCAAGCGAGTATCATTTGAAAGAGCACTGTATTTCCAAAACATTGCAATTTTTTTTAGAATTTTCCGGTGCACAGTTTTAGAGTTATTCTAAAAAATATGCAAATTCCAGACCGGATTCCAGACATCAACAATTATTTCAAGAAAAATGAAACAGAAGATCGATGATAATATGATATAAAAACGATCAAATTGTTTGGATCGGGAGTTAGTATAATTTTGTAAATCAATTAGGATATAAAATTAAGCTAAAATGATAAGTGCTCAGAAAATTAACAAAATTAAAAGAAAAAAATGGTGATTAATCATTGTTATTGTTTTATATAAAATTAACAAAAATAATTAATAAATTATTCTTAAATAAAGTTCTTATTTACTTACAACTTGAAAACATTAAAATTTTGAAAATTTATTTAAATAGTGGTTATGGAATGGTGTATTTGTAAATGTGTGAGTTCAAATCTCCATGAAAAGCAAAATAGAAATGAAATAACATATCACAGATTTCTTACCGATACAAAATATTTAAACGCATGGTTAAAAGCACTAAATTTAAAACATTGGAAACCGCAGAAAAATGATGTAATTTGCTCGCAGTATTTTGAAGGAAATTGTTTAGAACGAAGTTCACCGTTAAGGGTACGTCTTAAGAAAACCGCAATACCTACTATTGTTAATCAAATGTCTGGGAAATTGTTAATAAAGGGAAATATCACAGAAGATAAACGAAGACGTATAATAAAACACGATGAAGACAACATTCAAGATAAATTAATGTAAGCTTTTTTATATATTTTACTTTATATAATGATGAAATTGATTTGAAGAGCAATCTAGGTCTAGATAGTTGCGGCACTCGAAAAAATCGTTAAAGGTTGTCAAGATTGCTAGATACTATTACGACTAAAAAAATCAGCCCCGATGAGTTAACGTGAATTTCCGTTGAATTTTCAAAACGAATTTCTTTTTTACCATGATAAATTTTCATAATCTTTTGGAAAATTTCTCAAGCAAGTGGAATTGATAATAGCCCTCGGCCTACGGTATCGTCCTATTATCAATCAACTTGCTTTCGAAATTTTCGCAAAAAATGATTTCGAATTATCATCACCCTTGTGGTAAATTACTACTGACAATTGCGCTAGGGAAATTATCAGTTGCAATTTCCCAAGTGCGGTGATAATTCGATATAATGTTTTACCAAAAATTTCGAAAGCAAGCATATTGATAAAAACACGAGACCGTAGGCCGAGGGCTATTATGAATACCACTTGCTTGAGAAATTTTCTAAAAAATTATGAGAATTTATGAAAAGTTTGATGACTAGGGGAATTTGGTTAGAAAATTTGTTGAAAATTTGTTGCCGTTGGCCTACTGCGACATCAGTTAATTATTTCAAAATTTATTTGATAATTTTTAATATCCCAGTAGGCCAGACGTCTAACTGTTTATTATTAGTAGAATTCAAATGTTGTTGGTGAAATTGAATGATGTCATTACATTTTAGAGAATTTCATTGGTTTAAATTAAAGTAATACTACGGCAAAAAATTTTCAGTAGTAATTTCCCAAAGGGCGGTGATAATTCGAAATAATTGTTTTCCAAAAATTTCGAAAGCAAGCATATTGACAACAGCACGAGGTCGTAGGCCGTAGGCGGAGGCATCAGGCCGACTCAGTTACTACCCAACCCACACTTTTCCAAGTTTCATTTATGATACGACTACATCGCATTTTTCATTAACAATTTAATTAACATTCAATCAGTACACCTAAACGTCGGACACACTGTAAAATATCAAGGTTACAATAGTTTTTGTTATATGCTTACATTCTATTTACAAACGTTTCGAATTTTGTTTGTTTTCCTTCATTTGTTTAAATAAAACGAAACAAAAGAATTGATAACGTTCGAATTTCTCTCTTTGTTTTATTATAATAATGAAACAGAGAAAGAAAAGAATTTTTACAATATATGATCATTTCCAATTCTTTTTGCTTGAATTCTTGATTGATGAAAAGGGTGGTTATTTTTTGTGAGTGTTTTACGAGTTAATAGACAAACAAGATGTTTGTGTGGTAAATGGAACAACCTGTGGCTTTGTAAATGGTTTTTTTATAAATGTATTTTGTGTAACAATATGAAATAACGAGCGTATGTTTCATGCAATCAACTCTTCTACTCTCTCTTGTTTAGTAATTAAAAATATACAAATAACCAAATATTTTTCAAATTGGTTGAGTTGTAATTGAGATTTAAAATAAAAATGATGTTCTAATATTTTAAATGTAATTCGGTAAAGTCAAACAAAAGAATTTTATATTTGTTTTTCAAAATAAAAGAAAAATATATTCATTGCTTTTATAAAATAGTGTAATATTTATTGTTATTTAAAATGAAATGAAATTATTATGTGAAATCAATATATTATAGTAGTGATTATTTTTCTTTTCGTTTTTCTTCCATCAAATCGATGTATCGTTTCGTCGGTTAATTCACGGTCGGTTCAATAAAATAAAAGTTCATCAGACAGCCATGAATATATTTGCAGTTATACATTTGATTTATAATTTCTATTATTGAATTGGAAGTGAATTGTTTAAGAACTTAAGCGCTTTGCTGTATAAACGATTATAGGGTACCACAAATTTTAGAATCCACAACAAATTATACCGGAAATAAAATATTACTACAAAATAAGTTAACGTCTGCTAGTTTTAAAAGGTTGAAGAAAAGCCAAATTTGGATTAAAACTATATGTTGCTATGGATGTGCAGAGTTATTAAACGACGAGGATGATGAACCCGCTCTCACCGTAGAAAGCGTATCATCTGTGATGCTTATAAAATAAATATTCCATATCATTCAAACATATATTTCAAATTTTAATAAGTTCAGTTAGCTTTGTGACTAACTTCATATTACATAGAATTGACATCCATTAGAAAATACAAGTTCATTGGTTCCTGTCGAGTTCTTGGTCTCTCTCCCAATCAACATGTGTATAATCTAAAATTATTAAATAAATAAATTAAAATAAATTTAAGTGTGTCTTTCAATTTAAATAAAGAAACCTCGGACACAACATCATCCTTAACCGTAGATGATGATTCCGTACAAAAAATCTGCGTTTCCAATTTCTTCTTATTTTCAATCGATGATTTCATGTATCCTTCTGCATCACTTGTGGATCTTCATCCTCCGGGACATTTCACAATCGTGATATCTGCTCCACCATCTTCTAAAAGGGTCGCTGACTCTCACAATCAGATAGGTTTGCAGGCTTTCACAAGGGACTCTCACAATCAGATAGATTTGCTTATCTTCGTTATGGTTAGTTAACATATTAGTCAATTCAATTCTACGACAAGCTCCTGCTTTCCCAAAAATAACCGCCCTAATAAATTATTTACTGCATACACACGGATTTCTTGGGTCGATACCATTCGTTTTTACTTTTCAAAAATGCAACAAATTTAGAATATTTACTGATATGAGTTCCATTCTTTAAAATCATAGTGCTTTTTATCATTGAATACAGTGCCCACAGTGTTGCAGGTTGCAGCTGTTCACCTAATTCAGTAAAATAGCCATTCACCTTTTTTTGACGGCACCAAGTCACGAATTTTTCATACGTTTTCTCGTATTTTTTTTCTTGATTTTCAGGAAGTAAGTTGAGTGATGCGACTGCTTCGACTGCTTGAATGTTCTCGGGAATTCAGGTTTCGTCGTCTGATGGGTTATTTTCCAGAAATTTTTTTGTCACAAAAATTCACAAAAGCACGTTTTGTTTTTCGTATTTTTTGTTTGAAAGTTTAATTCATAGCAACCATTGCAACTTGATTTTCACGATAAATTTGCAGTTTCAAATCTTGAACTAAACGATTCTAATTAGACGATTGTAGGAAATAGTAATTCTTTAACGATTGTAGGAAAAACGTTGTTCCTAACATGCGTACGAAGGTGATTCCGAAACTCAAGCAGGTACCAAAGCTCGTTTTGGTAATATCCTGCTTTCGTTTCAGAATCACTAACTTCGCGCACTTGATAGGAAAATAACTTTTTCAATCCCAAAATAAAATTAATTTAATAATTTAAAATGAAAAACATAGTTTTGAAAACTCTGTAATTTATAAATTCAATTTATCTTTTTAATTAAATTTATTTTCGAACTTGCTTTTATGTTGCTGTCAAATCAAGTATGCTAAACCATTTAGAATAACTTTTAAATACTTATTTAAAATGGCGATAAATAGGCAAGTCTACATAAATAAGTTTCAAATAAGTTATCGTTTAAAATATAGCCTAAAACTCAGTTGTGATGTTTTTTGTTAAATTCTATTTCTTTTAACTTGATAAATTCCCCATTTTAATTGTGGGAAATCTTGCTATTCCCACAGTTTTAGTGGATTTCTGGAATCAATATTGTATTTTTTTTGGTTTTTTTCGTTATTATTTTTGTCAGATAAGAGGTTTCTAACAAAGACTCGGAAAACACCGAGGTGTAAATTTTAGGTTGGGACTAGTGTTTGTATTGAATTTGTTTATTTTGTTTTCTGTTTTTAGGATTCCGTTTTTTTACGGAACACTATTGGTGAGAGTACAACGTGTTTTTCACATTATTTCTGGCGGATGGCGGGTTAAAAAATAAATAAAGTTGTGTTCGTTTGTTTTACAGAGGCTTTACGATGTAAAGCCTTTGAGAACATACATTCTTTTATCGAGACGAGTAGGGTATCATGTGAAAGGGCTTCATTTCAGTATTCCTTAAAAATGCATTTTGGAATTTTACACTTCACCATTTTTTGTATAATTTTGAAAAATGACGTTTTCTCTATGTTTTATTGCCCCGATTAACTCCGATCCTACTTCATGGAAATCTTAAAATATATTTGGAATGAAGAAATAGATTTGGAAAATGAGTAGATTTTTAATGAAAAATATAGAAAAGTGACAGATACTCAAAACTATATTTAGTAAAGGGATGGGAATGAGAAGGGGTAAAAACATCATTTAAAACCAGGTCAAGTGGGGTGTCCTTTGAAAGAGCACTTGCTTTTAGTAACATTACCACTTTTTTCAGAATTTTGCAATGCATAGTTTTTGAATTATTATCAATAAAGTGACACAAAAAATTAGTCCCCCCTTGGGTTTTGAGCTTAATTGAAAGAAAAATTTGAAAAAAAATTCACAGGGAAAGAAAGATTAATAAACTCTAAACGCAAACTATGACGAAATGCTACATAATTGTTTTTCTGTATTTTGAGGGGATGAGATTAAGGAGGGGTGAAAAAATTCTTTTTTGACCCTTGTAAGTAGAGTGTCATATGAAAGAGCACTTAATTTAAGAAAAATTCTAATTTTTTTTAGAATTTTACCGTGCACAGTTTTCTAATTATTATCAAAAAAGTACAACAAAAAGTTGGTCGCTCCTTCTGCGTTTCGACGTTGATTGACAAAAAAATTTGAAAAAACACACGGAGATGGGAAATTTGATAAACCCTAAACGAAAATTATAGCGAAATGTCACATAATTGTTTTTCTGTATTTTGAGGGGGTGAGATTGGGGAAAGGTGAAAAAAATCATTTTTGATCCCAACGAATGGGGTGTCATGTTGAAGAACACTTAATTTAAGAAACATTGCAAAATTTTTTAGAATTTTACGGTGCACAGTTTTTGAATTATTATCAAGTTTTATTGAATTACTTCGGTTTTTATTTGAATTCATAATGTATATTTTCCAATTTAAACCATTACAAGTTGGTGTAATGGAATCTCTCTTTAGCTGTTATTGCTAATATTTTGTCTATAATTTGGATCAATTTTCAAATGATGTTGCTATTAAAATTTTTAAGTAAAAAATAATTTGTGTGTGCTATGGTCTACCAATATAAAAAGTCTACAACACAATTTTATTTAAACTATTTCTGTCAGTTTGTTTTTCTACTTTCACGGAACCCTCAGCGATCGTATTTTATTCGCATTTCACTGACTATTTAATTAATACCAGAACAATCGGAAAAACGCCGTGAATTTGTCATCTAAGGTAAGATTAAGTTAACTATTTTACTTTTAATTTAGCACTATCTGGCTTCGTTCAATAAGTAGTGTTACCTTCTGTAACAGAAATAGTAAAATGTTTCACAAGTTTTTCAAAATGTGAAGAAAGAATGATTTTGCGGTTTTCTGGTTTGGCAGGCATTTTCAGTTCTACCATGTTCATAAGTAGTTCATTTCTGTTCTTCTAGGACCCTCTGGTTGCCGGACAAACCCACGACCACCTTTTTCCTGAAACTCCAGCCACGCGATGAGCGCGGGTTCGGATTTCTAACCAGAGAAATAAAAATAAAGATTCGTTTTCCCAGGACATCCAGTTCCCTTTCTCTATCATAAATGTAGTCTTACATCAAATAAAACCAAGATCCACGTAAAAAGTTTATCAACACAAAAGAAATATTCCATATCAAGTTTACACCAAGGATATTAATTCTTAAACAGTCCCAAACCTAAACCGTTAAATCACGTATGATCAACATAAATCCACACCATTTTGTATCATAAAGCTTATCTTCTCGTACAATATATGTTATAAATAAAAGCTCAATAACCTTAAGGATGTTAGTATTAAGTGAAAATAAAATAATTCAATAAATATATTTATTACTGCATCTACAATTTTGTCCTAATTTCATTTCATATGAACAGAGTTCTATCTAAACAGTTTTATGTATGAATTCGAACTTGTTTTCCTTCTGTTAAATCGAATCCAATAAATTTTGATTACATATTTATTAATAAGAAAAATCAAGCCAAAGTAATATAATAGTAGAAAAATAACCAAACTCAAAGCACAAACTATTGATGGTAAAATATAAAAATTTATCGTGGACCATAAAACGAATAACTTGAATAAACAAAATAAAACTTACATACGAGTATCTCTAACATAGCTCTGTTATAGTGGATTGGAATTATGTTATGCAGCCATCACATATATTCATTTTTATGTTTTTGGTCGTTCTGGCGATGGTGCACTATACATACATTGTTGAAAACTTTACCTAAAATAAAACAAAAACTCATGTAGAAGTGATAAATATCTCGATATTCCTAAAACTATGTTATTTTGGAATGAGAACAAATATTTTTTTTCCTGGTTTAATTTTTTTTTCTACAAAATATTTGTTGTTGAAATTAAAACAGAAAATTATTGAATGGCTTAGAAGCGATGTAAACACTTTTTAGTGTTAAAAAAGTTTCGAAAAAGAAAATGTAATAAATATTTAAACAGACAACAAAATTACAAAATATTTTTAAGTACAACCTTGTCAGATTTTATGGAACGGTTTTAGTTAAAACAAAAATTATGAATTTGGATCATTTATTCTTATAATATCACAGAAGATAAACAAAATCAAGTGGATACAAAATTTGTTTTCAAAAACAAAAATTAAAGCTTTGGAAAATTATTTCAACTCTCGTGGGATGACGTTTGGGTTTACTTTTAATATTTTAACATTAGTAAAAACCACCTCCAAACACAAACGGAGTTTATAGACAAAATTAAAAGTTATGCAATGCTACATAATTTTAATAGCAAATAAAACCACCCACATAAATAATAATTAAGCATGAAACTCTCGATAAATTTGCATAATAAAAAAATAAATTAAAAATCTAAGAAAAGAAAATATCTTATAATTATATTGCTTTTTAACACAGTATGAGATATAATATTTCTTTTTACCTCCCGTATCCAATAACATTATTTGAGGAAATATTTAGATTGTTAGTAATAAATATTTAATAATAATTACAAAAATATCTGTAACATGAAATTAGGGTAGGAAGAAGTTTTGGTTAAAAGTAATTAAATTAAAGAAATTTTAATGTTTTGATTAATAATCAAAACTTCTGTTATGTATAAACATAATTCATACTTCCAAGATCAAGAATTTAAGTTCATAGAACTGTTTTGTAAATTTATATTAAAATGCACAACATCCCTCCCCTTTCCAAAAAAATCATCTTTTTCAATTGACTAGGAAAAGTTAATAAAAACAAAAGGGACGTGTTTGGGGTATTCATGTTGAGAATGATTGTTGTTTTGGATCAATGCATCTGACTATTGCTGAACACCCGATCCTGTAACCTATTGCAGGCGAACAGATGAATTGACAAAAAGAAAATCTAAATTAGTCTAATACAGAGCCTTTGGATTTTGAGCTTTATTCTTTTAATTATTTGGCAAACAAACTTTTTTTTTTGTTTGTTTGTTTTCCTTCATTTGTCTCAGAGAGAAACAATTGTGTCTATCCAAAGACGTGCGTAAATTTTTCATTTTATTTAAAATTGTACAATTATTGCGAGTTTCTTTTAAATCTATAAGAAAAACACCTACCACAAAAAAAATAGTTTCTCCCTCCCTGTGACTGTAAAAAAAAGTGAACAAAGATTGACGTTTAGGATACGTTTTGGACTTTATTATAACCAACCTAACATATAATTTTTGCTATTTTATGAATTAAAAATTATAGTCCATATAGCGAAAAGAATTTGTCAGCAAGTTTTCATAACATACTTTTAAAATATTTCATCATCATCATTAGTGTTCTGCTTGCGCAGATCTCTAGTGTAACCGCAATTGGTCTCTGTCCTGAGCCATCTCTTTTATCATTCCGTACCTTAAGTAGCCCATTTTTATACTGACGATCATTTTGCTCTTTCTTCTTCCCCTTTTTTTTATCCCTCCACAGATCCTTCCAAATCAGTATCCTCTTCGCTCTGAAAGTCTGCTTTGCCATACCAATCCTTGCTTTTATTTCTCTTATTCCACTCCAGTCTTCTGTCACCTCAGTTCCTAGATATTTGAAGCTTTTCACCTGTTCTAGCCTTTCTTCACCTACAATGATGTTTAACATTTCTTTCTTTCCTATTTTCATTACCTTTGACTTTCGCACATTAATTCTAAGCCCATACACACTTTCCATATCCTTTAGATGTTTCAACATTCTGTTCAGTTTTTCTTTACTTTCTGAAAAGATCACCATGTCATCTGCAAATCGAACGCACGTAACTTCTCTTCCTCCTATACTCACTCCTTTATCGCTCCTTGTTTCACTCCTATTCCAATCTCAAACCAGTCTATCCTGCTAGTACCAACCCGTAAAGTCACTCTCTGGTTCATATACAGCTTGCTTATTAACCTTCTTTTTCTCCAGGCAACTCCTTTCTGTTTTAATATCTCCAACAGCTTCCCCCACAAAGGACAGCCGAAGGCTTTTTCCAAGTCTACAAAGCAAAGGCAAACTTCCTGTCTCATTCTGTATAACGCTCCACAATGGACTTTACGACTCGCAGTGCATCCTTTGTACCAATTCCCTTTCTAAAACTGAACCTTAAAACTGAACCTCCCGAATATTAAATTCGGGATCTCTTTTTCCTGGATCATCTCCAAATGATTCGAAAGCTATAACTCCAGGGCATTTTATTATTGGACGCCCTTTACGAGCTGTTGTAGAAGCTAATGTCGAAGAGGCAAAATTAAATCGTTTGAATCGATGGAATCTTTTGCAAAGATTGTCGCAGAACTTTTGAAGATGAAGTTCCGACTATTTACACAATCTTCAACAAAGAAATAAGGCGAAAATTTTCTTTTGCAATGTTTAATTTCAGGAAAAAATATCACATTTTTGAAAACAAGTCGAAAAATGTGCGTTCGAAAATTACCCAAAAAAATAGATTTGGACTAAAAAAATTCACCTTTCACATGACACCCCCCCCCACCCACCCTCGTCAAGGTTAAAAATAATTTTTTTTTTTCAAAATTTACACCCTCAACCCCCTCCAAATAATATTTTAAATGATGAGTAGACCGCTATAATTTTTTTTTTCAATCTTTACAACATTTCCTGTAATCGTGAATTATTTTAATTTTCTTATTTTACAATAAAGTTAAGGGAGGAATGGACAGGAAAAAATTTCACATTTTTGAAAATAAGTCGAAAACTGTGCGTTCGAAAAATTACTAGCAAACTTGTTTTGGACTAAAAAAAAGCCTTCATATGATCCACTCGTCAAGATCAAAATTAAGTTTTTTTAAAAATTTCCACACCCAATCCTCTCCATGTAACATTTTGAATGATAAACCGACCGCTATAGTTTGTGTTCAATCTTTACAACATTTCTTATAATCGTGAATTTTTAAAAAAAAATTTTTTGGTTTGTTCGATGTTAAGGGGGAGATGGTAATGGAAACAAGTTTTTGGTAATAACTCAAAAACTAGGCAGTTTATTGAATTTTTTTTTTTGATTTTTCAATATATTTCAATTTTTCTAAATCAAACTCAATTCTTTAAAAAAAAAACTTTTGTTTTACTATCTGTTAGAAATTGTGAACCTGTTTTATGTTAATCATAGCATTTATATATTTTCTATGTTCATTAGTTTTACTTAATTTATTTCATAGAAAATTGCTATCGACAATGGTGGATATTCAATGGAAAATCTGGTTGGCTTCGAGAATTGGTGTACCTGGAGTTTCAGGATAAAAGCCCGTTTAGGAATGGAAGACCTTATACTGGGAATGCGTTTTGAGAATTGTGCTCAGGTCAATAAGAAGAAAGAAGCTAGTTGCAAATTGATCCTTTCCGTCGATAAACAGTTATACGTCCATATTGAGAATGCAGGAACGACTGAGAAAATTTGAAACACCGTAGAATATGACTATTACAGAAGCTGCGTTCAGTCCTACTAGTTGAACGTAAATCCGTAGAAGATTACGATTCCCAAATTGTATCAACTACTAATAAGCTGACTAGCATTGGTTTTACTGTTGCGGACGAATGGGTTGTAAGCCTTCTTTTTAAGGGATTTGAGTATTGGGGCTTCGGGAACACGGATATCTGCCGACAACATCAAATTGAAACTCTTAAAGGATGTCAAGATAGAATCGTCAAATTGTACTAGTCAAACCAGTAGTGGCTTTTATACTTCGAAACCGAAGAAGTTCCATTCAGCGGAACATGTGGACAGCGGAGCTTTAGCTCACATGTCGTATGAAGCATCTTTTTTTGAGTCGATTGCAAAATATGACGATTAGTTAGAAGAGCTGAAGTTAGAATTGCTTATAACACTTCATTGAAGGCTGTTGGAAAAGGTGACGTAAGGTTGAGTTTGACTACTGAAAATCCAATAACTGTCAAGGACGTCCAGTTGAACCAAGATAGTATGAAGTTTTACGGGATGGATATGCAATCGGCATAAGCTTCTCTAAGACCATGGATTTTCAATGTATAGCGTGTGCAGAAGGTAAGCAAATGGTCAAAGTTTTTCTTAGAGTAACACAATTACTTTGAGAGTTTTGGAGCTCGTCCATTAAGATGTCAGTGGATCTATGGAAGTTCGTTCAATTGCTGGAAGCATTTACTTCTTAACATTCATCGATGAATTTACTTCTTGAAATCTAAGGGCGAAGTTCTGAGTTTTTTTAAGGAGTTCAAAGCATTTGCTGAGAATCAAAGCGGACGGAAATGTCGGATTGAAAATTCTTCGCTCTGATAATGGGATAGAATTTGTAAACCATGAGATGTCAGCTGAGCTCGATTGTTGCGGAATTCTACATAAAAAACTATGCCATCTAACCCAGAGCAAGATGGACTAGCAGAGCGCGTTAGCCGAACATTAGTTGAGAAGGTGCGCTGTATGCTTACCCAAGACTTGGAAAACAGTTTCGGGCTGAAGCGGTCAACACAGCAACATATATTACCAACCAAAGTTTGCTGAAAACTCCAGAAAAAATGTGTTCCGGTGTAAAACCAAGCTTGGCTCGTTTAAATATTTTTGGTTGCGTAACCATGTCACATATTCCGAAGAAACAACGAACTAAGTGGGACCTAAAAGCAGAACGTTGTTTCCTGGTGGGATATTCCAAAACTTCAAAGGGTTGCTGCCTTTACAATCTTCAAGAAGAAACTGATGAAGGTGCTGATTAAACCACGAATCCATAAAAACATGCCATAACTACGATTTATTTTGATTTTGAAGAAAATAAAAATATACAGCCGTAGGGTGATTTATTTACGTTCTCATTTGTGGTTGGTATTATCTATTCGTACAACTAATATATTTCGTACAACTAAACCGTAGCTTTATGCACCCATTTAACTTTTTTGTAACATATCGTGGGGAATCCCCATACCCAGAGAATTTAACTATCCGGGATAGTAGTTTCAAAATTTTTAAACATTGCATTAGGTTTTGTTGCTCGACTCGTTTTGGTTGTTTCAAGTTTTTTTTTGTCTCATCTAGTCCGTCAGACTTATTTATTTATTTAATTGACTTTTTAACTAGTTTTTTAAATTAATGTAAATTGTGTAAAACAAAATTAAATATAAATTTAATCAAAAATATAAATTTTTGTGAATCTGTGTAAAACAAAAGACAAAGTAATTTAATAAATTATTATAGTTTTTGACGTTAAGGGGGGGGGGGGGGGGTTATGGTTTTAAAGACGGAAAAAAGCATATTTTGTTGATTTTTTTGCGGCGACATGAGTAATATAATTTTATTAAATTTAATTACATATTATTGTACAACTTTTGAACTATGTCAGAAAAAAATTTCAATTAAAAATATTGATAAATCAGCCAGTAACGTTGAATCTCCAGAGGCGCCTTGAAAAAAAGTGGTTTTGCGGTGAACATTATAACTCGTTATCGGATCATGTGAAACAAAAAAATTGATATGCGCTTAGAATAATATCAGGTGATGTATTTCTCGAGATAATCAGGAAGAGTTTTTTAGGGTTCCGTTTTTTATACGGAACACTATTGGTGAGAGTAAAACGAGTTTTTCACATTATATCGATTATCTCGTAAACTATAAATGCTATGGACTTGAAATTTGGCATGTGTATAAAACTAATCTGTCCATATGAAATGACGAATACAAATAAAACTAAAGTGGTTTTCGTTTGGTTTACAGGGGTTCAATGTGAGACCTTTGAGAAATTAAATTTTTTTATAGATTCAAGTAGGGTATCATATGAAAGGGCTTCATTTCAGTATTTCTTAAAAATTTATTTTGGAATTTTACAACTCACCATTTTTTGTATAGTTCTGAATAATGACGTTTTTTTCGTGTTTTCTTAACTCGATTAGCTCCGAACCTAACTGATCGAAAATTTTCAAATGTATTTGGAATGATAGAAAAATTAGTACAGTTTTAATAAAAAATATATAAAAGTGTCATATTCTCATAATTAGATTTATTAAGGGGGTGGAAATGAGGAGGGGTAAAAACACTATTTAAAGTGGGGTGTCATTTGAAAGAGCACCTAATTTAGAAATCATAGCAATTTTTTTTAGAATTTTGCAATGCACAGTTTTTGAGTTATTGTCAAAAACATACCGTTCCCCCCCCCTTCGTTTCGACACTGATTGACAGAAAAATTTGGAAAAATTCACAGAGTTAGGCAATTCGGTAAATTTTGTATGAAAATTATAGCGAAGTCTCAAATAATTATATTTCTGTGTGTTTAGGGGACCGGGGTAAAGAGGGTAAAAAAAAAACTTTTTTGACCCAAGCGAGTGGGGTGTCATTTGAAAGAGCACCTAATTTAAAATTTGTTGCAATTTTTTTTAGAAATTTTCGGTGCACAGTTTTTGAGTTATGGACAAAAAAGTGCAAAATTAAAACCGTTCCCCCCCCCCCCTACGTTTCGACACTGATTGACAGAAAAATTTGTAAAAATTCACAGAGCTAGGCAATTTGGTAAATTTTGTATGAAAATTATACCGAAGTCTCAAATAATTATATTTCTGAGTGTTTAGGGGACCGGGGTAAAGAGGGTAAAAAAAAAACTTTTTTGACCCAAGCGAGTGGGGTGTCATTTGAAAGAGCACCTAATTTAAAATTTGTTGCAGTTTTTTTATAATTTTGCGGTGCACAGTTTTTGAGTTATGGACAAAAAAGTGCAAAATTCAAACCGTTCCCTCCCCTACGTTTCGACACTGATTGACAGAAAAATTTGAAAAAATTCACAGAGCTAGGAAATTTGGTAAATTTTGTATGAAAATTATACCGAAGTCTCAAATAATTATATTTCTGTGTGTTTAGGGCACCGGGGTAGAGAGTGTAAAAAAAACTTTTTTTGACCCAAGCGAATGGAGTGTCATTTGAAAGAGCACCTAATTTAAAAATCATTGCAATTTTTTTTATAATTTTGCGGTGCACAGTTTTTGAGTTATGATCAAAAATGTTCAAAATTCAGACCGTCCCCCCGTGTATCAAATATTTATTAATCGTTTTGAAAGGGTAGGAATGGTAAGGTGAAATAAAGCTTTTTTAACCCGAATAGCAATATTGAGTGGGACTGGCGTGTACATTTTTAGTCATGTCATCCTTTGTACTGATTCTTAGAGCAATTCTTAATTTTGCAACTCTTTTAGAGTGAATATAACCAGTTATCCAAAAGGAAGAACTTTATTTTTAAAATTTTCACGGTCCTTCACTATCTATTGTATATTGTATTGTATTGTATGCCATAAGTGGGCCCAAAAGGTGGCGTAAATTCTCAAGGTTCAAATCAGATTGATGTGATTTGTTAGTTTGTGTTAAGATTTGTTTGTACCACGTTTGTAATCCATTCATAATTACTGGTTTAATAAATTTCTTGTATAACTTTAGAAAATGTTGAGTTTTAATTGAATGGTAAGTTCGATAACCTGCAATTATTTTAGGGTTAATATTTGTTTAATATGCTATTGTTTAAGTCAAACATTGATCTTTTGTTAATTTTAAATATTGTTAAAATTAAACGTTGTTTTTCAAGCACCGTCTCAAATGTCGAACTTATGTAATCTAACACAAAAAAATTGTTGCTATAGAAAGAACTGAAAATTTTAGTAAAGCGATGAGCCTATAATTCTATGGAACACGAAAAATATAGCGAAGCTTCAAGTAATTTTATTTCTATGTGTTTAGGGGATGGGAGTGGGGAAGGGTGAAAAATTGTTTTTTTGACCCGCATGAGTGCGATGTCATTTGATAGAGCACCAAAATTAAAAAACAATACAGTTTTTTTAGAATTTTGCGATGCACCGTTTTTGAATTATTCTCAAAAAAGTGCAACAAAAGGTTGGTCCCCCCCCCCCCTATACGTTTCTTCGTTGATTGACAAAAAAAGTTGAAAAAAATCATAGAGATAGGAAATTTGATAAACCCTTAACGAAAAATATAGCGAAGCCTCAAGTAGTTTTAATTCTACGTGTTTAGGGGATAGGAGTGGGGAATCGTGAAAAAAAGGTTTTTTGGCTCGCATGAGTGTCATTTGAAAGAACACCAAAATTAAGAAACATTACAATTATTTTAGAATCTTGCGATGCACAGTTTTTGAATTATTGTCAAAAAAGTCCTATTTTTAGCGTTAATACCACTCCACCCCTAAATTTCTTCGTTGTTTAACAGAATTGAGTCGTTCCTTAGCTACCATAAATAGCTATGGATATCATTTAACCTAAAGTAATATTTTTTAATATCATTTCGATCAATTTAGATGAGATTGACATTAACTATTGATATTTACGATGAACCATTTAGTTTTTATGTGTCTATGGTCTGGCAATATAAACCCTTTACAACACAACTTTATGTAAATTATTTTGATATTGTTTTCTTTACATTCACGGAACCCTTGACGAGCGAATTTTATTCGCACTTGTCTGACTTTTTTTTTTCTATTTCTTGCAGCACTTGGAAGTGAAAATTGCGATTTTAGCTCAAAATATCGCGGTAAATTTGTTATTAAAAATTAGAAAAAAATACAAAAAAAACTCTTCCTGTTTACCTGTTGATTTATGTGAAGAATTAATGTTCAAATTTTCAAAAGGATCGGTTCAGTAGAATTTGAGTTCTAATGTTCACGAGCCTCAAAAATGACGTTTTCGGGCAAATGGGATCAAACGGCAACCCTGTTGAAACGCTGTAACTCCGTTAGTTTAACTTGGATTGACTTAAAATTTGTACACAATATTTTCGACATATTGTACATTCAGAAAATAAATAAAAACAAATGCAAAAAAAAATAATTTTAAAACCTTACCCGTCCCTGTTGACATGCTGTAACTCCGTTAGTTTTACTCGGATCGACTCAAAATTTGAACACAATATCTTCGACATATTGTTCATTCAGAAAAAACATAAAAAAAATGCAAAAAAAATAATTTTAAAACCATAGAATAAAAGAATAAGAATAAAATATTTTATAACTACGTAAAATAATGAATAATCCTAATGAACGTCATGGAGGATACATTATCAATGTTGTAGGTCTGGCTTAATTACAGTGTTTGTTTGGTTTTTTAGTCTCGAAGGAAATTCAAAAACTAGTCACGCTATTACAGTCCTAACCACCCACACCACTGGGTTCTAGCATTAACATAGAAATAAACTGTAAATTGTATACAAATTTAAAACTTAAATGTATTAATTAATTAATTATTAATTCTAAATAATTAGAATTAAAAAAATTTAAATTAATATTAAATTTTGTTACAATTAAGCTCGGCGAATAGGGGAAGCCTATTCATCTATATAATTTGATTTATTTTAATTAAGGTATTTGTAGTTTTATTTTGGGTTTTCCATATTTGCTTTTATTTTTTGCTCTTTAACTTTTTTATAAAGATCCACCTGTTTGACCAATATAATATTTGTGACAATTGTTATATAGCAATTTGTTATATTGGTGACAATGCTGACAATCCTCATTAAACATACCAGTTTCATCTCATCCTCACCTACGAACAAGCAAAAGTAACCATAATCAAATTAATTACTGTCCCTTTATAGTTTCAATAACTTTGTTTCGACCTTTTTAAATAACTAACATTTACTGTTGTTTCTCTTTTTCGAGGCTACTATAAACAAATAAAAAGCTTTATCTTATGTAAACTTAAATTAATTCATAAAGAAATTAAGTTGTTTCATTGTATAATATTTCGGAAATAAGTAATTTATGCATGGTTGAAAAAAGTTAGTCCTTTGCTATATCAACAATATGTTTGTTTTTCATCTGGTGTTTTATTGAAATGTTTCAATTTTTTATGTAAATATATTTATATCGGTTTTCTTACGTATGTTGGACAAAATGTTACTAATTGGTTTGGTAAGTGTTTTCTTGTTTTGTGGTTTTTAGGAAAAGATGAAAGAGTTGTGATTTGTTATGAACATCTTTCGAATTTGTATAGGATCATTTTGTTTTTGTTAAATTATTTTGTGTTTTGTAATTTTCATTTAAGCAATGTCTAACGATTTCTATGTTATGACTTATGACTTATGGCTTATGACTTATGACTCTTATGCTATTTCATTGAATTTTAGATATATCTCTTAATGAACGACTTTAAAAATACGGTAAAATTGGATCAAAAAAATTATCCTCTTGTTCTCTTTTTAAAGAAAAACTGTTATGTTGATGAATTCCAATTCACACAAGATTACGAACTTAGTTCAAAGAACATTCGTCATTCGTCAAAAAAACATTTTATTTAATCTTCAGATTATAGTAATGTCGCTTCAATTTCAATATGAAAATAAAATCTAGTAAACGAAACGGAAACGTTTTAAAGGAAGTATTTTCAACCCAGTATAATTAACGATAAGATGATAATTTTCTTTCTTGCTTTGACATATTAGATTCCAAAGTGAAAACGCTATGTTAAGTTAGATTTTAATTATTTATGGCTTATAATTGTATTTTAATGATGCGGTTTTTTATGTATCCAATTGTAAAATATACACAACCAGCAATATTGTTGAAAACATGAACTAAGTTTATTTTTCGATGAATTATATAAAATTTTTTGGTGGTTTGCGGCTTCCCTATGTTATGAAACTATTTAACCCTCCTAAATTATATTGGTTTTAAAAAGTCATTAAATTAATTTCTATGAAAACTATGATATGTAATTTTACCACAGGGAGTTGTTAAATAGTTTAAGAACAAACCAATTTTTTTTTTTAGATTACTAAAATATTTAAGAGATTGAAATATATTACTCAGAAAAAGGAAACAGAGGAGGGGTAAAGGGGAAAGGGAGTTGGCTTTTCACTCATTACATTTTTGTTTTAGTGAAGTTTTCCAATTAATGATAAAATTATTTTGAATCATAAACTAAATTTTTTGATTATTCTAGTTAACATAGAATAAATTTTAAAATATGTTTGTGGTTTTATTGTTTAAATTTTGAACAACCACACTAATATAATTTTATGAATAGCAAAATTTCATAATTCATATGAAAATTAAATATTTATCATCATGACAACGCGTTAATGCTGTAATAAACAAATTTATTAAAATCATACATAATATAATATGGAACAATTCATTAACACGTGACCTTTATGTAACTGAAACTAAAACAAAATAAATGTTAAATTTAATAATAGCAAACGCACTTTAACCGATTAGAACCATGTTCCCTTTTGTTGAGGTTTTAATGTCTGTGCTTTACATTTATCAATTCTACTTTTCGAAATATTCTAATTTTATAGTATATGAATTTCCAAAAAATGTGATTGTATACTTATCTGATTTTCTAAATTTTTTATTTTTTAATTTTCTAATTTCATCATTTTCCAATATGCATTTTTTCTAATTTACTAACTCTCTAGTTTTTCAGTTTTTTAATTTTCTATTTTCTTAATTTTATAAATTTCTAATTTTCTAATTTTATTGTTTTCTTGTTTTCTAATTTTCTAATTTTCTAATTTTCCAAATTTTCAAATTTTCAAATTTTCTAATTTTCTAATTTTCTAATTTTCTAATTTTCTAATTTTCTAATTTACTAATTTTCTAATTTTCTAATTTTCTGATTATCCAATTTTCAAATGTTTTACTTTTTAATATTCTACTTAACAAATAATACTTCTACTTCTACTTAACAATTAAACTATAAATTTTTACAATTCTTTCAATTACAAATCTTAATTTCCAATTTTCTTATTTTCTAATATTCTTTTGTTCTAATTTTCTAGTATTCAAATTTTCTAATTTTCTAATTTACTGTTCTAATTTTCAAATTGTCTAATTTTCTTATTTTCTAATTCTCTAATTTTCTAATTTTCTAATTTTCTAATTTTCTAATTTTCTAATTTTCTGATTTTTTAATTTTCAAATTTTTTATTTTTTAATGTTCTACTTAACAATTGTATAATTTTCTAATTTTCTAATTTTTCAATAATCTAATTCTTTAATTTTCTAATTTTCTAATTTTCTAATGTTCTAACTTTCTAATTGTCAAATGCTCTAATTTTCGAGTTTTCTTACTGTCTCATTGTTTAGTTTGACTATTTTCTTATTATCAAATTTTCTAATTTTGATTATTTTTTTTTTAGGGTTTCTATGGTTTTATGTAATTTTGAAAAATATTGAAATATAACCGCATACAGCCACTTTTATTATTATTTTATTTATTAGTTTTTATGTATATAATATAATAAAATTACGAAGAAAACATTTTTAGTTTTAGTCAGCATTTTTTAAAATTTGTTTTGATTTTTTTAATTTTCTAATTTTTTTCTAATTTTCTGAATTTGCTAATTTTCTCATTTTCTAATTTTCTGGTATTGTTTTTTTGTAATATTGTAATAAATTAATTTATTAATTTTTTATTTTGTACTTTTGTTTTTTGTAATTTAGTAAATTTGTGATTTTGTAATTTTGTAATCTTGTTATTTTGAAATTTTGGAGTTTTGTAATTTTGTAATTGTGTTATTTTTTCTTATTCCTATTTTCAAATTTTCTAATTTTTCAATTATCTAAATTTCTAATTTTTCAATTTTCTAATTCTCTACTTTTCTAATTTTCTAATTTTGTAATTTTCTAATTTATTTTTTTTCTAATTTTTTCATGTTTTTAATTTCCAAAAGTTCTAATTTTTTACTGTTTTAATTTTCTAACTTTTATAACTTTCTAATTTTTCAATTTTCAAATTTTCTTATTTTTCAATTTTCTAAATCACTAATTTTTCAATTTTTTAATTCCCTACTTTTCTAATTTTCTAATTTATTTTTATCCTAGTTTTCTTTGTTTCTAATCTTCAAAAGTTTTAATTTTTTACTTTTCTAATTTTCTAATTTGCTAATTTAAAATTTACTGTTATGTTATTTTTCTAATATTCTAGAAAACTAGAAAATTAGAAAGTAAAAAATAGAAAATTAGAAAATTAGAGTATTAGAGAGTTAGAAAATTTGAACATTAGAAAATCAGACAATTATAAAGTTAGAGAATTAGAAAATTTGTCAATTGCAAAATTAGAAAATTAAAAATTTAATTAAAAAATTAGAAAATTAGTAAATTAGAAAATTAGAAAATTAGTAAATTAGAATATTAGAAAATTACAAATTAAGAAGAGTAGAAAAGTAGAAACTTAGAAAATTAGAAAATCAAAACTTTAGAAATTTAGCACTAAAACATTAGAAAATAAAAAGTTTAGAAAATCAGAAAATTATAAAGTTAGAAAACAAGAAAATTTGAAAATTAGAAAATTAGAAACTTGGAAAAGGAGAAAATTAGAAAATAGCTAATTAGGAAATCAGAAAAGTTTAATATTGGAAAATTAGAAAATCGGGAAATTAGAAAATTTCAAATTTAGGATATTAGAAAATTAGAAAATTAGAAAATTTATAATGATAGACATATTTCTCTTGATCCAGTTGGTTATTTTGATTATTTTTTGATTTTTATTCTCGATACAATTGATCATAAAAGGTGTCCATGTTTTTATGTAATTTTTAAAAAATAATGAAATATAACTGCACACAGCCACTTTTATTATTATTTTATTTATTAGTTTTTATGTATATAATATAATGAAATTGCGAAGAAAACCTTTTTTATTTTTATCAGCATTTTTTTAAATTTATTTTGATTTTTTTTCTTCCCATATTTGTTTCGGGTGAAATATTGATGTGTTGTTGATTTTTAATTTTTTATATATATTATAGGACGCAAACGTCGTTTCGGGAGCTATTTTTGTGTTCCCTTTTTCAAGTCGACTGAATCTTTGACGAAACAAATTTAAAAACCGGATTAAAAAATAATATAATTCTAACAACAAACCTTAGCTTAGTAAAAATGCAAAAAACACAAAAAGTAAAAAGTTGAAATTTAGTTTTAAGCTAACAGAAAATATATAAGTTTGAAATATTAATTAAAAATAAAAAAAAAAAAGACAAAAAATTAATAAATTAAAAACACAAAAAATTCAAACCTTTTTGTTGGATGTGTGGAGGAACTAGAATGAGGAATTTATTTAATTAATTTTCAGAAAGAATTGGTACGGGAGTTATATTTCATTATTTTTTAAAAATTACATAAAAACATAGACATAGAAAATTACATAAATGGTATGATCCATCGTATCGAGAATAAAAACCAAAAAATAATCAAAATAAACCAACTGGATCAAGAGAAATATATCTTTCATATAAATTTTTTAATTTTCTCATTTTCTAATTTTCTAGTTTTCTAATTTTCTAAATTTTTTGATTTTCTAATTTCCCAATTTTAATTTTTTCTGATTGCCTAATTAGCTATTTTCTGATTTTCTCCTTTTCGAATTTTTAATTTTCTAATTTTCCAATTTTCTTGGTTTCTAATTTTCTAATTTTTTTAATTTTATAATTTGCTGATTTTCTAAACTTTAAATTTTCGAATGTTTTAGTTTGCTAAATTTCTAATTTTCTAAAGTTGTATTTTTGTAATTTTCTAATATTTTTACTTTCTACTTTTCTACTCTTCTAAATTTGTAATTTTCTAATTATTTAATTTACTTATTTTCTAATTTTCTAATTTTCTAATTTTCTAATTTACTAATTTTCTAATCTTGTAATTTTACAATTTTACAATTTTCTAATTTTCTAATTCTATAAATTTTAATTGTCTGATTTTCTCATGTTCAAATTTTCTAATTTTCTAACTGCCTAGTACTCTAATTTTCTCTAAATAATCTAATTTTCGTTTCAAGTTTTCAAACTTTCTAGTTTTCTAATTCTTAACTTTGTAATTTTCCAATTTCCTAATTTTCTAATTTTCTAATTTTCTAATTCTAGTTTTCTAGTTTTTTTAATTTCTTATTTTTCAACTATTCAATTTTCTAGTTTTCTAGTTTTTGAATTTTCTAATATTCTAATTTTGAAATTTATAACTTAGAATATTAGAAAAATAAAATATCAGCAAATTTTAAATTAGAAAATTAGAATATTAGAAAAGTAAAAAATCAGAACTTTTGAAAATTAGAAACATAGAAAATTAGAAAATTAGAAAATTAGTAAAGTAGAGAATTAGAAAATTGAAAAATTAGTGATTTAGAAAATTGAAAAATTAAAAATTCAAAAATTAGAAAATGAGAAAATTAGCAAATTATATTATTAGAAAATTAGAACATTAAAAAATTACAAAATTACAAAATCACAAAATTACAAAATTAAAAAGTTACAAAATTTTTAAATTTTAAAATTACAAAATTACAAAATAATGTAATTACAAAATTACAAAATTACAAAATTACAAACTTACAAAACTACAAAATTACAAAATTACGAAATTACAAAATTAATAAATTACAAAAAAAAAACAATATTAGAATATTAGAAAGTTATAAAATTATAAAATTAAAAAATTAGAAAAGTAGAAAATCAGTAAGTTAGAATACCATAAAATTAGTAAATTAGAAAATTAGAATATTAGAAAATTAAAATATTTAATAATTAGAAAGTTAGAGAATCAGCTAAGTAGAAAATCGGTAAATTAGAAAATTACAAAATTACAATATTATAAATTTCCAAAATTAGAAAATCGAAAATTAGAAAGTAAAATTATAATATATTAATTTAGAATTCTTTTACTTAATAATGGTTGGCATATATGGTTTCATTGGTTGATAATTTTAATCAAATTAAACATATATTTGGATATGACATGACATGGTTTGACTCCCTTCCCCCCGTCCGTAACAAATTGTCATAAAACTGTCTCATCCCTTAACCCCTTAATGCATTACGTAATTTTATAGGTACAAACCCAAATTAGAAAATTAAGGATATTAGAATATTGAAAAATTAAAAAAATTAAAAAATTAAGAAAATTAGAAAATTAAAAAATTAGAAAATTCTGAAAATTTTCGTACTTTTAGAAAATTTAAAAAATTGTAGCATTAGAAAATTAGAAAATTCGTAACATAGAAAATTAGAAAATTAGAATGCTAGAAAATTAGAGCAGTAGAATATTAGAAAATTAGAAAATTGGAAAATGGAAAATTAGACCATATAAATATTAGAATATGAGAAATTTATAAAAGAGTTTAAGTAGAAAACTAGAATAAAAGAAAATTTGTAAAATAGAAAATTAGAAATTTAGAAAATTAAAAAATTAGAAAACTAGAAAACTAGAAAATTAGAAAATTAGAAAATCAGAAAATTAGAAAATTTGATAGTTAGAAAATTAGAAAAGGAGAAAATAAGAAAATTAAAAAGTTAGAAAATTAGAAAATTCGTAACATAGAAAATTATTAACATTGAAAATTAGAGAATTATAATGCTAAAAATAAGAAAAAAAGAATATTAGCAAGTAAAAAAATAGGAAAATGAAAAACTAGACAATATAAAAATTAGAAAATGAGAAATTTATAAAAGTAGTAAAGTAGAAACTAAAAAAACTAGAATAATAAAAAAAAGCAAAGTCGAAAATTAGAAAAATAGAATATTAGAAAATTTGAAAAATAGGAAATAAGAAAAATAGAAAATTTGAAAATTAGAAAATAGAAAAATTATAGATTTAGAAAGCTAGAAAATTAAAAAAGTAGAAATATAAAAAATTAGCAAATTGGAAAATCAGAAAATTAAAAAATTGAAAAATTAGAAAATTAGAAAAGACAATTATTTTAATTTTCTAACTGTTTTTAAATTCTTAGTTTTTATTTTTCTGATTTCTAATTCTCTAGTTTTCTAATTTTCTACTTTTCTAATTTTTTAATATTTCATGTTTTTGAATTTTCTAATTTTTTAAATTCAAATTTTTCTAATTGGTAAGCTTTAACGAAGTTTTGCGTTAATGGATGTTTATATCTTTTTATTAAAGACCATTGGGTTTCACCAAAATAATATTTGTTACAAACTAGTTGCATTTATCAGTTTTGCAACACATAGTTGTAAAAAGTTTTGTTCCTAATTTTTACTCGTACTAATGATCGTGAATTTGAATTAAACACTTGCAATGGATAAATCATTGCCGATCAAGCACATCGTGTGGTCCAAGGCTTAGTATGGCGTTGAGTGTCTAAGTGAAAATTCTGCAATATCTTTTTGTATCTGGAAGTGGTTTCTAACATGGAGCTTTTTATGACATTTTCTGACATCAATTAATCAATTTAATGTTAAAATTTTAAGAGTTCCTAGAAAGTTTCTCAAATGAGTAATCAAATATTTTTATAGTAAAATTTCAACAGCTTTTCGTTCCAAATTTTATATCAAATCGATTAAAAAAAATATTAAATCATGAAAATTCCATTTACATTCAAATAAAAAAAATGCTTTTAAAAATTTCAATTTCAAAGCAGTTGTGGTATTAATAAATTAATATTAATACAAATTTTATATTCATTTGAAATGTTTTCTTAATTTTTCTTGTAAATTTTTATTATAAACAAAACGTTCTTTTACCAACGACACGTGTTAGTTTTGTGTGACATGAAAATTTTATGTTGAACCATTTTATAAGCATGAACTCAATTACAGAATAATAAATAAAAATTCTAGTTAACAGTAAAAAAACGCCATTAAAATAACTAAAATAGATAATACAATATACGTGTACAACAACAAAATCATCTATGCAAATTAATATAGGTTTTGGCATATTAGCACCTGTTTGATCTCTATACGTTGATTATTTTATGGTGGTGAATTTTCTTTTTAAAAGCTTTGATTATTAATTTATTCCAGAAGTAAAACGAATATGGTTGAAAATTAACGACTGACATTAGTGTGGGTTGGTTGATTAGAAGCACAAAGAGAATAAAATATTTCTACGGGTTTTTAATGAAAACAATTGCAAAGGTGAAAGTACTGTCGTAAAAATGTGCTCCGATCCGTATTTGAGACCTGGAGGTTGTTTTCTTGTAAAATACATTCAGAATGGTACACTTATGACAACGTTTAATCCTGGCGCTTATTCAACACACTATGAGTGATTTACAATTAAACTAAAACTCCACCCGTCATGAAGATAATTATTTATTTTACCCCTAGTACACGGATATTCGTTTATAGTTAATCTAGATACTTTCATAAATCATATAGCAGATTAAATTACCATTAGTAAAAATTTGGTTTCCAAATTATGAGTTTTGATATTCGTGAATGAATATGATATTTGTGTTAAGCAGGTCAAAATCCATAAGAAAAGTTTGGTTTTATTTATAGGGAGACAAAAAAGTTCAAAATTTGTAAACTAGCATAATTGGTGCGTTAAAAAATAAAGCAGCACAAGCACCAATAAATAAAAATAATCGCGTTCATCCAAAGCAACCTGATTTATATTCTAAAAATGATTCGATTCTCTTCGATGCATATATACAATTGTGGACAGTAAAAATGTAGCTAACCTAACCGCCACAGAAATCCAAGCAAAAGAAAAACGCTAATAGCATAAATCTTTAAAATAATTTATTTTTAACGTTATTCGTTTCGTTACTCCAAAAACAAACTTTGTGTTCCGATACGTTATTCGGTATTGTAACTATATAATTTGGGATATTTAGCAGTATAACGTTATTTTATTTATTTTTTTTTTAGTAATAATAAAACAAAGTTTCCCGTGCGGTTGTTTGTGCTAGAAGTAAAATGGAGTAACCTGTATGAAAAGACTATATTTCTAGATACACGTCGGAAGAAATGCAAATTACACTATCATGGAGTTACAAACCAGAGAAACGGTGTTGGAATAGTAGTATCACAAAAAATGCAAAAATGCATAATTAACATTAGGAAGATAAGTGACAGACTAATGCTTATCAAGTAAGTCATAAACAAAGTTATTTACGATATTATAAGCGCATATGCACCACAAATAGGATCCACAAAGGAAGAAAAGGAGGATTTTTATCTGATATTCATAGGAGCAGATATGAATGGGCACATAGGAACAGCAAATAATGGTGACAAACGATGGCATGGTGGTTATGGATAGGTGCACGTAGTGAACAAGGAACTGACATAGTTAACTTGGCAAGGGTGTCCCATTGGACTTAGCCACATTGAACACCTTCTTTATGAAGCAAAAAAAGCACCTAATCACGTACAACAGTGGTGGCAGACAAAGCAAAATCGATTATCATCTGAGCTCTAGAACAATAAAGAATAATGTAAAAGACTGTAAAGTGATTCTAGGAAAAGGTGTCACCGATCAACATAGCTTGCTGATATCTGAAATCCATAAACCAAAATTAGGCCACAAGATCATTCCACCAAAGGTAGAGAAGATCAAATGGTTCAAACTGGGAACTCTAGATGGTGAAGATTCTGTCCAACTTATGAAAAAAATTGATCAAAGATGTGGTGGAAGCTGAAGAAGAATTGGATGCAAAGAAATGTGGCTGGCATTTCAAGATGTTTGTGTATTGAAGAAAAAAGAAGAACTGGGCAGGTCAAAAAGCCATCTAATCATCAAAATAGAGGCAATTATTTGGAAACATGAAACTGTATGAAAGGCAGTCAAAGATAAAAAGGAAACCTTTAAGAACTGGTCCAAGGCACTAAGAAAGACTCTTAAACGAAACTCGGCCTAGAACATCGTTTGCCGTATGTAGAAATGTATTAGAAATTGTTGTACCGCATGTCTCAGAAGAGGAAGTTGCTGCTGCAGTACAGGAAATAAAAAATGGACGAGCAACTGGTCCTGATGAAATCCCAGCGGAATTGTGGCAAACAATAGGTGACATCGATATCACATTTTTATGTGTTTTGTTTAATAAGATCTTGAATGAAAATCCAATGCCGGACGTGTTTTAAAAAAGATATCTGTTACCATTCTTCAAGGGCAAAGGTGATACGGGTGAATGCAGTAACTACAGAGAAATCAAATTACTTTCTCATACCAACAGAACAACAGAATTCTCGAAGCCGTGCTACCAACGATGCATATAAATTAGTTTGGTTTCCATCCTGAACGATCAACTACGGATGCAGTACAAGTGATGAGAATACTAGTTGAAAAATATAGAGACACCGGTGTAGATCTTCGCATCATTTCTGTTGATTTGGTAAAAGCTTGTAATGGATAGTCTGGACTAATGTCTGAACATAGTGTATTATAGTCGCAGCTTCCTTAGTTGTTGTTCCTTATATTAATCTGTACCGCTTGTAATAGTTTCTCATCCATTCATCATCAATAGTCATATTTCGTATAGTTCCCTTAACCCATAGTTTCCTTATTTTTCTTCCAACCTAACTAAATCTTTAATAGCCGGACAAACGTATGGGAGAAAGAAAATTGCACTAATTACCTTGATTTATTTATTCATTAATATAACATAATATTGGTTAATTTGAATTAATTAATAATTTTCTTTAATTATCATCCGTATAACCACTAAAATTTAATCTTACAACACCCTAAAATTGACGCGCGCTATACTTCCATTCGATTGTTCTCGCCTTACTACTTGAGTTTGAATTTTTTTTAAACACCAACCGTAATGAAACAACGAAATTTTCAAACCTCATAACAGCTGTGCGTATTTATTTCCAATCGTCAGCATGCAAAGAATTACTATTTTTGCTTTGTTAAACATTTGATTTGTCTTTATATGAGTATTTTGCTTTAAACAATCCTTCCGTTATTGAACTGAACTTCACTGTGCTGATATAGTAGATTGTAGTTTAATAAATGTCTAAACATCATAACATTGATCGAATCTGCATTTAATTCATTTTAAATTCAATGATAAATGTTATTGCTGTATCAGGAATGCTTTTATCACACAATTATTTGTGTGTCATAATATCAAATAACAAACAGTTTTTTTTTACTATAAAAAGTTCCCAACATTTGAAAACTTGATGGAAATTAATTATATTCCATCTAAAACACTCTATTCGAGTTATTGCGAGACTAAAAATTTTGGCTATATAATAAGCCACTGTAAAATTGTTTTCTCTTAATTCTATTACGTTTGTTTATCATTCGTTTGTTTGTCTCGTACATCATATTTTGCTATTAACCGATGGTGACTGGCCTTCTGTCATTTTTCCATGAATCAAATTAATTGAAATATGTTTTATTGTGTTGCGGTGATTAAAAATTTTGTTCTCACTAGTTTTTGTGACGTTTAATTTGTGAAATTAATCTAAAATCTAAAATCGCGTGTGTAATAGTCGAATTAAATTACAATTTGTTCGACAAACCGAAGTCAACAATCTCACAGGTCAGTAGGTGATACATTCCCGTACCGTAGGACAAGGGGACACCAAAGGAACAAACGGAACGATTAGTTCCTGGAGGTAACATTTTTTTTATGATTCACTGTGACCTCATGGAACAGTTATAACTCAAAGAGAGTGGTGTTCGTAGTATTCTTATAGGAAATATATTGTTTATAAAACAAAACAAACACAACCGTATGTGTCCTTGAATCGCGCGTGAATTATTTGAAATATGATACGTATTGTAGAGATCATTAAGTTGTGATTGTATTACCAACAATTAACGGTGTTAGTTTTGATTAACGGTCACGTTCCGGTGTGCAGAATTCAATCATGTATTGTTTTTTATTGAGCCGTGTCCTTTCGGATATAGAATAGAACTGTGATAGCTTGAACTGTGATATTTTTTGTTAATTTAAGATTGATCTGTGATATTTTTGGTTTTGATGTACGTTTTTTTTTATTACTATTGCCACGAACTCGAGAAATTTATTTGTTGATTACTGTGATATTTACTAGATATTTTTAACAACGGAAGATAATAATGACTAAGAAAAGTAGAATATTAAAGAAATTATAAAAAAAAAGAAAATATGATACGTGTCTGTAGTTGTCCTGATCTAAGTTATTTATTAACTGTTTTGTTGAATGACTGTTAAATTTCAAATTAGTGAGTGTAATGTAATAGAAAATAATAACGCATAAGAAAAATAGAGCCTAATTATTAGAGAAAAGAAAATATGATACGTGTCTGTAGTTGTCCTAATCTAAGTAATTTATTAACTGTTTTGTTGAATGACTGTTAAATTTCAAATTAGTGAGTGTAATGTACTATACAATAATAACGCATAAGAAAAATATAGCTTAATTATTAGAGAAATGAAAATATGATACTTGTCTGTATTTGTCCTAAGCTAAATAATTTATGAACTTGTTCCTTTCTGATTGACTGTTAAGGTCAAATTTGTGAGTATAATATAATATCAAATATGTTCGATAGTAAACAGTATGTCTAAAATATTTTTTTTGGAATTTTTTTTTTTTGTTGTTTGTTTAAATGAATTTTGGAAAAACAAAGCTTGATGCTTGTGATTTGCCCCTCCTGTGAATCCAAAAATAATGATACATAGGAAACCTAGGTGATCAGAAATTGAAATGTTGTTCCCAGTAAATCTGCAACTTACCTAAGCATTTGTATTTATTGGATATATGTATAATTTTCCTTTTGCTAACATTCTTACATATTACCACTCAACCTTTTACATGAAATTTGCGAGAAGGATAGGATTGAATTGTAATGAATCCAAGTATTAATTTGATAAATTACGGAACTTAATAGCGCAACAGTTATATATAATTTTTGCTAGTACTGCCGCATGTTTTACATATTGTCAATTTTATTCGACGAATAATGTACCTGGTATTGGTACAATATATTACATTTTTTTTTAGATTGCAACGTATCCGGCAACAAATTACATTTCAACGTATTGCTCCACGATCGTTGATACAAATTATTACCGATCTATTTCTACAGATAGTTTAACTAGTGCTGGTACAATTTATTACATTTTTTGGATTTCAACGCATCCTGCAACGATTACATTTCAACGCATTCGGCTGTAATTGCTATACTTGTTACCATACTCACCTGTGATTATAAATTGATTCAGCGTTTAGGTTTGCAACCGGATACAACGTTTCTGCTTATCATTTTGATTCAACAGCATTATCATTTCTACTTACTAACAGCATTATCATTTCTACGTTTCTACTTAACGTTTTATAACTACAAAATTGTTCAACGTTGCTGATTGCCAGTTTGATTAACGTTTCTACTTAACGTTTATTTTACATTTATAAATTATTCAATGCTGCTGATTGCCAGTTTGATTAGCGTTTCTGCTTAACATTTTATTTTACATTTATAAATTATTCAACACTGCTGATTGCCAGTTTGATTAGCGTTTCTACTTAACAATTTTATGTTACAACACTGCTGATTGCCAGTTTGATTACGTTTCTATTTAACAATTACAAATTAATCAACGTTGCTGATTACCAAGTATATATAACGATTCTATTTATCATTTTTGATTCAACAAAATTTTACAAGTTTATATAACGTTTCTACTTATCAATTTTGATTGAACAAAAGTATACATCAATTGCAAGTTTATATAGCGTATCTGCTTATCATTTTTGATTCAACGAAAGTATCCAACGATTGCCAGTTTATTGAACGTTTCTGCCTAACAATTTTATTCAACGATTGTACGTGCAACGTACAATATACAACATTACAACATTTTTGTTATACAAAGTATTTTTGAGAGATTTCAAACCTGAACAACGTGCTGATGGAGGGCTGATGGAAGCAGAATAGGAGGACGGGGTTTAATCATGGGGTGAGTAAATTCATTTTATTACCTAGGTCATAATGATAACGGGGTGTGAATGTGTGTGTGTGTGTGTGTGTGTGTGTGTGTGTGTGTGTGTGTGTGTGTGTGTGTGTGTGTGTGTGTGTGTGTGTGTGTGTGTGTGTGTGTGTGTGTGTGTGTGTGTGTGTGTGTGTGTGTGTGTGTGTGTGTGTGTGTGTGTGTGTGTGTGTGTGTGTGTGTGTGTGTGTGTGTGTGTGTGTGTGTGTGTGTGTGTGTGTGTGTGTGTGTGTGTGTGTGTGTGTGTGTGTGTGTGTGTGTGTGTGTGTGTGTGTGTGTGTGTGTGTGTGTGTGTGTGTGTGTGTGTGTGTGTGTGTGTGTGTGTGTGTGTGTGTGTGTGTGTGTGTGTGTGTGTGTGTGTGTGTGTGTGTGTGTGTGTGTGTGTGTGTGTGTGTGTGTGTGTGTGTGTGTGTGTGTGTGTGTGTGTGTGTGTGTGTGTGTGTGTGAGCGTATGTGAGTGAACGTGGGGGTTGGACGTGTTGATCGTGGGTCTTTCGCAACAGGGGTCGCCAGAGTCTCCGTTTTTCCACTTGTATTTCTTTCCATTTCTGCAAATTTTCTTGAATAGCGTACATTTCTGTATTTGTGCTGAAGTAGCAGGGTTACTTTATCGTTCCCATGGGCTGAAGCTAGCTTGGGGCTTGAAAATCAATCTCGCTAGGTACGCTTCCTGCTATGTCCTTCTCATTGGTTCGCCAATGAGAAAGCGCTTCATTACAAGCTTAAGACACCAAAACACGTGATCTGATATGATATTTGGATAAATGGAAAAGTTATGCCTTTGTGAACGAGCTTCAAATATCTTGGTTGAATTATAAATAAATGCGGTACTTGTGATGAAGACGTAAACCATCAGATAGCGGTTGGATGGATTAAATGGATCGAAAACTCTGCTATATTTTGTGACAGAAGAATGCCATCAAACCTAAAAGGCAAACTATTTACCCCAGCTATGAGACCAACGCTGACTTATAATGCAAAATGTTGGACTTGCTACAATACGTTTGGCAAACAACTGACAAGCACAGAGATGAAGATGTAGAGAACGTCCTTAGACCGTATTAAGAGCGAGTGTATAAGTGGATGGTTGCATGTGAAAGAAACTATAGTTTAAAAGGTCAAACAAGAACGAATCTCATGGTTTAAAACAGTATATGCCAAAAATGAATCACATGTGACTAAGAAAACTCTGAACCTAGATCAGCCGAGGCAGCGAAGAAGAGGAAGACCGAAACACACATGGAGTCATCATCAACAGCGGCATAGACTGACTATAATAAAATGACCTTGCGATTCGGAAGACATAATTAATTGTGTATGTTTGTTTGTGAAGTTTGTGAAAACAACCAAAATAAAATAAAAGTAAATAATCATAAAAGCACCCACAGAACGTGGTTGAGCGTTTGAGCGTTGAAAGCCTAGAGGGTTTTTATTTTTAGAATAAAATCAAAACAACAAGTTCAATTTATGAATATTTTTGGTGCCGATACCCGGGAACATCATATCTATTATAATATTTCAACTTTATATAGCGTTATACCTTTATGTACCAACCAGCTCTAAATCCCATAATACAGCTTCATACAAATAACTGAAGTTCAATAATGATACAACGTGCGGTAAGGAACAACACGAAAACCAGGTACAATTTTATTATACTATTTGTGAGCAAGTGAATTATTATTGTGAAGTGAGCAAAGGATAATTTAGATTAGCACGTGCAAATTAACCTCTGAATAAAACTAACTGCATATGTCAGAACGACTAAAACGACAACGTGATTGTGTGGTTTCGCTGATCAAAACCGAAATAAAATCCGCTGAGGCAATCACGGCTGCCACAGGAATTAAAGCTATAGCTAGTCGATTAGAAATTTTAGAGCAAAGTTACCGAACGCTCAACGAATACGAGATAGAACTGATTGCATATGATAATTATGAGCCTATATTACAGCAAAGGTAGATGAGGTGTATTGGAAAGCACGCGAATTGTTTTTAGAATCATCGGCAAAGCAAAAACCGTTAGTAGCTGATCCTCCAGAATTAAATACTCCTTTGGAAAATTTTGTAAATCGTTTTATAAATTTTATAAGTTTTCTTTGATGCTCTGCATACTTTTATGTTTAATCATTTATTTATTCGGTTGCCACGCACACTTCGTGATTAACACTTTTAATCTGCTTCAAGTGCTTTGCATGTTTGTTGTTAATAGGTTGTTGTCGCACATACATTAGTTCTTTTTTGCAAAGACAGTACTAAAGTGTTGACATATATTTGCAATGTTTACCAGATAATCATTGTACTGCAAGACACTTTATCTTTGCCGTCAGAGTCAGGTTGAAGTAAGTTGACACCGGGTCAAGCATCTTAGAAGTTAGTAAAAACAAAAACCGGAGGCTGGAGAATCACATAATCTGATTTTGACTAAAAACTTTCAGAACTATTTATGCAAAATGTACTAGAAGCTTATATGTATTTAGTTTCATAAAAATCGAATATTAAATATATTCAGGAAACCTTCACCCCATTTTATCCAATTTTGTTTAAAAGGTTTTCTAAATTGTTTGGTTTATAGTCCCATAGCCAATCCACTATTTACTTTATCTTATTTTGGACAAAATATATCGGAACTCTGCAAACCTGCTTGACCCAACTTATGTATCAAATATAATTAAAATAAGATGATTCCCCTGTCCTTCCTCTACAGAGCTTTACACTTACGTTGCGTTCCGTTTCATAAAAGTGGACCTTATAAACAACTTTGACTATCAAAGTAGATAAAAATAATTAGTTTAATTAACCAAATAACTCATTTTTATCTGTTACTTTGAGTTGAGTTCATTGATTGTCAAATCAAATATTTTCTGATTTAAGCGGTTATGAGATATTACATTAGAAAAGTGGTAAAACTATAACAAACTTATTTTCAAAAAGAAAGTAAGATAAAATTGTTACCAGAAAACTTTATTGTTCAGCACTAATAAGTTTTATTTCTGTTTCTTTCATGACTTGGATTCTACTTCATGTATAAGGAAACGTTATTTATGTTCGTGATATAATTGTAAAACAAAAATAATAATATAGTTTTCAATTTATTTGTTTCATTATTTTGCTATATAAATTTATTAATAGCAATCGTATTTCGTTTAATTGAATAATTTACATTTATATAGTAATTTTTTAATATTAATAGTAGTGTCGCCCCATTTTATATGTTATCGTCGCCAAGCTTTTACATTTATAGCAATGCAAGATTAAAACTTTTAGATATTGTAATTTTTAATAGGGAAAATTTTAATTTTATTGCTTGAAAACTGGACAAATACTATAAACTATTAAATTGGGGATAATTTTTAAGAGTTTTTATGGGAATCGTAATTCAAGAATTTTATCGTTTCTTTGTCGAATAAAATTTAGTTTTTTATAATTATTTGATAAGACAATTTTTGAGATGGAGAAATTGTTAAAGTTTTATGATGATTGGATTGAATTTAAAAATTTATATTCTAATTTTGATAGACATTAAAACATACATATAAACCAATATCCTACACAACTTACACCTTTGTGAAAAATTTAAAATATTTTGTCTCGACAAATCAGCCTTAGGACAACTACAGTTAACTACCAACCAATCTCATTCCCATCTAAATGTCAAATAAAATCAACAAAACAGAAACTAATCACCTTTACTTTTCCAACAACAAATTCTTACGTTTTACGTAATAAAAAAAAAAAGGAATGAAAATAAAAAAAAAACGAAACAAAAATTCTAAATTAATAGAGTTAAGGGAAAATGAAATATTTAATTCAATTGAACATGAAAATTTTTAACGGTAAACAATTTATTTTATTCATCTTCAAAATTAATTTTTCTTAATTGATAACATAAAAAAAATTGTGTTATAGGATTATAAAAGATAGGGAAGAATTTAAAAATTTAAAATTTTATTTAATTTTTTTTTTTTTTTGACATTGAAAGTTTTCGTTTAATTACGTTTAATTTAACAGGTTTCAAAATAAATTAGAATAAATTAAATTTGAAGTGTTTTATTATAAGGAACATTCAGTTAGGGGGTGTGAGTGGAGTTTTATAGTTCGGATTAGGATAGGACGGTGTCTGTATATATTTTTATATCTTATCTTTGGTTATCTCGTAAACTGTAAATTCTTTTTTTTTATTAATTAGTTAGATATGTTTAGCACACTAAATACGAAATTTCATTATTCAGACTCTTTGAATATCCGAAGATACCATGTCAACTATAAAGGAAGGAGATGAGGAAAATGGAAGGAATGAGAATATAGGGATAACTATACTAATTGTTTTAAATGACGATGGACATTTTCTTTAATTGCCTGAGGAGAAAATTCATCGGGAGATACAGACGAGGGCATTGAGTTCCACAATTTGGCCACTCTATTAAAATAGTGTAGGAGAATGGGGAGGATCAACTATGTTTGAGTTTTCTGCAAAAATACGACCCAAAAGATCCGCCTTCTCTTTCGAGTCGCTCACGGGAATGTCATTTAGAACTAAGGGTGGAATAAAGGATCGAGTAAAATTGCTTTGAACAGATGGGTACTCGGCAAATTTCTTTGCTTTCTTCTGGATAAACGCGTCTTTGTCCAAGTCTATTTGAATTTACCAATATTTCTGGCTTTCTTATAGGCGTTATGGGTTTCAGGTGTTTTATTTGCGTTATACGTCTGAAATGATTTGCCTACGTGCTAGGATCTTGATCGACACTACAAATAGTTTTCCAAGGTGTTTCATCATAAAAGTTTCTTAGTCCCTCCCTGTCAGCGCGTTTATAGTCCCAAACGTGACGAAGATTTGCTTTAATTTGTGTCGGTGATGTAAATTGCACTATTGCTGATATTAGTAATTGGTCTGATGCTCCGAGGGGTTGTTCAACTTTTATCTTCGTAGTATCTGGTTTGTTTGTCAAAAACAGATCGAGCAAATTATGGTTATGATGTGAAGTATCTGAGATTCTAGTGGGACACTCTATCATTTGCGTCAAAACGTGATAATCTACGAGTTCCAGTTCGGCTTGTCTTCCTACGAGTCGTCACTGCGCCATTCTTAAGCCATTCTTTATTATGAATATTAAAGTCTCCAAGAATAACCAGTCTAGCTGTGGGGTAGTCCGTGCTAATCTTGTCTAGATTAGCCGATATTTGATCGAAAAAGGGACATCCTGGAGGAGAATTTTGGGATCTGTATAATCATATTATAAACAAAGTTTCATCAACACCTGAGATCTTCAGTGCTATAGAATTATGGTGCTTAGAGTTTAACTCGTAGGCCTTAATTCTCATACATGAAAGTGAATTTCGAACAAATACACACACCATGGTTGTTATAAAAGGAATGTTCCAATTCGTAACTAGGTATCCGGTATTTATCGAGATCTAATTTCGATGCTTTGCCACTAACAATTGTTTCGGTAAGAAACAATATGTCAGGCTTATTTTTTTCGATGTAGTGATGAACCTCGTCTAGATCGGAATTGAGACTCCTTATGTTGGTGAAGTCAATGCTAAGCTATTGGTTCACTCTGCTGCCACTTTATTGAGACAAAGACTTACCCTTTGACATTGCAGGTATAGATACTAAAATTCGGCCAGGCCTAAATTTCAACACTACACAGTACAAAAGAATCTTGGCATCTCTGTCACAAAAACACGATAGCAGGTTTCATGCAACAGTTGCACGATAAGAAGAAAGCAAAAAAATGGGGACACAAAAGACACTAACAAAATTGAAGAGCACAAATAAAGGGTTAAATTCGAAACTCGTACTAACAACTAAAACGAAATTTTACATTCCGTTACCAGGCAATACAAAACAAATTTATGCTTTGAAATAATAAATAAATTTATTACATCAAAGCAATAACAGGTAAAATTTTACCTGCCTTGATAAAGAACAATCTCACCAATTATATAATTGTACGCCTCCGTTCTTCACCACTTTTATTTTTATAAACATTAACACAAACACTAATAGACACTTCAGTGTATTTTATCTTATTTTATCTTACATGAAAAAACAAATTATAACAAAATGCAATTAATTTTTCTATTTTCGATTATTTATTTTTTTTTCTTTAAAATTTAGCAGACAACCTTCTTCGTCTGACTCCGGTTGATTAATAAATTAATGAAATTACCCTGTGTTGATTGATACCAATCCAATGTAATCCAATGTAATCTCTACTTTGTGGAAAAACAAATAATCGCTCTCCTCAGAACGACGTATAGCATCTCATTCAATAACATTATAACATCTCGTCCAAGGTTCAAATTTAACTTAAGTAAAATACATAAATGATGAAGAAATTTCAACCTTGAAATTGTCATCGCCTCGTATCTGCCTAAAGATTCAACCAAGGCACTGAAGAGGAGTGTTCGAATTCATCCGAAACACGAAAAATGTAAAGTGGAGTTTTTTTCGAGAAACTTCCAAACATACCTCTGAATTGAAAAAATTCCAATTACTTTACTTACTTGATTTTAGTTGATCTCAAAAATCCCCAATAAATTCAAATTCCCTTAATGTAGTCTAATAATGAATACATTATGGGTTATTATTTTTTTTTGGAAAATATAGCGGTTCTAAATTTCGAGAATTTCGTGATTTTTGGCTGGACGAGTTATTTTCAAATACTCATAACTTCGGTTCCATCAAAGATAGAAACTTCTAGCTGGTTTTATTTTAAAGTTAACAAATGCGAATTTACAATTAAAAAATTAAAATGAATAAAAGTTACTAATAAATTCCTATTGTTATAAACAAAATGTTCAAATCAATCTTTAGTCATTGTCCCACCCATGAAATAAGTTTTCAGTGTGACCATCGTATTCTACGACTCATTTTCGATAAAAAACGTATTTTTAATTAATGAACCAATGAACCAATAGGTGAATGTAAAAACATTCGTTTATTGGGTGTCACAGTTTCAAATGACCTACTCTGGAACGATCATGTAATGGCGATGGCAAAAAGCGCGTCTAAAAAACTCGGCCTCCTAAATAGATGCAAAAAATTTTTCACTCCATACCAATTGCTCCATGTTTATAAGTCCTATATTCGTCCCTGTATGGAGTACTGCTGTCAAGTTTGGGGTGCTGCCTCTGTTTCCATCTTGGCCCTCTTGGACTCTGTTCAAAAGCGAGCTATACGAATTGTAGGTGATCGAACTTTGACATCACAACTTGATTCCCTACAACATCGTCGCACTGTTGCTGACCTCGTTGTTTTTTACAAATATCGTCATCAGCAGTGCTCAGATGAAATCAGCGGCATCATGCCTCAAACTTATTCTTACCCCCGTTCCACTCGGCAATCGGCTGCCGCAACCAGTGAAACGGTAAAGATCCCGCGCTGTCATACTGGCAGATCGCAGAGAGACTTCTTTGTCCGAACTGCGTACAAATGGAATAGTTTGCCGGAACACTTAGTCTCAGGTGGCTTCAACCCACAGATGTTTAAAAAAAGCGTTAATCTACACCTCAGAACGCCAGTTGTTGTGGGACCCAGGTCTAGACCTAGGTCTTAAAAGGTATTTATGTGTTGTTGTGACACATATTCTAAACCCTATTACACAACACATTTTATTAAAAAAAAAAAAAAAAAAAATGGAAAAATAATTTTTACTGTTAGAAATAAATTAATTTATCGAGCGCGGGACGACAAAAAATTCCATATATGGTTCATTCTTTTACATACCGAACAGATTTGGACAAAATGTGACTAAGATTTTTCTGATTCAGCTGAAAATTTTTTTACGGTTCCTATATAAACAAAAAGATATACTTGTTCGAGGATTTTTTCTTTTTCTTTAGGGGAAATAGAGCGGATCTAAATTTCAAGAATTTTGGTGATTTTTGGATTGACGACTAGGGATGAATCAAAGATTCATAACTCGGTTCTGGTAGAGATAGACACTTTTTGTCTATTTTATTTTAAAGTATAAAGATGGGGTTTAAAAACAAAATTTGTTATCTATAAAAAAATATTAACAAATTCCTATTGTTATAAACAAATAAAATGTTAAAATCAAGTTTTAGTCATTATCTAACAAAAATAAAGAATGTTTAGTTTGACCATCGTATTCTGCGTTTAATTTTCAATAAGAAACGTATATTTAATTAATGGAGAAATGAGTTTTACTGTTAAAAATAAGTTAATTTTTCCCGCGCCGGGTGACAAAAAATTATAAAATTTTTTGTCGTCCCGCACTCGATAAATTAGTTTATTTCTAACAATAAAACTGATATTTTAACATTTTATTTGTTTATAACATTAGGAATTTGTTAATAATTTTTATAGATAACAGTTTTTGTTTTTAAATTTCATCTTTATACTTTAAAATAAAATTGACAAAATTGACATTGTTTCAAAAAGAAAAAATAATCGAACAAGTACATCTTTTTGTTTATATAGAACCCGTAAAAAAGTTTTCAGCTGAATCAAAAATGTCTGGTCAGTCACATTTTGTCCTAATCTGTTCGGTATGTAAAAGAATGACCCATATATGGAATTTTTTGTCGTCCCGGGCTCGATACATTAATTTATTTCTAACAGTAAAAATTATTTCTGAGTTAATTAAAATACGTTTTTTATCGGAAATGAGTCGTAGAATACGATGGTTATACTAAAAACTTATTTGTGGGTGGGACAATGACTAAAGATTGATTTGAATAATTTATCTGTTTATAACAATAGGAATTTGTTGATAACTTTTATTAATTTTAATTTTTTTGTAAATAGACATCGTCTTTTAGCTTTAAAATAAAATAAACTAGAAGTTTCTTTAATAGAACCGAAGTTATGAATTTTTGAAAATATCTCGTCAAGCCAAAAATCTAAACTATCTCGACAAGCCAAAAATCTAAATTTAGAACCGACATATTTTCAAAAAAAATCTTGGTCACGTATATCTTTTTTTTCGTATAAAACCCATAAAAAAATTTTCAGCCAAATCAAAAATGTGTCGGTCAGAAAGGTGTTCGGTTTCTAAAAGAATAACCCTTTTGACTACAATTAACCATAATTTCGGCCATTGATTTCACATTGATTGGAAACAATCAATAATGACTTTACAATCGTGACTTAAGATGTTAATTAGAATAGAATTCTATGAAGTCACACAGTTTTGTCTAGAAATTTAATGCAAAAAATATGAAGGGACTGACATCTCACAGCTCTGAGATATCGAGAATTCGGTTTTGGTTAAGGATTTGGTTAAGGATTTTGATACAAAACTAACACGAAACATCAATACGTTGTCGGAAAATTATAGCAGTGAATGAAAAGATGATACACCCAAATGATGATACTACTCAAAAACCTCTCCATTTAACGTTTCGAGAAATGTTACAAAATAAAAAATTCATATTTCTTTCAGAAATCCAAAAAATATAATAAAATCAAAAAATTAAACTTTTTCAAAAATTCAAATTCAGACCCTAAGTAACTTTTTTCAAAATTCTAAAACTATTGCAAAAACTAAGTATAACAAAATCAAAAATACAAACTTTTTTCATGATTCCAAAAATCTTCTAAAAATTATAATAAAATCTAAAATTTTCGTGTTCAATTTCATGTTCATCACATTTCAATTTTCATGTCATACAAATAATTAATTTTATTTTTTGTTCACAAAAATTGGGTAAAAAAAATAAATAAGAATCATTCTTTTGACACACTTGACAATAACTTTTTGATAAACTTATAATGCAATAATCTAGTTTTTGGTCTCACATACCAATCCCGACTATCAAGATTTCTTTAAATTTAAGGTTACTACTCGTAATCACTTAAAATGAACGTTTTTAAAGCGAAAAATATGCAAATTTCCTTGTTTTGACACACTTCCAGTACAGTTATCGAACACATCGTCCTTTCGGCTCTTTCTATTGATTAAACTTATTTCCAAGAAAAAAATTTTTGAAATCCCTCCAACGGTTTTCGTCGGTTGTGACGACTGGCCGGTAGACAGACATACATTTTTACTTCACCACCATTTTAAATTGTGTGAAGCAATGCAATCTATCGAGAAAAAAAATCTTACATACCCCAAATTTTGTTTTTTCTTTTGTTTTGGACCATCCTCTACCTAAAAAGCCAGTCAAAATTTTGGTGTACGTCTGTGTGTGGGTGGATGGGTGTGTGGGTTGGTGACCTTTCTGCATAGGATCTTGATGAAACTTTTGCAAATGATACAGGTTCACTTGAAAATGGTAGATCTGGATTCATTTTAAATTTGGAAAAAATGGCGGGGGGTGAGCACCGAGCACCTCTAAGTTTTAATCGTGAATAACTTCTAATCCCGGCTTATAATCTTATGGAAACTTGGTATATAAAGTTTTAGTACTATTTCCAATATTTCTGCATACTAACTTCCGGTTTGTCACTTCCAGTTAAAAAGTTTTTTTCTCAGTTGATTATCCCTACTGTAGCCTACAATTTCCGTTCGGTTTTCATGAAACGTTGGAAAAAGCTTTCAAGTATCATGAGAAACAACATTTTATCAGCTTTTGGATTACATTAGATAGAGGGTTGGGGGTTCACCATACAACAGGTGGTTTTTCCCACTATGTTTTTTTATATTTGTTGGGAGCATACAACATTCGTTCATGAATGAATTTTGATGAAACTTTGGAAAAAGATGAAAATATGTATGGCAAGGAACTGATTGATTTTTGAGCGATAGTGAACAAAGTGGTGGGGATCCCCCGATTACCTGTTTTTTTAAAGCTCAATAACATCTGTACCTGATAATTTAATAGGAAGAAACTTGGTACATAAGCATTTAGTACGGTTCACAACAGTTCCGCGTCCCAACTTCCGGTTTTTTACTTCTGTTAGAAAATTTTTTTTGTAATTTTTTGAAGTTTTTTCAGTGTCTATATACACACTACAGCCTACAATAATGAAGTGATTATGATGAAACTTATGGAAAAGGTTTCAATTAGGTGGGTTTACCATACAACTGCTGACTTTTCACACTTTGTTGAGAGCATACAGACTTCATTCAATAATCAATTTTGGTGACACTTTGAAAAAAGATGGAGACTTAAATGATAAAAAACTGATTAGTTTTTGGACAATATTGGGATAAGTGGTGGGGGAGGCCTCCCGCACACCTGTTTATTCTTTAAATGTTTGTTGGGAGCATACAACATTCGTTCGTGAATGTATTTTGATGACACTTTGGAAAATGATGCAAATATATGCGATATAAGCTTTTTCAGTTGGAGCGGATTTCCGTTTGTTTGTTTTGATAACTATATTGGTCCGGCATAGTCTAAACCTGTTTTTAAAAATGGTCTATTGATGGTACAACGCTTTTCTGGTAAGTTACCCATTTTTTGTTCCATTTTCTTACCACGATGACGAATACAGGTTACACAAGTCTCAATATATCGTTTTCTCGTGTAATGGGCACCGATCATCCAGTATTGTTGTCTGACTGCAGTCAAAACCAGTGAATTACTTGCATGAAGATTACTAAGATATTGATTAAATGATCTTTTGGCAAGGTAACTGGATGTTTTGCTGCATAGCTTAATTTCGAATGATTTAGCCGCCCTCCAACTCGTAGTAAGCCCTTATCATCAATAAATGGGTCTAATGAGGACAAATAATGACTTGTTGATAATGATTTACCAGCCGAGATAGTCGATAATTATGTGTTGAAGCTGGTCTGCTGAATATTTCGAAGAATTACGGTTTCAACTTTCTGGCTTTGGTGTTTCTACAAATACCTTGACAAATTTGGTGCGCTTTTCTAATACTTTTTGATCTTTAGTTACTGTTGTCCTCATATTTTACGGTCAACTGTTCTCTGGATTCATTAACCATGGTGGCCTCTTACACCACTGATCTAAGCTTGGTATCGCTTGTGGTTTCACTCCTCGGGTGATGTGATCAGCTGGGTTATGCTCTAATTTGACATGAGCCCAGTTGTTGCGAGGTATTATATCAAGGATTAGAGATGTTCTATTGGCTATAAAACTGGTCTTTCTTCTAGGAACGTCATATAACCAGTGAAGCACGATCATAAAATCGGTCCAGACATGGATCGTTATGTTATCGTACTGCAATTAACTTATGCAGAATTTGACCAGATCACATACTAAAACTGCTCCGCACAACTCCAAACGCTGTAAAGAAATCTGCTTTAGTGGTGCAACCTTGTTTTTTGCACATATTATGTAGACAGTGATGAAACCCAATTCATCTTCGGCTCTCAGATAGATGACTGCTCCATTTGCTGCTTCGGACGCGTCGCAGAATGCGTGTAATTGAGTGGACATTGGCTTCAAATGGGTTGTCAAACATCTGGAGATGCGAATGTAAGGTGAGCCATTTTATCATGAACCTCCTTCCATGCCTGGGTTATTTGTTCTGGTAACTGTACATCCCAATCAACTTTGATCAGCTAAATTTTTTGGAATAAGATCTTAAATAGAATAATCACTGGACACAACGAGCCGAGTAGATCGTAAACTCTTGATGCAGCTGGCAACATGCTGCGCTTTTTCCAATCAACACTGTCGCTTGAATGTTGTACCTTAAACTGAAACGTGTTTGTGTCTGAGTGCCAAAAAATTCCCAATGTTTTAACAGCAGGATCATCTTTAATTATCTTCGGTGTATTTTCGATTTCTTCATGCGTTAACGGACCTCCATTTTCTTGATTGAAACCCACTGGACCCTAAAATGATAATAATATGGATTTTAACACTTAGCATCATCTAATGGTTTGCAACCCGTTAATAGGTCATCGACAAAAAAGTTCGAGCAAATTGATTGAGCTGCTTCTGGATAAACTGTATGATAATCTTCTGTACCGGGCACACGCAGTGCCATGTGTAATTGTATTTAGTTTATAAGCGTTCATCAGATCTTTCGGGCTCTCACGCCAAAGAATTAATTGATAATTTGCATCGATCGAGTTCATTTTTACTTGCCGATACATTTTTTCAATGTCGGTGACAAATACAATTATTGACTTTCGAAACTGCAATACTATCGTAGTAAGGTCTGATTGAATGTTAGATCCGATGTGTAATGTATCATTTAGTGAGACTGACGTGGTGGTTTGACAGAATGCGTCAAAAGCCACTCGAAGCTTCATGGTGCTGCTAGACAATTTTTCCACAGCATGGTGCGGAATAAAATATTTATCATCGTTGCTTCCTGGAACCTTTGACCAGGGAAGATGACTCATATGACCCAATTCTATGTATTCACGCATAAACTGTGTGTAATTCTTTTGGAATTCGGGTGGTATTTTGAATTTCTTTTCCAAAGCTAATTGTCTCCTTTGGGCTGCATAAAATAAGTTGCCCAGCCGTGGTCTTGGACATTTGAATTGCAGTCTTACACAAAATCTCCCAGATGCATCTCGAATACTGACGTCATCTTGATAATTGGTAGGAGTGACTGATTCAAGAACATTATGAACATATGTTGACTCTGTAGTATCGGATTATAAGTGCCTGCGACCAGCCAACTGAATTTTGAGTTCTGAAGTGTAGGTGTACCAGAAATTGTTTCCCGTTCGGGCTGGTAATAGTTCAAAAAATACAGCAGCAGTGTAGGGATTTTGCTAAATTGAAACCAAAATTTTTTTTTGGTTGTTATAATTTCAATTGTGCATTAGAGGGGGTTTAAAGTAGAAATTTTGAAAAAAATGAATTTTGATCATGGCATGTGGGGTTTCATATGAAAGATGATTTTTTTTGTAGTGCAAAGGAGTTTTTTTTTTTGTAATTTTTGAAAGCACAGTTTCGTCTTATTTTGAAATATGTAAAATTTTTTTTGTCCCTCCCCTCCTTATCTACAAACATTACAAAAGAAAAAATTTTAAAAATCAATGGTTGTAGGGATTTTGCTAAATCGATACTAAAATTTTTTTACTAGTTATAATTTCAAATAAACGTGAAACAATACTAACAAAAACTGTTTTTTTCTCAAATATTACATACACAGAAAAGCGAGCGAATTATATTCGCACTTGCTTGACTTTTTTAAACTGCATCACATACTTTCTTAAATCTACCCCCAACAGAACAAAAAAAAGTGTATCTGTAGATATTATTTTCTCTTTTCAACTTTAAATGTTACAAAATCCATATCCCGACAACAAAGTAATCCGACTCGAATATTCCATACATCATTTTATACATCAAAAAAAATTATTTGTACTGGCTGAATGTTAAACTATAAACAACCGATTTTATTTTATTTTTCATTCTTGTATTGTTATTTTAATTTTAAATAACTAAAATTCGAATATTTTTTTTTTGCTTATTTTTATTTATTTAATTTTATTCGTTATATTTTTTTTTTAAATAAATCGATATAAAATAATTAAAAAAATGTAGATATAGTTAGATGAATGAATTTAATATATTGTTCGTTCGAATTTCGAAACTCACCTTTGTGAAATGTATGCGTATGACGTTTGGTTTGGTTCAAATGGGTAAATTCAATTGAAATACCATTTTTTTTTACTTTTCCATTTTCATTGGAATTGTTTTGAAAATCTAATTTATTTTATAATTAGTAGAGATAATAGATTCAAGATAATAAAAGAAATGAAAGACATTTGTAAAAGTTGTATAAAGTTTGGTAGCAATTAGTCACATACCTTAGCCGTAGGGATTACTATAATTAAAGTTTTATTGTTATCAAAAGTAACATGAAATAGAAATATAACATGAAGATAATGTGGGTAGAAAATATTTTTAAAACAATTTTAGGTTTGGGTATCTCATGTCATATGGATGTTATGTTATGATTAGCATTCATTTATTTAAATGACTGATGAAGGCAATCTGTTGAATAATTTATAACACCAAATTGTAATTACTTGATCAATATATGATAAATAAATTAGTTTTTGACATGGGTATAAAGAAAGGATGTTCAACGTCAAACTGAACGTATATTTCAAACAAGAGTTATGTAGGTGAATTAGAAATCCTGGAGTGACCGTCAGAATATAATTTAACAAATAGTTATTAAATTTTAAAATTATTAAATTATTGATTGATTTGATTTTTTCCAATAAAAAATATTGTGTAACAGGTATTCCAACATGTGGCACAACCATGCATAGATACTTTTTAAGACCTAGGTCCCACAACAACACCCGTTCTGAGGCGTTCATTTGCGTTTTTTTTTTAAGTTTTCGTTGATCGAAGTCACTCGAGAATATTAATTCGGTTAATCTTAATAGCTCGGCTGTGTCAGCATTTTAATAGCGATTCAAAAAATTAAACAACCATCATCCGTGACCAATGACTTGACGTTGTAAACTTAATAACACTGACAAGTTCAGCACCTGATTATTGATCAGGGAGACACATAATTATAAACAGTAGGTATTGTTGATGCGTTTTGATCCACACACATTACGACTTGATACGACCATCATCTTAAGAGAACCCGCTATGACGAAGGGATAGGACTTTCTCGAATATCTTTGTGCAATATAGTTATCTATTGGGAGATGCACCTTCTTCCATTGATTGACAGTAACATTAAATAGACATTGTCGGGAGAAGTATAGATGCGAGACAATGACATCTGAATGAATTGAACAATATCGAGGAACTATCCGACTGACGATAAAATGTTAGAGATGGATGTGATACGTTCTGTGTTTGTTTATGTTGTGCCACAAATTTAGGTTCCAATTAAAATACAACTAAATGCCGGGTTACCACTTGCATCAGATGAATGCTACAGTGACTGGTCGAAATTACGGTTAAGCTATCGAAGAAGGAGACTAACTTCTTGATCCAGAAAAAAATTCACTACTGATGAGCTGATCAAAGAAAATAAGAAGAAAGAATAAAAAAAAACAAAAAAAAATTAAAACTAACAAGTAATCTTGCCCTAGGCAATACGTACGACGTCGAAAATAAAAACTCATATCGTTATTTATTGCTCAATCGGAATTGAGGGTACACTAATACGGTTCGTAGCTCGTTTTAGTTGAGAGTGACTCGTCTTAATAGAGACTACGCGACTAACACCATCTTTACCAGGATGCAAAGCAATTACTTGACTCATAATCCATTGTAATGGTGGTTGGTTCTCCTCAGGAAGAAGAACCAAGATTCCGATTTGATACTGAAACGATCCTTTCTCCCAAAATTGCTGCATTAATTGTTGAATCTTCCGGAATCTTGACAGTTTATTGGTATTTAAATCAATTAGTGACGGTTCAGGTAATGCAGTTAAAGGAGAACCGATAACCGAACCTGGAGATAGCTGTTAGTGGTCGAGCATGATTTTACTTGAGCTTTTAGTGTTAGATATTCTTCAGTGGTGAAGACTGACAGTCCAATGACGCGAATAAGATGACATTTAGCAAGTTTGATAGTTGACTCCCAAAGTCGGGAATAGTTTTCCAAATGATGTTATGATTGATACCAAAGCGGGTCATAACTTCTAAAAAAGGCTGAGATAAAAACAACTATCAAATTTCAGCAAGTTTCGAACGCGCGCCAGTAAAGTTAGTAGTGTTGTCGGAGTGAATCATGAAGCAAACACCGTGTCTAGATACGAAGCGCTTTAAACAAGCAAGGAATGATTGAGCCGATAAATCTATAACTAGCTCCAGATGTTCCTAGTGACAAAACATATGAAAAGACAGATATATAACATTTTTGAAGCAATTTTGACCTGGTAGCTGGTTTAATAATGAACGATCCGCAGAAATCAAAACCGACGATACTAAACGATCAGTCAACCTTATTTGCCGTAATTGTGGTTTGACATGAAAACATCGAATACAAGAATGAACAATTTTTCGACACAAATTTTGTCCGCCAGTGATCCAGTATGTAAGACGAAGATTATACAGCAAGGCCTGTGGACCAGCATTAAACCATCTGATGTGTTCATGGCTTGCGATTATGGAACTAAGCCTATGATGTCCTGGTAAAAGTATTGGATGTTTTTGACTGTCATAGATGATGGTATTAACCACCCGTCCTTCAAAAAGTCCTTCTTTATCGAGGAAAACAGATAATGGTTGGAGAGGACTTTTATGGAAAGTTTATGCAATCTCGTGAGGGAATTGATTTCCTGTGAAAAACAATTATGTTGAACTAATTTTATTAAAGTCATGGAGGCATTTGTTAGTTCAATAGGTTGAAGATGTATTGACTTTAACGTCATTCTAATGTCTTTGTGTCTGGAATTATTAAAAAATCACCGAATGTAAGTCATGACACGAAGAAGCATGGAATAGAGTGAAAGCGATAAAAAATAAAATCCCTATGGACCACTTGTTGAAGCAAAATTGGGGTTGGAGGTTGTCTCAATTTCAACACCATGAGCTCTTCCGGTTCTTGTTGAGGAATATCTATTGACCACATCGATGATGGATTCTTCAGAAAATGAGGTCCGTTCTACCAAAGCGAAGCTGACGTGAACTAGGACGGCATGATGCCTTTAAAAGCTAAATCCACAGGATTATCAACTGGTTGGATATAATGCCAGTTTGATAGTGAAGTCATTTCTTGAATTTTCACTATCCTATTAGATACAAATGTGGCGTATTTATACGCTTCCGATTTTATACGATACAATGAAATTTTTGAGTCGCTCCAAAGAAACGTAGAATGAAAAGGTACACGACCGTAGTTATTTTGCTAATTACCTCAGCAAGAAGTGCTGCTGCACATAGCGCCAATCTGGGAATTGTCTCCTTCTTCAACGGAGACAGTTTGCTCTAAGCGCATAACAAGTGGACATAATACTGATTTTTACTATTCAGAGTGCGAGTGTACACTATACAGCCATAAACCCTCTCTGAAGCATCACGAAATCCATAGAGATCAATGCGTGCGTTACCAGATGTGTCAACCAACCGAGGGTAGCTTTCGTGTTTTAATTCTAATAATTCTTGTTTATAACACCTCCACTTATGTATTATGTCTGGTGGCAAGCTGTCATCCCAACCGACGTCCTTGTGTAACCACATTGATTGCATAAATAATTTTGCTGTTAATATGATTAGAGCACACAAACCCAAGGGATCGAACAATTGACATATTTCGGACAATATAGCTCGTTTAGAAGTGGTCGATGTGATGGATAGTTTATCAAACTATTCCATTGAAGACCCAGTACAAGAGTGGTAGAATAGTCTGAATTTTCAGTCGAGGCTAAAATTTTGACATTCGATGAGTATTGCCTTAATTCAAATCCTCACGACGATAGTAAAGCAAGCAACTCAGGCTTTAATTTAAGAGCTTCACTTATAGAAGTAGCTCCTGTTAACACGTCACCCACATAAAAATAAGCATCGGCCATTGAAGCTGTAGGTATATCAATCGTTCATCGAAATCCAACTGATTTAACGTACGCGTTGCCAAAAATGACGCAAACGCAGTGCCATATGATACTATTCGAAGAGCAAACAGTTGAAGTGGATCAGAATAATGATCTCTCCAATAAATGCGTTGAAGATTTTGTTGCTCATTCCTTACCAAGATATGACGGTACATTTTGGCATTTTCCCCGCAAAGTGCAACCCGAAGCATTCGAAAACGAATGGAATGTTCATGGATGGTAATTGATCTGTGATTCTTAACAGAACATAAAATTTGAGCTCGACGGAAAAGTCAGAAGTGCGTGAGGCAACGGTGGGGTAGATTTTAAATTTAACCAACGTTTTCGTTGCGGCTGTTCCAAACATTTTTTTGGATATTGGATATTGGATCAGGATTCTTATTATAATCCGATGTGGCCAACGAAGGCATATTGGATTCGAATGATGCTGTACAATTGGTTCCGATGATAGAGTTGCTGACAAGTTTAATTTGAGTATTGATGAGCTGACTCGAATGTTTGCCATTCGGACGGAGATGATGATTGTGTCATTGAAAAATCATGGGGTTGAAAATGAAGAAGAAGGTGACGCCATAAAGAGCATTTACAGAAGGGTGGGTGGTTGCATTGACTGATTAGATACCGCTCCAATAAACAGTTGCTACACTAACGACGATCTTTGACGAAGTGAAAACGGGACTTAGGGCTCAAATTATCACTAGAAAAGGTTGGAGAATAAAATAAGATGTGGCTGGCTTCACAATAGAAACATTTATCATTCTGGGCAGATGGCGTAAATGGACACACCGCTGACGTTAAATAACATTAAGCTATGGTTTTTTTTTCAATACGAGACATCGTGAAAGTTGAACTTGTAGTCAATGCCTTCAGGACTCGAATACGTGATCGGCGCAACTCAATCATGACTGACAAACTAAGTACAGCTTTGCTAGCTCAAATGCTGGAGATTAGGTAAAGAAACTTAACTGTTGGTTCTCCTGTTTTGGATTGGATTAGGTCCACAAAAACCAAACCACTTCGACTTCAATTCACCAAACAAGAGCAAGGTAGTTTCCGGCAGTCTTATTCCAGGTGCCACTGAATTGGTTGAAGAAAGCTCGTGAAACGAGGTATTGTGGAACGAAGTTGCCAAAGGACTGTCTTCAGATTTTCTAGTGGAATGAATTTTATCTCTCAGTATTGCTTCCAGATTGAGGTTATCATCGTTGAAGGAGATACGATCAGTTAATCAACAGCGTCATATTTTTCATTAATCGTTTGAAGTCGATAAAGAAGGGAATCAAAACCGTCAATAGATGAAACATTTACGAGTTAGGATTTGAAATTGGTGAGTTGGCTTTTATAGGCACTTCTTATTTTTTTCAATAGTTCGATCATCGCTACGTTTGCCATGATTGACCCATAGAGCAACGAAAGCTTCACCTGGATACCAAGATATGATCAATCTTCACAGATTGGCGTTGAGGTCTCTACAGACCAAAGGAATCTTAAGTTGGAAGAATAGACTGAAACAAATATGGGCTAACTACGAATTAGTGACCCAAAGTATGTATGACACAAATACTTATATCAATCAAATCATTACTGAAAATATTGAGCTCACGGACCAATCGTGGCAAGTGAAAATTTATGAGTGCAAACTCGTGACAATCAACGGTAGTCGAATCCTAAATAATCCATGATAAGAAACCATGAAAACTGTAAAAAAAAATATAATTGATACAATTACTCTTAAAATTCATTCTTCACTCATAAAATTCGTAACAGTACCGGTTTTCTGTATCATCACTGTCTCATATTATTGCACAATTTTAAGAAAATTTTCACGATAAAAATTAAAAAATCTCTAAAAGTCCTTGAAGCTCTCCAATATTTGTTGGTCTAAAAAAGTCTGCAAAAGGCGCAAAAAATGGCGAACAGTTGTGGACTACTTGAAATATTAGAACAGCTTGAGAATTTAAAATATTTTAGTACCATTGTACCTTTAATATTTCAACGATTAATCAATGTAATAAATAGAACAATACCTGTGATTGTTTTTGACTCGCGATATATTATCAAATGGTGATTGGTTATATAACAAATTTAATAAGACAACGGAATACAGTCACTCACACTAAAAATAGAGTTTACATGATACTGAATGAATGAAATTTAACTAACAATTAATAACTACTAATATAGTGTTGGACGTATACCTGACATCCATAAGTCGCAGGTTCATATCCGGCTCGAAGGACCAGTTTTCTCACAGTTTTTATATATTAAGTTAGACATGTTTAGTGTAAATTTAAATAAATTATAAATTGATGTCTCTGAATATCCGAAGATACCATGAAAACTGTAAAAAAAATATAATTGATACAATTACTCATAAAATTCGTATTTTACCTGATACTCCTCCAATTAATATCAAACAGTACCGGTTTCCTGAATCATCCCTTTCATTGCATAATTTTAAGAAAATTTTCACGATAAATAATAAAAAATCTCTAAAAGTCTTTGAAGCTCTCCAATATTTGTTGTTCCAAAAAAAGATTGTAAAGGGTGCCAAAAAAATGGCGAATAGTACAGTATTTTAGTACCTTTGTACCTTTAATAGTTCAACGATTAATTAATGCTGTGCTAACGATTACATGCAAAGAAATGAGTTCAAAAATCAATTTTCTCATAATAAATTAAATAACTTATCAATCAAAATCCTAATACAACATAAAACTACCCCAACTAACAACCATTAAAAAACCGATCGATCAGATTTTCAAACTCATTAATAATCGTTTTGACGTAATATTAAATAAACGAAAAATTTTCACACGATACAACATAAAAATTCTAATTCAGCAAAAAAGTCATAATAAAAAAATCGTTTTAATTCTTGTTCTACATACCGACACCTGTGGTCGAAGAAAAACCCAGCAGGACATTATTTTTCTTTTATAAATTTTTCTTCCTTCCCGTGTTTTTTATTGAACATAAAAAATTTTTTTGGTATTAAAAAAAAATCATAAAAACAATAATAAATTGTATGAAAATTTCAATCAAAAAATATATTAAAAAAAAAATTTGCGGAAATTTTACAGTATGATTTCCGGTTATTTATTTAGTTTGATTGGCTTTTCGTTTGGGATATAATTTTTTGGATATAAAATAAATATGATTGCGGACATTGTAAATACACGTCCTCGTTATGTCAACTTTGCTACCAGCCATAAAAATGATTGAATGAAAGGTTAACGTTTTTCCGGAAACAAAAAATGTAAACTTTAACCAATAGGGTTCTAAGAGTTCTTACAAAATTTATTTCAAATTGACAAAATACATAACCTATTTTATAAAATAACCTTACTTATATGTCCATATTTTGCTTCTACAATTTACAACAAAGGAACTCTTGTTTTAAGTAATTTGTTATCTTTCCTTTCTAAATTTATATATTCAATCTAATAAAATAACAAACACAAAATACATAAATTCAACATTTGAGCGCTTTTTATGAACCTAAAATAAATATTTATTTAGGATTTTTCGTTTACATGGAGAAAAATCCTTATTCAAATAGGAATAGAAAGGTAAAAACAATATCTTAACAAAAAAAATTGTTCTTAGGAAAAATCTACATCGATGGGCTGTGATTCATTTCAGAGCGTTCTTTTATCACTGTCCGAAAAATTTATACGAAATATGTCGAAATTGTTGAAAGGTGCCTTTATTTGATTAAAATTGTATTTGGTAAAATTGCTCAAAATAAGAAAAATATAGACGATTCCAAGCTTCTTATTAAATAAGATGGATTAATCGCTCAATTTTACAAAACTCCCTTCACCACCATTTATCTATGGATTCTCTTCTCTATCTACAATTAAGTAGATTTCCTTTCCTCATTCCGGTTTCATTTTTTCCATAAAATAAAATTTATTTAGTAAATTAATTGATATTGGATCTGTTCTTCCGTTATCTCTCCGTTCCGTACTTTTGATAGATAAACCTAACGTCTCAAGGAACAAGAATAAAACCACTCTAACGAAGTGAAATTTATTTCGTTTGAATAAATCAATTGATTTCAAATATGTTTTTGCTTTAACATTTCACGTCGTTAGCTGATTTATATGAATTTTATTTTTCTAAATTTTTGTTGAGTATATATAAAGACAGATATAAGAAACACAAAGAACTTGGATTATGGATTAAGAAAATGAAATTCACAAATATATATTGCTAAGAGATTAAGTTTTAGAAATATTTATGGTTGTTTTATGATAATATTTGTAAGGATGAAAGAAAACTTTTGATCTTGTCCTTTTCGAAAAAATTTTGGTACCTTTAAAGTTTAAGTTTTTATTTTATTCAAAAATTCAAACCACTTGAATAGACAAAATGAAAACAACGCAACAAAAAACAGTTTAAGAAAGAATTAGTTGTTTGTTCTTTTCTTTTCATCCTTTTCAAGATAAATAATCATCTTTGGATTGAAGATTTAATACAAAAAATTTATTTGTATAAATAGTCCATAACACCCCTCCCCCTTCAAAAAAAAATTTTAAAAATTAAAACCGGCAGCAAATTACAAGATAATTTGTTGCACGTTAAAAACTAATTTATTATAATTTTCATATTTGAATTCCCCTAAAATACTTTAATATTTTATAAATTAAAAACTTGTGGGACATCGACAGAGATGAACAGAGTATAGAATTTATCTAGAACTTATAAATGTGGAGGTCTGTATTCACACGATTCTCTTGTTACATTAAAAATGAAAAAATACAATAAACTTTTATCTCAACTTCTAAGTAATTGAAACTTTGACCAAAACTTGAGGCGTTTTGTATTTGAGTGTTAATCGCCTTCTTCTTTTGAAATATCAAATTAAAAACTTTCCCAATTCCTAAAAATAATACTGATAGATTCGAATAGATAAATTCCAAAATTCTTAAATAAATTTAATGAAAATAGTTTTGTTTTTCTTTATAAATGTCGTTTGAAGTCGTTTTCGCACCACATTTTACTGCTTTATTGTTTATTTTGTGGAATTTGTTATTGACGTATTTCAGTTTAGTAAAATACATTACGTTTCAGTTCAACCCAAAGCAAACTTATTTTTCAAGCAAAACAAATTGGATACAAAATTTGACTACATTTTTTTTTGTGTGGATAAAAGAAAAAAAAACGTTTTATCATTATAACACTTTTTAATCAAAACACGTTTCGAAAAATAAAAAAATTTCAAAATTCGTCAGAAAATTTAAATTTACCAAGCTTTATGTAAATGTTGTTATGATAAATTTTTACATTTGTTTATATGTACGTTAAACCCCTCTATTTGTTTCGTTCAAAAGCTCAACGGTATTTGAAATTCTCAAAAGACTCATTAACCGAATTATATGTGAAATTTTTAAAACTGCCCAACCCGGTATTAAAAAAAACTGTTTATCCATTCATTCGTGTTTATGTACTTTCAGAAGAATCGAGCAAATGAATATAAATTTAACCAACAAAATTTTTGCAAGCCCATACCCAATTTTCACAAATTTATGTACATAAAAAAATTTAATTCATTTTTTTTTTATCATGACCTAAATGTTGTTTGTGCTTTTTTCATAGATTTGAAATTTGTGAAAATTCATAATATGCACGAAATTTTTTTGTCCCTTTTTTCGTTTGTGTGTACAGAATGATAGTGGGTTTTGTGAATAGCAAGGTTGGTTGTCAGTCAATTTGTTAGATGTATTTCTTAGAAAATTTCAATGAATGTCGTGTGCAGGATAGCAGGATATTAAAATTTTGATTAAATTTTGTTGCGAGAAGACTGATCAAATTGTTTAATGGAACCTTTTGGTGTTTGAAATCATTATTTTTCACAAAGAATATATTTCCATAACACTGTACTTTTTATTTCAGCTTAAACTGTGCCCCGTAAGCGCAAAACGTTAAAAACCATCAACACAAGCTGATAAATTGAAAAAACACTCTTATGGGCTAATCACCCATATAAAACTAATTGATTGTAACGAAGTAGTCTGGTGATCAACGAAGCAGTTGTGTAATTCCCTGATTTAGAGACGCACTACTTTTTCACACGCATCAAATTGGCATTGGCGGAGACTTTCATAATTATATTCGTTTTTCCTTTAACCATATTTTTTAAAGCTCAAACCGTTCAACCAGTTTTAGTACAAGATAATATCATACACACTTTGGTGGTTACACATAATTACCCCAAGCAACAAATTTATCGTGTTTATCGACTTGTTATTCACCACGGTCGTTATCTTTTGGCTATAAATACGCGTAGTTGCGTATAGAGGCCCTCTTAGTCAATTATTAATTTTTGTTTTGACGTTTCATGTTGAGTAGAACGGAATAATGTCAACATTTTAGATGAGAAATATATGTAACCACCAATAATTGAAAAAAGCAGAAATCTAAATAAATCGACCTGCACACCAAAAACGGAGGACACTGGATGATTACCCGATGGTTGAATCACGGTTGATCAGATAATTATTGCCTTTTTACGTATTGTTTAAAAGATTAAGGCTAGTGCACGGTGTTACTTTTGTGAATTTAAACGGTACAATTCAGATACTTCTAGCAATAAGATAATGGCTAAAATTAAAACAAAGGAAAATTTAACTTGGTGTTTATGTGATCCAATTAGTAGTTGTACCTTAATATTAGGTTAACGTCATTATATTGTCACGTTAGTTTTTTTGTGTAAAACATAAGCGGTGAAAGCATGCAAATTCTCGTGTTTGTGAAAAATAGTCACGTGATAACACCAGTGTACCGCTAATTAATATCAAGAGAAATCTAACGGGTAGACATTTCGGTAAATTTCTGCTCGAAAAGGGCAATTAGAACATTATCCGTCAGTATTCTTGAGGTTTTATGTTAAGACGGTAGTAATACCAAAGTAATTATACTATAGTTAAACATTTCAGCTTTGGAAGTTAGGTGGAGGTTCGACCTTGATGGTCGAATTAAGAATATTAACCTGTTTATCTCAATTATCTTAATTATATATACTGAAGAAAAAAAAATATATAAAAATAAAAATATATAAAATCGTAATCTACATTACGCCAAAGTTACCTGCAACGCTGATTTCACGTGTGACGGTGTCACTGTCAGGATAAAATGATTGGCTAAGGCCAGCCAAATGGAATGGAGAGGCGGGCACGATCATCATTATGGGGTGAGTCTAATTTTATATGGACATATACCTATATGAGATAGATACGAGTGTGGGTGTGTATATGTGAGGATGTGGGTAGGCATGTGAGGCTTGTGTGGGTGTGATTCAATATCAAAGTAGCATAAATTATCTTCAAACTCAGCATGGTGAAGTTTGGCTGACCTTCAAATTTTTCCCAATTTTTTTTTTGTGTTTTCACTTTTGTAATAACACATAGGAATCTAGGCCAAATTAAAACTTTAGCGTGGTATTAATCGACAACGTTTATCATTATAAATTTGAAAATATGCCTCAATTCCTTCTGGGTTGGTTATTCATTCAAAGCCGATGGATCAATTTACTGTCCATATGGAACTGAGGATCAATTCCACAGATTAAATTAATATTAATTACAATTAATATACATTTTCAAAATACAGATGCTTTATGCAAGATGTTAGAGAGAGCCAGATTACTGGTAACATTGACGAATCTATATAGAACTGGCTTTAGTACTCCACACCAAAACGGTTGAAAACGTAATAAAGAACTATACTCCAAATCGTGTTCTGAATAGAAAGCCACCAAAAGTCGCTGCCAAAGAGGTCTAACTATCCAGTAGCACCAGATCCAACCTAGTTCAACTAAGATTCGGTTTGTAACGCATTCTAAACAACTACATTAGCAGAATTGACCCTGAAATTATTGACAGATGTCTCGCATGTGAGGGCACGCCACACGATGTAGACCACATATTCAATTGTCCTTAAAATATAACCCACCTGACGCAAGAAAATGTGTGGTACCGCCCAAGGACAGTAGCAGAATTCTTGAATCTGGACATGGAGCTGGAAAATTAGCACCAAACAAGCCGCTAAAACAACAGCCAGCAAACTGGTGGAACGAGGACATGCAACCAAACCAGACGAACGTAATTAAAACGTAAAACTAAAAAAGCACCTTTACCCTTCAAGAACAGTACCGGATAACATGCACAGCACATACAGTCGCCATTAAAGAAAACAAACGTCGATGCTATAGGGAACTATGTTTGGTTTTCGATCGAGATCTATCTATGAGGTATATAAGGGTATGAGGTATGAGGTATTCTATATAGAAATAAAATGAAGAAATTAAAACAGACGTATACTGTCGCACCAACAAACTCGGATTTGAGAGAATAGTGACTGCATTATTTCCACATCAACAAGATACAAATAAGAGCATTTTTACTAAGATTTTCATACTATAATAAATACCTTCAGTTACGCAGCAGAAAGTATTAGATACCATACGTAGAGTAGGAAATAGGAAAGCGGCAATTAAAACGGTTTTATCGATTTGCTAAAAAATCTTGTTCAAAAGAAAAGGGTTTGTAACGAGCAACAAAAATCTGATCAGTGGACATTTTATTTTAAAATCTAAAAACAAACAGTCAACACATTAATCATACCGTCATTCCGTAAAATCTAACAACAGAAGATCATTTCATAAATAATATCTGACCGTATACAACGTTTCACTGTATAAGTGGATTCATCCGTTTGTTTATTACTGCATAATGCATATTTTTTCATTCGAACTCAATTAACGGATCTTATATTTCGGTGTATGATCGATTGTTGTTTTATTTTATTTTTTTTTAATGAGCAGCATATATAATTATTTTTTGTTGAACAGATAGCTAAATAGAGTATATTGATTCTGCGCAGATCTTGCTGTTATTAATAGGGTATTTCATTTAGTGATGCTTGAACTAAAATATGTTCGCAATATTAATAATTGATTGTATTTTGAAAGACCTTACTGTTATGATATGATGATGAGAGACGGTTTATTTGAATAATTTTTCTCTGTCTGTTCCAATTGTTTTTTTTTGTTACGGCAGAGTTTCAATATATGGGATAATCTTTGTTGTTGAATTGAATAAGAAAACCAAAACGAAAGAGATAAATAGAAAGCCTTTTTAAAAGACAAAATCGTTGTGTAAAAACATATTGATACAAATTGTTAGTTAAGTTTCAACTGTGACGTTGTGATATCAGTTAATTAAATTTGAATTAATTATTTTGTCAAATGATCACTTATGACATTAACATAAAATATTATAAAATGTGCAATATTCCTTTTAGTTTCGAACGAAATAAAGGTTTAAAGTTATTTTAAAATTATCATAACATACTAATTCGAAACTTATCATTGAACTTTTATCAGTTATACTAAATTAAATTCTATACTAAAACAACTGTGTATGTTATCCTTCTGAAAAATATCATTTTTGAGTAATTTAGAGAAATTTAGTGCATCAAACTTGATCAACCACCCACGAAGTTTTGGTTCTAAAATTGGAAGAAATACTGACATTTCTTATGATTGTTTCAATTTAAACCGATTTCGACTGTTTATCGAATGATGGCTGTAATTTAGCAACAACCGTAGTTACTGGAATGTACAAGTTATCAGAAAGCCAATAAGAAATGCATGTGTGTTGAAAATTTGTTTGGATAAATAGACATCAGTCCTGTTGATAATAAACGGGCTAGCTGATGTTTTTTACTGGACAAGAAGATTTGAGAACTACATTCTGTTATGATGATGCAGGTTATCAGTCGCGACTGTGTATGTTTACATTTTTTATTCCAACCATAATTTTCATAGATTGCGTACGCATCGGTTTCGATGTTCTCATTTTAATTATAAATACGAGAATCTCCCTGGGTAGAAGACGATTTGTAATTTAGATTTTGATGAGTTGTCAACTACTTCTGTTTTTTTGTTAAAGTCGTGAAATTAATTTGGCCTTTGAATGCACTTTTTGCCTGAATACAAGTGAAGAAAAATGTATTAGAGAATTTTTATTGAGTTCTAAATTACTAGTTACAATTTCGATAAAACAAAAAAAAAATGATATATCTGTTTGTGCCGTAAAAAATAACGTCATTAGTTCAATTATGTGATTAACCTTCTACGATCACCTTGATGATATTGTCATTTAATTGTCGAAAAATAAAATTCTATAATGCATGTTGTGATATTTGTTCAACTATTGGTACAATTATATGATTGACTTTGATGATTGGGCAGTTAATTGTTGGTTGAGTTGCCCTGATAGAGTAAAAGGAAGGGCATCTTCACCGGGAAATTCTGGCGTTTATAAATACAGTGCCAGAACAAAATTAAAATAAATTAAAAAAAATTAAATAAGGAAAAGGAAGGAAAAGAATTAAAAAAAAACAATAACAAATCATAAACAGTTACATTAAAAGTTGGGAATGTCCATGAGGAAAAAAAATTAATTCAAAAAAATTGACCATGTTTTTCAACATAAAAGTTGATTTTTTCTCGGTAACGGTAGACTTTAGAGCTTATGACCGTGAGCAACTTTTTTGTATAGAAAATATTGGCGGTTCAAATGAGCATCTCAAAACTGTCCTTTTTCCATTAGCGTAGAAGTTGGGGAGAAAAACACCCACTACCCCTTCAAAACCTTTATCAATTATGACTAAAAAAAAAAATTTGCGCACAAAACATAGCTTATTATACGTAGAAAATGCTTACGAAAGCTGTTTTCTGTACGATAAACGATTCCGGAGATATTCGCAAAAAACGAATTTTTTTTTTTCAATTTCAACACCCTGTATCTCGAAAATGGTGCATTTTAGAGGGTAAGCTAGGTCACACTTTTTTCATATTTTTGGACGAGCTATCACATCCTGAAGTCCTGCGCATATATTATGAAACACCCTGTATACCGTCAAACTCGTCATATTCATTTATTGAAGTCTTGAAATTCTATACCGTCGTACTCGTCATATTCATCATTGAAGTTCTGCAAATTATAATTATTTTATTCTCATCATATTCAACATCATCAAGGAATTATCTTCCTTGATTATCAAGGAATTATACAATCATCAATCAACCACATCAAATTAAAGGATTTACTGTCTTCAAATTAATTTCTTAATCTTTAATTTAAATTATAAATGTAAGAATTACAATAATTTGATTTAACTATTTTTTCTTTTATTATATACAGTCCACTTAGTTTTTGGTATTATTAACTATAAAGGGCCGAACCCAGGACATTAGTTAATAAGGTGGAAGATCCACCAACAATATTCTTTTAGTTTTAGAAAATTATCGTTTTCATTAATAAAACAACGATATTTTTAAATTTCTGAAATGAGCAATTCCACGTCACCGCGACATCGATGTTCCCGACCCCCTCTGATTTCGATGAAATTTCATACACAGAAAGCCAATGACAAAATAAAAATACTAAAATATTAGTAATCGGTAGCCAAACATACTAATGTTTCGCCAACCCATAAAACTTTGCGGGCCCCCTGTGTCATCCCCAGATCGAAATTTTATTTTTCAAAAAAAATTGTATTTTTATTTTGTCATTGGTTATCTGTGTATGAAATTTCATCGAAATCAGAGGGGGTCAGTCCGGATGCTAGAACAAATGCTGTTGCGGTGACGTGGAATTGCTGATGTATTTGACATTATTATATCGCCCATTTGTAAAATTATTTGGCAGACAAAATTTCAATAGTTTTAAAAGTTTTTGGGCAAAATTAGCAAAATCGTGAATTGTCACACTGAAAAAAAAATTGAAGTTAATGACTACCTCATCTCGAAGTTGGCAGTTTATTATTCATGCAAAGAAAAATTATTTGCAATCAATTTCACTGTGATTGGGACAACTACACGATAGCATTTTCCTAATAACAGAATGAGGTTTATTTAAAATATAAAGTGTTATGTCCAATATAACAGTAGTTGAATAAAGATAATAACTATTTCCCTGAAAAAAATTTTCTTTGGCCTTATATCATGAATTTTTCATTTTGAAGTTTAAGTATTTGAGATTAATTGAACTATATTTTATTTTCACATAAATATTTCGTGTGATTGTCTCAACTTCATCGATTTATAATTGTAGAGTTGTTGAAGCAATTTCGTAGTTTGATTCGCCATATGTGACCGCACAGTGAGGTTGAGGCGATTGCATTTCGATTGGAAATAGGACATGTTTTTTTCAGTGCAGTAACTTTAAATTTTGTAAGTTAGTTTTTCAAAAATCTGAAATCTTTTGGGCAAAATTTAGCAAAGTTGAAGAGAAAGAGGAAAGTGCCCAAGCAACTGTTTCTTTGAAAGTCCAAAAGCTTTAACTCCTGGCTTTTTGATTTTGATGAAGTTTGGTTTATAGGATTTTTGTGTATTTTGCCATAGTTTTGAGGAAAGGAAATGGACTAAGCTTCCAATCAAATGTTTATTTGAAATAAACCGAAGAGTTGATGCTTCAGAGAGCCTTGTTGAGTTTATATTTGATACTAGTAAGCGAATTTTATTTTCATTCATTGTAATTGGAATTTAAAGACTATCTAGGATTTTTTTGGTTTGTTAAATTTGTTAAATTTGTTTATTAAATTATAATGATTTTTGAATAGTTTTGAAATTAATATTTTCGATAACAAAATCGAAAAAAAATTGTATCCAATATTTAAAAGTTTATTGAAGGAATATAATATTCATATCTTTACCATCGATATGAAATATTATGTCAAGCCCTGTAAGGTCTAATTTAAAATATTTAGTATATGTTAAATTATTTCTTAAAACTTTCTGTCTAAACCATTTTTTATGTTAATAAATCAAATTTATAATGTAAATTTCCATAACAATTGAAATATAAATATTTTTCTTACATAAAATTAAACTCACATTAAATATTCTAAAATCATCAATCCACAACACACCCAACAAAAAAAATTTATCCACTTCAGAAAATCTATTTCTAATAAATAAGTGAAATTGGTTTACCATCTACGTTTTCATAATATTAGAAAAACATTCCAGATCATTATGAAACCGATATTTGCATAAATACATTAATTTCCAAAATTCTTTTGCTTATAACTTTATGAAGAATAATAACAAAAAAAAAAGATACATGAATAAATGATCATTTGTGTTAATGATATTTTCTTCGTTCGAAACAAAGATTAAGACATTGTGTTACACAAAAAAATTGTTTTTGAATTTTTATAAACAAAATCTATTTGTGAGCTTCAATTAAAATTCTATTAAGAGAATTTGCATTTTATCATAATACAGAAGAAAATTGTGCTATTTATGTAAAGATAGGAATTATATTGTCAAGGAAACAAAATTTACTTCGTACACTAAGTTGACTCACTGTGGTAATAAAGAGATTTACCTCCAAAGTATGGAATTGAAGTATTGAAGATAATCAAAATCTATAATATAGAAGCCGTGAGTCTATACCATACCTCTATCCGGTCGTAACGTTTAAAATTGAAATAGGGATAACGAGGTCGACTGAGGCGCTATAGGTCGAGGGTTCAATTCCTAGCGTGAAACATTTTTGATTCCTTTTTTATAATTTTTTACATTACATTAAACTTATCGTTTTTTTATTCATGAAAATCATAAGAATTTCGTTTTACGAATTTTAAATTGATCGATAATGTAGTTTTTAAAGTTATTGCTACTGTCTTTTATTTTTGACTTCAAATTAATATCATTTCGATATTAACATGAAACTTTAAAACTTTAATGGTTATATTCACATTCATAATTATTCTCATATTGAAACCAAAAGTCTCATATCTTTACTAATAATGTCCGGGTGCAATAACAAGAACAAATATTGTTCTTTCTGTTAAAAACCAACTAATGTCAATTCCTTTTCTTTCTTTCAAAATAAACTATCAATACAATCCAACATTCGACCAATCACAGCTATCATTTTGAATATAACTGCTTGCACACTTTCAACTTGATATTTCCTTTCATATTCTAATAAGACATCTTCAGTATCATCATGTAATGAGGTAGCTAATACCAAATAATCTTCCCCCCAAATTTTCACAATCTTTTATTTTTATTTAAATTTACTCAAGCTTTTTGTTTTATTAAACACCTAACCTTTTTATTTTGATTTAAAATTACATAATCAATTTTTGATTTTAAATCTTTCAGATTTAAGATTCCCCATCTCTTGTTTCTTTTTTTATTATCTTTTCATTGCACGCAATTTTAAAATTCATTCCACCTTCATATAAAATGCAAGTCAACCGCAGATTCTCTACAACTACAGACAATAATTCTACCTTCCATAAATTTGAACGACCGTACTATAGCTACATGTAATACTATGACTAAGCACTAAGCGCTTAATGCACTAAGCATTAAAAATGTTTTATGTTTGTTAAAATTTAAAAGCCGGAACCGAAATAAATCAGCAAATCGTTAAAGAATTTCGTTAAAAATTAATATTCTTATTTTAGAGTAAAATTCGAAATATGCCGTCGTTACAGATAATTTAATATTTGGATATATACCAAAAGTCCTGTAAATCGATCGAAATATCTAAAAGATAACAGAATATCAAAAAAGATAATCGAAAATGAAATAACAGAAATTAACAGAGCGAATGCGGTAAAACATTTTAGAAATAAAACCTGCCCAGAGGAAAGCATCAATAAATGTAAACGAGAACCTCGTCGCCGTACTAAAAAAAGGTTAATTACTAAACTTCACAAAACTGCAGCTATTGAGAAATTCTTAGAAACTAATGTTTTAAAAGCACAAAAGCTCCTATATTTAATTTGATCAGATACATAATTCTATAATGCTGTAATGTAACCAATTTTTGTATTATTTTTTAAAATTTCCACCATTTTGGTTGATCACTATACCTTCAAATTCTCCATCGAATGGACTCAGTACTTTGACGCAGTGAAAAGGTTCAGTAGACTCAGTGAATTTAGGAGATGGAGGATGCTTGGTATCCAGAAATCCTAAGGAATTCTGGAAACCAAGCATCCTCCATCTTCAATATAGCATAACCACAGCACAAGGCTCTGCCTTTTATACTCCTAAATTTCATTTAATCACTACATTGATAATTATTTGCTTAAAAATAAAGACGAGAGCAATACTTCTCTAAACGCATCACCCAACCCATTAAATGCAAGCTTGTGTTCGTTAGACTCTTATCAGCACATATTCATTGCAGCAAAACAAGCACAGTTCACTATCTCAACAAGGTTATCTCAGAAATGACATACACCAGATAAACATCCGAAACCGGATGCAACAATCAAGCCCAATACATTCTTGCCACAAACAGAACGTTCTAGAGGGCACTAATAAAGAAACGCCTCTCTGAAGAGGAGGCAATAAAGGTCGGTGCCATTCCCAAATCCTTTGACCTGGCTACTCTGGTTAAAGGTGAGACATATAAAGAGCTGGCTCTAACGGTAGTTGATGTTGAGCAAGAGGTTCCAATCCATGGCATCGCAAGTCTCTCCATAGTCAGCTCCAAAGTCAGCTCCACAGTCAGCTACATCTCAAACGGCTAAAAGAGGACGAGTTACCACGATATCCGAGGCTCACAGTTTACCTTCCAGACTGCGCCAAAGAATCAACAGAAAAGATTTTGGACCATATTGAAGCACACTGTTGAGAAGGATCTCATGATATTCGTGTTCATTACTGAAATCCAGGTTAAACTGGATGTTTGGTGCGATTTATCCAAAAATCACAAACTTTACAAAGCCAAACCAACTTAAAACTACGATACAGAAAAAAGCAGTTCCCAGTTTTACCGATAAGATAATCAGAGTAAAACAACCACTTGTCAAAATCACCAACCTAACCTTGAACGAGTGAAATGGTGCGTCTAAGGAAACTAAGACAGCTCCACGCAAAAAGCATGACATACTGAAGGCCTCCGCTAGAAAACCATAGTTGTCTGGAGGGAAAAAATGCCAAAAGTAAGTTGCGTTCAAATTAACCTGCACAGCTCAGCAATGGTCTCAGCTAATTTTAACTATTTTATCCAACAGTATACGCACGATATTGTATTCATTCAGGAACCATGGGTAGACAACAAAAAAATAAAGGTCTATCAACCAACAAAAACAGACAACTGATATACTTTTCAGGCCAGGAGAGACCCAGAACTGCGGTGCTCTTCAACAAACACTTAAAAGTATTTCCCTTTACAGAATTTATTGGCATAGATCTAACAGTTGTGCGGATTGGAGTTCGCAAGCTCATTTTAGCATCTGCGTACTTTCCAGAAGATGAGAAGAAAATACCATCTGATAATAAGAAGCTAATAATAATTTGTAAAGCCTGCGCTTTTCAATTTAATAATAGATACCTACGGTCAATGAAAATTTCAAGAAAAAATATAAATTTCATATAAAAGAAATGTAAAAAAACTTAGCTTTATTTGTTGATTGTTGGCTACCGACTTTCGTCCTTGTGTGTCGTCTGAATTTCTCCCCCTCAATTTAACTTTCATATGTCGTTAACATTCCTTGCAAACCTAAGCATTTGTCCTAAAAATTCTTTAGCGTACTTATTTCAGTAGAATGTTACTATCGCTTGATAAAGAAATGCATATATTTTTTTTTGGAAATTGTTGATTTTCACAAATAATTCGCGGAAATTATTGAGTTTCATAAATAATAATAATTCCACGAATTCGTGGAAATTTGTGTTACTCTATGATCGTTTTTACAGTAAAACGTTAAATCAAGTTCATCCAAAATTTTATTTGATTCAAATAAAACTAATTTGGGCTAAATCGGTAATAACTTCTAAATGTAGACCTTGTACAACCAATTAAGGGTTAAAAAAAATTCACAATAATTTTATTAATTAAAAAAGTGCAAAAACACTTGTTGATTTTTTTTTCTTTAAATAATTTCATTCTTTATAATTATATTTCCACTTGTTGTTAAAACATCACATTTTCCAATATAATTTAATATACAACATTTGATTAATTATTTGGAAATCAATTATCAATTTATTTAATTTTTTTTTTTTGAATTCAACATAATCAATATTCCGATCGAGTTAGACTTTACATCACAAAAAAATATCAATTAAGACTCAAAATGAATTTATTTCTTTTTTAAAATATGAAACACGACTCTTCTCAAAATTAAATTACGAACTAATTAAACCTTTTTTTGTTTAATATCATAGCGCGGCCTAATTTTTTATGAAACGCGTACCGACTTTTGATTGTTAACGTCAAACCCCAACTTTAATAAATTTTTAATTTTATTATTGAAATATGAAACGCGTACTGCGTATCGATTTTAATTGATTCGTTTTGATTTAATATCAAACACTAACTGATTTGTTGTAAGAAAATTCATTCTATAAATAGCATCGTAATCATAAAATAAACGAAGGAGTAAAAGAGATGGTTACTTGAAATATTCGTCGTTTTTCATATTTCTATTTCAATTACGTTTACCCAAAAAAATTATATACAATTGTAGGGTGTACCAGTGGTCATACAATCACCTTCTTGTTGGTTCATTTAACATGCTAAGCATATATAAAAATCATGAGCTCCTTACAAAAACATTGGTTATTGAAATATTGCATTTTCTTTCTATTTACGAAATCTTTGTTTCATTATAATGAAAACGTAACAATATTTTTGTTTTTGTTTCATTTCCTTCCTATTAAAACAGGTGAAATAGACAAAATTTGAAATTGTTAATAAATTACAATGCTAATATAGAACAATAAACTGATATAACTTTGAAGCATCAGATAGAAAAGAAAAATATCAGGTCGTGTCAATAATTATTAACAGGAATATTTAATGAAAAATGCAATTACGGTGGCATCATAAATGAGAGATGGAAAAGCGTAGGTTGTTTAGGAAATTAGTCTTTACTGCTAGTTTTTTAACCTACAAAGAACGAACTTTTCTTACCGAAACCTTTACTTAGAACTCAATTGTTTTTATAGGATGTTAGATGCTTCTAACATCCTATAAGAACATGATTCTAACTTCTGAAGCATACCACCGAAACTCTCCAATTGCCAAGTCTGTCTGACCAGGGAAAGCAAAACGAACAAAACCCTGAACAGAGTACCAATCGACACATACTAACCACAACCAAGAACTCAGATGATCAAAAAAGGATGGTTGGAGAAAGCTCTGTGGAACGATTGACAGTCTAACGGCTGCAGCTCGCTTTGTTAAAGGATAAAATGATTAGACAACAACCCGTTTAATAATAAAATAAATTCAATATTCTAAAACTATGAGTTTGTAAAACGTTTCCTCAAACTTCGAATCCTCCTTACTACAATCAAGTTTTAAATCCAATTCAGTTTAATTGATTAACAACAAATTTCAATTTCAGTTTTGAAATTACCATTAATCTTTCATAGCCCAACGAAATCTAAATCTAAAAAATCTAATGAGTACATAATCTTTTTCTTGGAATCATGAAATACCTAGATAAATAAATTTTCCTAGATACCATTAAATTCATTTGATTTAGTTGGCATTTCATTTAAAATATAAAATGGAATAGAATTTATTGGTATTTAAATTTCTTGGAAATATTTGTTTTATGATGGTAACATTTAATATTCATTTAATGTATTACTATTATTACGACTTACCTTTTATCAACTGTAAATATTTATGTTCTATAGAGCTTACTGGATAGATTCCATATCGTAGTCATTTTTTGCCGACGTTGTGCCTACAAAAGAGTTAAAATTATACGCGTTAATGACAAATATTCAAAATTTGTAAATGTTATATATATTAGACTGGTCGTTAAAAATTAAATTTTCCGACACACCCCCTCAAAAAAATCCTTAGTGGTCAAAAAACTACAACGGCATAATATTTTTTTTTTAATCAAAAGAACACGTGCCGCAGAATCATGGAAGTAGTTTTTTTGATAAAATCGTTAATATCTCGTAAAATATGCTGATTTCCTACATTAAATTTCCTACAAAAATGATGTGTTTTTTTTATATTTGCATATTTTATTAGATATTTGAAAAAATCTTCGAATTTTTAAAAAAATCAACTTCGATGATTTTGCGGCACGTGTTCATTTAATTTAAAAAAAAAATAATGCCCTCGTGATTTTTTGAACAGAAAGAATTTTTTTAGGGTGCGTCTTGCGTCTGCGACGACCAGTCTAATATATATAGTTATATCATCATAGAATGTGCTAATTATACAAAACTGCATTCACATGGAAAAGTTATATTAGTAAATCAGAAATACTTTCCCATTGAAAATAAGTAATCTAATTACAATGGAATGCAGCCATCATTTAATACTATAAAATATCATAAATGCTGAGTACTTGTTTGTGGCTTTAGTTTTAAATAAGTTTTTATTAATTTCAAGTTAGTCTTAATTTAGAACTCTGTAACGTAACATGTAAATAAATTGTATTAAATAAATCATTTTTTTATAATTTATTTATTTATGAAACATAACTGGCGCAGCCGTGCGGTCTAGTGACTGTAATATTAAAGTGTAGTGTTAACATTGGTGAATAAAAACCAATAAATAAGTGAAGCCGTCGCGGTAAAAAGAAGTGATTTTTTTTTTATCAGACATCTATAGCTGATCTCTAGCTGAAGTTCCTATAAGAACGCGAAGAGGATTTGAGGTTTCACCACTTTTTCCCCTGACCTTATTTTCTTGATTTATTTTTATTTAATTTACTACATCATATGCAAACTTTTTATTTTTCCTATGAATAAATATTTTATTTAAAAAAAAAGGGTTTTCCTGTTTTTCTTTTATGTATTTTCTTTTAAGTCGTTCAGCTCAGGTTTTTTTTTTTTAAATAAAATGTGTTGTGTAGTAGGAATTACAATATGTGTCACAATAGTACATAAAAACCTTTTAAGACCAAGGTCCCACAGCAACATACGTTCAAAGGTGTTGATGGACGTAAATCTTTCTTTTTTTGTTTTTTTATATTTTTAGTTAAAGAATGGATAACTAAACAAAAAATCATATCACTGACAAAATATGACATAGGCCAATATTTTATGATAGAATAGAGAAAATAAAAGTAAATTAAAAAGTAAATAGCAAATTTTTACAAAAATTTGCTGAAACAAAACAAAAATGTAGTTGCCAATAATCCAGCCGGTTGCATATTCCTTGATCCTGTGACGCACTGTCTTTCTTAAAGATTAAAGCCCACACATAGTTATATGAAGGCTCGTTTCTTCAAGGAAGCAAAAGCGTCTCATCATCAAGGATTATTTCACAGCTAAGATTGAGAGTGCTACCGTTGACTGAATACAGTTCATCCGCCACCACCCCTAAGATGTCACCTTGGCTAGTGATAAATAAAAAAAAAAGTAGTGTGTGTACCAAAGTACACAGGTAAGAAGTGAAACTTCTTTATGACACATCATTTTTCTACTATTTGGAACTTCACAGAAATTGGGTAGATAAGGCTTAAGAAAAAAACGCCGATTATTGATAACCTATTGTTTGGTGAGTATTTTATCTTCGTATATATCTCTGATACACTCCAATTCTACATGACCACCGTGACCACATTACCACTATGATCACCATGACCACCGTGAACACCATGACCTCCATGACCACCATGACCACCGTGAACGCCATGACCAACATGACCATCATGACCACCGTGCACATCATGACCATCATGACCACCGTGAACACCATGACTACCATGATCAGCGTGACCACCATGACCACGGTGACATAACCACCATGACCACTATGACCACCATGACCACCATGACCACCATGAACACCATGACCATCATGACCACCATGACCAGCATGACCACCATGACCACCGTGACCACCGTTACCACCATAACCACCATGACCACTATGACCACCATGACCACCATGACCGACATAACCACCATGACCACCATGACCACCGTGAACACCATGACTACCATGACCACCGTGACCACCATAAACACCACTATGACCACCATGACCACCATGACCACCATTAACCATGACCACCATGACCACCGTAAACACCATGACCACCGTGACAACCATTACCACCATGACCACCATAACCACCATGGCCACCTTGACCACCATGACCACCATGACCAACATGACCACCATGACCGCCGTGACCACCATGACCACAATGAACACCATGACCACCATGACCACCGTGACCACCGTGAACACTATTACCACTATGACCACCATGACCAACATGACCACTATTACTGACCACTATGACTACCATGACCACCATGGCCACCATGACCATAATGACCACCATGACCACCATCTACAACCGACACATCCAACTCATATAACATTTAGTAGAATACTAAATAAATTAATAAAAATAAAATTATCAAAACAAAATTAAAATTTATAAAAAAACAACGTAACCGAAAATCGTGACGATTTTTTTAAATTTTATGCTGCTTTAAAATATCTCTCATACGCCGATAAAGAAGTTTTACTTCAATAAAAAAACAATAAAAACTGATCCCTCCATGTGTTATCCAGTGGGTTGTCCAGTTTTATCCAGCAATGTTAGTAAGAAAGAAAATTTTAAGAACCTCAGCTCCGAACGAAATGAAAATTTTCTTCTTATTTTTTATGTAGCTCGCTAACACGTTTGGCATTGAACCTCACAACTTTTTTCAATAGTTACAAATATCCCTAGATACCATGTCAACCGTTTTTTCTACAAACAGATACATCCAGAATGTCATTATTATGTCATTATTTATTTTCTACAATTATCCTTTTATATTTTTATTTAATTTATTGATTTATTTTCTCGTAAAATATTTAACGAAAAAAATAGAAACCAATTTTCTTTTCAATCATGAAAATCTTCATTTTCCATTTTTTTTTAATTTTTTTATTATTACTTCAAAAGCTCATGAATTATAATTGTTATAATTATTTTTTATTTATATTATGTTGATTGTGTTATTGTTGTTTAGGTTGCTTTTTTGGTTTATAATTAAAGTTGTTATTGGGAACCATAAAGTTTAGTGAGTTGAAAAATTATAACAGATAAAGTTGTGTGATTATTGAATAAGAAGAAATGAGATTGAAGGTTAAGTGGTTGAAAGTTATATGAATTTATTTTTATTTATTTTTAGGGTAAACCAAACGTTTTTATGTAAAATTTATTTAAATATTTTGAATGTTTAATTTTTCCCGAAATGGGTCATGGAGTTTGAAGGAAATGAAAATGTGTTACAAGTTGTCTATTTTTTGCTGAGATTAAAAAAAATGAATTAAAATAAATTTTCAACGCAAATATGGTAAAATGTAACATTTTTGTACAGTTAAATTTACAGCAAGTAAGCATTAATTATTCACATACAATATGGATCCTAAATAAAACAGAGGACCACGATTCAACTATTATTTTTTTTTTTGATTTGAAATATCACGATTCAACTGCAATTTTTATTTTATTTTATTTAAAATGATTGCATGCATTTTACGAGTATTATTCATTTTAAATATTTCCTTATGGAAAAACATGAATCTAGATGATATTGCTAAAATTGTTTATTTCATAAACAGACAACGCATGTTTTAAACGTAAAACCTGAAATCATACAGAAAAATTCGAGATAAATAGAATAAAATACTGACAATAATAATTTTAAAATTTTAAACAGCAGTTTCATATTTGATTCAGATTTATTGGTCTACCACTGGATACTGACATTTTTTTCGAATGCTTTTCTATTTTCGGTTCCTTCTTGAATTGCTTGTAAATCATGAATCATATTCTACATACAACGAATTGCTATGAGTTTTTTTTTGTTTAAAACTGAAACGTAAACAAAAATTTTTGTGGTAAAGAAAATATTTATAAACCAGAAACATTTTGGATTGACCTAATAAAAATTAGCCTTGGCAAATTATCTAAAATCAAAGGATATCAAAGGATAGCGTGTCTGCCAAAGGATTCGAATCATGAAACTGTTGAGATTCTCACAAAAAATCCCAAATAATTCAAAACTGAAAATATGGAGGGGCTGAAATCTCACAGCTCTGAGATATCAAAACTTCGGTCTGGGTTAAGGATTTTGATATAGTTTTCGGCAAAAAACTTTTATGAGGACATGGTTTTTAGTTTTGGGCAGCGATGTATATCAAACATAACTCTTTGTTACAGTACAAGTATTTTTATTAGTCTCTGTTTAGAAATTTATTACAAAACTAACACGAAACATCATTTTTAAAAATTCTAAAAATATTCCAAAAATTATTACAAAATCAAAAATACAAACTTTTTTAAAATTCCAAAAATTGTCGTAAAAAATGTCGTAGCCTGGTGATCGATGACGCAGTTATGTAAAATCCCTGATTTAGACATGCACTACTTTTGCGTACGCAGCAGATTCGCATTCGCGTAACTTTTCATAGGCGTTTTCATTCTGTCCTGTACACATGGTCTTATACTCAATTCATGGTCTTCATTTACTATAGTTTCCGCCACACAAATTTAGTATCCGTGAAATAGTTGTGTAATCTTGTCCCAGTGTAGTTTCCTTTGCCCAATTTTATAAGGTTGGTCGCGGTAAAATTGTTAGAAAAACGGTTGTGTATTGTCATTGATCCATAATCATGTTATTTACGTATATAATACGTTCAATTGGTTCATAAACAATATCTTTCTTTGAGGTCTTTTCCAATTTCTATTGCAAGCTTAATGGATAAAATTAATTAACGATATAACGAAAATAGAATTTCACACAAAAACTACCTTAGCGATTCGTTTTTATTACCGATTATAAATAGCAGAAAACAGCTAGCCTCGCTCTCTTATGTTTGGTGAATTTCGATTCGTAATTATCAGAGAGCCACGGAATTTAGTCTTGAATTCACGTTTCGTTTTGTTTGTGCTTTAAAACAACAATTTTAAGTAGTGAAATTTTAATAAGTACAATTGTTTTTGGTGCTATTAACTAAATTAGAGAATTGTCATCTTAGTTTAATATAAAAGAACACCTTAAAACAAAAAAAAATATATTTATATGTTTGTGCTGCATGTCTCGTATAATTTATATTCCTTTTACTTTATATTCCTTTTACGTGTGAATGATTTTGGAGGTATGAGTGTGTTTGTGGGTCCGATAGTTGTTGTAGCAGTGCCAACGGGAATGTGGTATAAATCTAGTGCAACAAGTATTCATTAATAATCGCTTAAAAACATGTGTAAAGAGAGAAGTGAAACGTCTAGAAAGATGAACTTGCATCCCGTAAATAACTCATTCCGTTCGATATATTTTTTTTGTTTGAATTTTAGAAAATAAAAGTGTAAAAAGGCCGGTATATACAGCTATTCCGACACTATACAGTGTAATAAAAAAAAACAAAAAGAAGAATTTTTTTTTGGATGAACGGCATTCATATTTGGTGAAAATAATGTAATCAAAAAACAAAAAGAAAGAACTTCCGATATAAAAAAATAAAAAAAAGGAGAAAATAAAAATTTAACCCGTACGATAAGTATTAGGGTTCCGTTTTGTATACGGAACACTATTGGTGAGAGTAAAACGAGTTTTTCACATTATATCGATTATCTCGTAAACTATAAATGCTATGGACTTGAAATTTGAGGTGCGTATAAAACTAATCTGCTCACATAACGTAACATGACGGATACAAATAAAACTAAAGTGGTTTTCGTTGTGTTTACAGAGGTGCGATGTGAGACCCTTAGGAAAATACATTTTTTTATAGATTCAAGTAGGGTATCATATGAAAGGGCTTCATTTCAGTATGCCTTAAAAATTTATTTTAGAATTTTACACCTCACCATTGTTTGTATAATTTGGAATAATGACGTTTTTTTCGTATTTTTTTACCTCAATTAGCTCCGAACCTAACTGATCGAAAATTTTCAAATGTATTTGGAATGATAGAAAAATTAGTACGTTTTTAATAAAAAATATAAAAAAGTGTCATATTCTCATACTTAGATTTATTAAGGGGGTGGAAATGAGGAGGGGTAAAATCACTATTTAAAATGGGGTCAAGTGGGGTGTCATTTGAAAGAGGACTTTATTTAAAAAACATAGCAAGTTTTTTTAGAATTTTGCGATGCACAGTTTTTGAGTTATTTTCAAAAAAGTGCAACTTTCAGACCGTTACCCCCCCCCCCCCCCCACCCCTACGTTTCGACACTGATTGACAGAAAAATTTGAAAAAATTCACAGAGCTAGGAAATTTAGTAAATTTTGTATGAAAATTATAGCGAGGTCTCAAATAATTATATTTCTGTGTGTTTAGGGAAGTGGTGTAAAGAGGGTAAAAAAAAATTTTTTTGACCCAATCGAGTGGGATATCATTTGAAAGAACACTTAATTTAAAATTTTTTGCATTTTTTTTAGAATTTTGCGGTGCACAGTTTTTGAGTTATGGGCAAAAAAGTGCAAAATTCAGACCGTTCCCCTCTACGATTCGACACTGATTGACAGAAAAATTTGAAAAAATTCAGAGCTAGGAAATTCTGTAAATTTTGTATGAAAATTATAAAGAGGTCTCAAATAATTATATTTCAGTGCGTTTAGGGAACCGGGGTAAAGAGGGTAAAAGAAAATCTTTTTGGACCCAAGCGAGTGAGATGTCATTTAGAAGAGCACCTAATTTATAAATCATTGCAATTTTTTTTAGAATTTTGTAATGTAAAGTTTTTGAGTTATTATCAAAAAAGTGCAAATTTCAGATCGTTTCGCTCCCTACGTTTCGACGATGATTGACAGAAAAATTTGAAAAAATTCGCAGAGACAGGATAATTTGTAAATTTTGAATGAAAATAATAGCAAAGTCTCAAATAACTATATTTCTTTGTGTTTAGGGGATGGGTGTAAGGAGAGTAAAAAAACCACTTTTGACCCAAGCGAATCGGGTGTCATATGAAGGAGCACTTAATTTAAGAAACATTACAATTTTTTTAGAACTTAGCGGTGCACAGTTTTTGTGTTATTGAAAAAAAATATTTTTAGTATGTAGCCTCTCCACCCCCCCTAAATTTTAACATTTGATTAACCGAAAAAATAATCAAATTTAAACCATTTACAAGCTGGTGAATCTTTCTTGAGTTACCATAAACATCTATGGATGAGATTTAACCTAATGTAACATTCTTTGAGTTATTTTTGATCAATGTGGATTTGATTGTAATTTACTATTGACATTTACGAATAAACATTAATTATTTTGTTATGCGTCTATGGTCTGGAAATATAAGGACATTGCAACACAACTTTTTGTCAATAGTTTTTGATATTGTGTTCTTTTACATTCACGAAACCCTTGACGAGCGAATTTTATTCGCACTTGTCTGACTTTTTAATACTGGATTGGTGTCAGCAAGTATTTTATGTGAAATTTTAATGTATGTTCTGTTCCCACAAATAATGCATCTTTGTTCTCCACCATTGCGTATTATTGTCTTTCAATCGATTTTTCTGTCATAACTAATGCAAATCTGAAACCAACCAAAGTGGTGTTAAAGGAAGTAAAATTGGATAAGACTGCAACTTCATCATCTTCTACAACTACTAATAATACTATAGCAAGTGGCGGTAGCGGTGGAAGCTGTAGGAGTAGTGGCAATGCTACCAGTGGTTTAGATCATTTAAGAGCATCATCCGACCTTAATTCTCATATAAAAGCAATGCAATTTTCAAAATGGTTTGCTTATGGCGACGCCTTCATTCTGTTTTTACCGATAACTTTGGAATAGATTTCAATTCTGCTCCATCATTACTAAATTTTATTTGTTGTGAATGGAAACCTATTGATTATATTAGCAAAAACAAAATTATAAATTGTATTTAAAGGAACGGGTTCGAATGAACGAATTCTTATGTCATCTGATTTAATAAAAACAAATAACGTAGAATATTCTTTTTTTCGTTCATCAAAGTATCTACCTATGATAAAAATAAATTAACAGAAGGTCTAACGAAATTAAATTATAACGAAGATAATTATGATGATGCTGTAGTTAAACCAAACGATTTGCCACTGAAATAATGAAATGTTGTTTTTGTTTTTTTTTTATAATGATGACGTAAATAATCATAAATTAATAATGAAAATGAAGAAAAATTTTATGGAATTTATATATGCTTTATTGACCATCCAAAATAAGTAATATCAAAATTTTTATTTGATCGTTCTGCACTGATAATGGATTGTTTCAAGTGTGTATGAATGAGGGGATGAATATAGGTGCGTATGTGTGAGTACGTGAGGTGCGATAGTGTATGATCGTGTATGAATGTGGGGTTGGATGCGGAGATCGTGGTTCTTTCGCCAAAAGGGTCGCCAGAGTCTCATTCTTTCACTTGCTTTTTTTTCATTTCCGTATTTATCATGTATTTCGCGTACAATCTGATCATTTGTGCTGAAGTAGCAGGATTTATTACTCGATCCCCAATGATTGAAGCTAGTCAAAGGGCTATATAAGCCTCATCCAGATACGCGACCTGCTATGCGACTTCGTTGATTCCAACGAAGAAGCGCTTTATTACAAATATTTCAAAAACTATAACAAATTCAAAAATTTCCATGTCCAATTTCTTTTTCAATTACATTTACGTTATATGTTTTCTCCAAAAAAATGGCTACAAAAATAAATGAAATCATTTTTTGACACACTTGACATTATTTTTTGACAAACTTATAATGCCATAATTCTCTATAATAATAATAAAATTTCATTTCATACAAACAATTTTATTTTTTTCCAAAAAATTGGGTAAAAAAATTAATAAAAATCTTTCGTTTGACACACTTGACAACATTTTTTTGACAAACTTATAATGCAATAATAAAATAAAATATGACGTAAAAGTAAACGTAACGTAAAATAAAAACATGACGTAAATGTAGTTTAAAATGAAATTGGACATGGAAATTTTTGAATTTGTTATAGTTTTTGAAATATTTTTGGAATTTTGAAAAAGTTTATATTTTTGATTTTGTAATAATTTTTGCAATATTTTTAGAATTTTGGAAAAAGTTTGAATTTTTAAGAATTTTTGAAATATTGTTGAAATTTAGAAAAAATGTTATTCTAATTTTTGGAATTTTGAAAAAGTTTGATTTTATTTAATTTAACAATATTTTTGGAATTTTGATTATAATTTTCCGGCAATGTATTGATGTTTCGTTTTAGTTTTGTATTAAATTTCTAAACAGAGACTAATAAAAAATACTTGTACTTTAACAAAAAGTTATGTTAGATATACATCGCTGCCCAAAACTAAAAATCGTGTCCTCATAAAAGTTTTTTGCCAAAAACTATATCAAAATCCTTAACCCAAACCGAAGTCTTGATATCTCAGAGATGTGAGATTTCAGCCCCTCCATATTTTTCCTATTGAAATAACAATGCTAAAAGTGAAATAACAATGCCTAATAGTACGAGATCCGGCTGCAGGATTAGTGCGCTCATCGATTTTTTCATAAAACCAAATTTTTATGTATATTTATAATTAGGAGAATATATATCTACCAGGTTGCCTATCAAAATTTGGCCGCCACTATTTTTAATTAAATTATTTTTAATTGATTTTTGGGAAAAAATTTCGTTCAATTGTTTTTTAAATAAAATGTCGTCTACATCACGGCAAATTGTATAAAGATTCTAAAAAATCACGGTTGCCGTTGCGCACCTGGCCGCACCTCTTCGCAGCCAGGCGTAAACAGTTATGGTTTCGATACATTTATACGTTCATAACGTACATTGATTAATTCTATATCAAATTAAAGCTAATTTTTTCCTTTTTATTATTATATATGGTTGCCTAATTAAATCCGGCCGCAAATAAGGGTTGCTGGCTGTTAAATATGATAAATATTTAAGGTAGAGTGAAAGAGAGTTAAATCAATATTAATTTTTTGAGAACATTCCTAGTCTATCCCCTCAAATAAATTAGCGTTGCTATTTTTGATCGAAGTTGTGCAAGGTCGCAGAAGCGAGTGAAAAAAAAAAAATCCAAAATCAAATCAAGTTACTAGTAAAAACTCAAAGGGGGGACCAAGGTATTTTTTTCAATTTTAAAATTTTAGTGTGTGATAAAATATAAATAAATAATAAATAAAAATAAGGAAAAAAAGAAAAAGAAAAAAAAACTAAAAAAAAACCAAAGGGGGGACCAAGGTAAAATTGAAAGTTTGATCCCTTATAACTTTTGACCCCCTCATTTCTGCAAATTTTTTTTTTTCATAATTCTAAATCTAAAATCTATCTAAATCTAAATCTAAATTTTTTTTTTCATAATTCTAAATCTATAATCTTTTCCATAATTCTAAATCTAAAAAAAACGCAAATTTATTTGGGGGGATAAACTAGGATTGTACCATTTTTTGTTGTAATTTTTAAATTTGTCATTTTGAAAAGGAAGACAATTTTTTTGGAGTGTTTATTAAGTCGTCTCTATTACTCCCCGGTGGTTGAGAACACTTACATTCGACGCATTCGCAATGGCTTAAAAGCGTCGTACAGCTGGCAATCGCTATCCTCGTCTGACAAATGATGTTACGCGCTAACTCTTCACTCTACCTTAAATATTTATCATCTTGAACAGCCAGCAACCCTTATTTGCGGCCGGATTTAATTAGGCAACCATATATGAAAAAAATAAATAGAATAATAGCAAAAAAATAGCTTCAATTTGATATAGAATTAATCAATGTACTAGGTCATTCAATAAGTCCGTAGGATGACACATAGATCGAAAAATAATTTAATTAAAAATAGTGGCGGCCAAATTTTGATAGGTAACCTGGTAGATATATATTCTCCTAATTATAAATATACATAAAATTTGGTTTTAGCAAAAAATCGATGAGCTCACTAGTCCTGCAGCCGGATCTTAGCATATAAAGTTATTGTATTACTATTATTTCGATAAACTACTTTCATAGAATAATTTTCGAAAAAATATTTTACTATCTTGTGTAAATATATGTATTTTTATTTATGCAAATAATACAGAATCTTACTCGTACAAAAAATCTTGTATGCAATTCAGGCATAAAGTATCTTTTTTGCTTTCGAGTTATTGTTTCTCTCGGCTAACGCCTCGAGCAACAGTTTCACTCTCAAGTGGAAAAGACATGCTTTATGCCCTTAACACATAAATAGCTATTATTTAACCTCTCCACTCCCATCTGGATTGATTTCAGCAAAGAAATATAATTATTTGAGACTTCCTTATAATTTTCATTCAAAATTTACCAAGCTTCTTATGAATTTTTTTAAATTTTTCTGGCAATCGGCGTCGACACGTAGCAAGGGTGGATGGGGCTTCGCTCTGAAATTTGCAATTTTTTCATTTTTCTATCATTCCAACTATATTTTAAGATTTTTGACCATTTGGTTCGGAGCTAATTTAGGTAAGAAAACATAAAGAAAACGCAACTATTCAAAATTATACTAAAAATAGTGAAGTGTAAGATTCCAAAATAAATTTTTAATGTATATTGAAGTGGAGTCGAATCATATGATACCCTACTTGACTTTATAAAAAGGCCTTACACCGTAGCCCTGTAAAACAGACGAAAACAACATTACTTTTATTGTCATCTTGAGTGGACAGATTAGTTTTATACGCACGCATATGAAATTTCAGGTCCATAGCTTTTATAATTTACGAGATATTTGATATAATAGGAAAAACACGTTTCATTCTCACCAATAGAGTTCGTTATAAAAAACGGAATCCTAAAAAGTGAACTGATGGAAAACAACAAAAAAAAAAAATTAAAAAGATGGAATGTACAACTTTGAAAAAAACGTACTACAAGCATTTGTCTCAATTTTCATCAAAATCCAATAACAGGACTCGAAGTTATTGAAGTTCTAAATAAACAATTGTTCGGGCGACTGAAAATACACGAACAAAGTAATATCCTTTCGTATAAATTTAAAGTCGTGCAATTTACCAGTTTATGTTGTTCTTTGGTCTAACTCATGGCACTGTAACAAATTGTGATTTTTATTCGTGAATAACTTCATGTCATTAAATAAACATTCAATATTTATCATGAAAATAATTGCTACAAATGACAGTACTTATTACTTTCACATGCGCTAACACTTATGATTTTCTAGATAAGCAACGTCTTGTTTGGAAGCTTCAATTATTTTTAACAAACGAAATACCCATTTACCGTTCCAAACAAAATCAAATATTACGAAGAAATAATATTAATAAAAAAAACACAAGAAAAAGCATAAACAAGCACTTAAAGACTTTTATAAAAAAATATATACATTTTCCGCAGTACATGTCCTTAATACACTAACATTTAAAAAACCAACAATAAAGGTACTAAAAATTGCTTGTATTTTTTTATAACATGATAAAAAGTCGAAATTCGTTTTTTTTTTGTTTCATTTTTTGTAATATTTATTCAGGTAAATTGTCCACATGGGAAATTTTTCTAAAATAAAATATTAATAAAACGACGAATGAGCAAACAATGTCGAGGTATAAAATAAAATACGAAAATAAATATAAAAGCTCCGATCCGAAAATCTATAAAAGAAAAGAAAAGCTAACAAAAATAAAGTAAAAGTTAACAAAAAAAAAAATAGGGAATTTATTTTTTGTTTCGTTTGTTTTATATGAAAAGGTAAATTTGGTGTTTGACGATGATGGTAAGGATGTTGTTGCTCATGATGGGATTGATGTTGATGATGATACGTATGACAAGTAATGAAATAAAATCAATAAATCAGAAAGAAAATATTTAATTTTTGTTTCAAAGCGATTGAGGCTATTTTTTCTTCAATGAAGGATTTGCCGTGTTTCTTATTTTAATGATTTTAATGATGTTGATATTAATTTTGAAAGGATGTTTGATTGGATTATTGACTTAATTTGTTTTTAGTATAATGTATTCGTAAAAATTATAGAACTTTTGTTGTGAAAAAAGAAACAAACAAACAATAATATAAAATAAATAGAAAGAATTTCAAAACTGATATTGTTCTAACATTTTCAAAGCTTGTAGGCATTATCGTTGTATATGTTGAGCTTAAAGTTGCCATTTTAGTTTGACTAACTTTTATTTGGATATTTTTATTACTTGTTAATCTTGATAGGTGGTCTCTGGTCTTTCAAGCAGGTATAAATGTCAGTTTTTGTTTTTGGTAAAACAATTTTTGTTTTACTTTGTTTAACCATGTAAAAACTATGACAACAGTTAGCCATGAATTAAAGTATTAAATGGATGGCACTTTATTTTCAGCATACTATATAATTGGAACTGGTTGTGAAGTCTGCAAAAAACGTTAGCATATCGTATTCTTTATTATTGCTTGTCGTTTAAAGAAAGTGCTATTACTATTAAATAATAAATATTTCATTCTTCCTGGTCCTTCGAGCCGGATCTTCAGATAGTAGTGTCTATTACTTCGGTCTGAAAGACCTAAGTATTACATTCATGAGCTCAAAGTGAAATTCTTACCCCCACTTTTTTTGACATTTCTCGACGTTTTAGGACCTCCTGATTCTAAAAGAGCAAAAAAAAAATGTATGTCTGTCTGTCGGCCGGCCATCCGGCCGGCCGTCATTACCTACGCTGCAGGGAAAACCACTGTAGGGATTTCAAAAATTTTTTTTCTAAAAATAGGTATACTCAAGGAACAGGTCCGAAAGGACGCTGTGTTCGATAACTGTACCGGAAGTGTGTCAAAAAAATCATTAAGTGTGTCAAAACAAGGAAATTTGCATATTTTTGGCTTAAAAAACGTTCATTTTAAGTGAGATCAAAAACTAGATTATTGCATTATAAGTTTGTCAAAAAAAAGTTGTCAAGTGTGTCAAAAGAAAGATTTTTATTTATTTTTTTACCTAATTTTTTGGAAAAAATATAAAATTAATTGTTTGTTTGAAATGAAGTTTTATTATTATTATTGAGAATTATGGCATTATAAGTTTGTCAAAAAAGTGTTGTCAAGTGTGTCAAAAGAAAGATTTTTATTTATTTTTTACCCAATTTTTTGGAAATAAAATAAATTGTTTGTTTGAAATGAAATTTTATTATTATTATTGAGAATTATGGCATTATAAGTTTGTCAAAAAATGTTGTCAAGTGTGTCAAAAGAAAGGTTTTTATTTATTTTTTACCCAATTTTTTTAGAAAAAAATAAAATTTATAGTTCGTATGACATGATATTTTATTATTATTATAGAGAATTATGGTATTATAAGTTTGTCAAAAAATAATGTCAAGTGTGTCAAAAAATGATTTCATTTAATTTTTTAGCCAATATTTTGGGAAAAAAAATGTAGCTGTTTTTATGACGTAAATGTAATTTAAAATGAAATTGGACATGGAAATTTTTGAATTTGTTGTAGTTTTTGAAATATTTTTGGAATTTTGAAAAAGTTTGTATTTTTGATTTTGTAATAATTTTTGCAATATTTTTAGAATTTCGGCGAAAGTTTTAATTTTGTAAGAATTTTTGAAATATTTTTAGAATTTTGAAAAATTTTTAATTTTTATTATTATTATAATTTTTGGACTTTTGAAAAAAGTTTCAATTTTTGATTTTGTAATAATTTTTGCAATATTTTTAGAATTTTTAAAAAAGTTTGGATTTTTAAAAATTTTTGAAATATTATTGGAATTTAGAAAATATTTAAATATTTGATTTTATTCTAATATTTGGAATATTTTTGGAATTTTGAAAAAGTTTGATTTTATTTAATTTAACAATATTTTTGGAATTTTGATTATAATTTTCCGGCAACGTATTGATGTTTCGTGTTAGTTTTGTAATAAATTTTTAAACAGAGATAAAAAACTTGTATTTCAACAAAGAGTTATGTTTGATGTACATCGCTGCCAAAAACTAGAAACCATGTCCTCATAAAAGTTTTTTGCCGAAAACTATATCAAAATCCTTAACCCAGACCGAAGTCTTGATATCTCAGAGCTGTGAGATTTCAGCCCCTCCATATTTTTTCAATGATGTAATGCTACGAATCAATAAAAAAACAGTGAAAAACGCTGAATATAATTTATCAGAAACACTTATTAAATTTGAAGTTATATGATGTGATATATTGATGTCTGATATGGTTGGTGGAGTTAAAGTTTTGATGATGGAAAGGTATTCGGACTTATGATACAACAAAGATAGAACATTAAAGCAAAATTCTAAGGACACTCGGTGATAATAGTTAGTGAGGATAGGACCTTAGGAAGTCAAAATAGTAACCAAAGGATTTAAAATGTTCGAAATGTTTGACATTTGTAATGTTTAATGATGATTGTTATGTTTCTGAAATTTTGTTTTCAAGAGTTGTGCAGTCTGCTCAACGTAGGTCAGATCGCAATAACCACAATACAGCTGGTAGATGACATTTGAATGTTCCAGCGTGGAGAAGGATGGTTGTCTTTAATATTAATGAAAAGGAATTAAAAAGTTGCAGGTCGTTTTTAGGGTTCCGTTTTTTATACGGAGCACTATTAGTGAGAGTAAAACGTGTTTTTCACATTATTTCGATTATCTCGATTACTATAAATCCAAAGCACCTAAAATTTGGCGTACGTATAAAAATAATTTGTCCACACAAAATGAGGAGTTGAAAAATAAATAAAATGGTTTTCGTTTGGTTAACAGGGCTACGATGTGAGACCTTTGAGAAAATTCAATTTTTTACAGATTCAAGTAGGGTATCATATAAAAGGGCTTCACTTCAGTATTTCTAAAACTGTATTTTAGAATTTTACACCCCACCATTTTTTGTGTAAATCTAAATAATAGCGTTTTCTGTCTGTTTTCTTTCCTTGATTAGCTCCGAGCCTAAGTAATCGAAAATCTTAAAAAGGATTTTGAATGATAGAAAAATTAGTAAGTTTTTAAAGAAAAATATAGTGAAGTACCATATACTAATAAGTATACTTATTAAGGGGGTGGATATGAGAAAGGGTAAATACACCATTTAAAACCCGGTCAAGTGGGGTGTTGTTTGAAAGAGCACCTAAATTAAGAAACATTACAATTTTTTTTAGAATTTTGCGATGCACCGTTTTTGAATTATTCTCAAAAAAGTGCAACAAAAAGTTGTCCCCCACCCCCCTATACGTTTTTTCGTTGATTGACATAAAAATTTGAAAAAATTCATAGAGATTAGAAATTTGATAAACCCTTAACGAAAAATATAGCGAAGCTTCAAGTGATTTGATTTCCATGTGTTTAGGGGATGGGAGTGGGGAAGGGTGGAAAAAATGTTTTTTGGCTCGCATGAGTGGGGTGTCGTTTGAAAGAGCACCAAAGTTAAAAACATGTAACGGTTCGCTTAGTCTGCACTGTAGGAAATAATTTTTCTTATAAAAAAATCAATGAAATGAAATATAATCTAGTTTCGCCCAGGGCTGGAAACCGGTTTTTGAAAACCAAAACCAAAACCGCAAAACCAGAAAACCACACAAAATCAGAAAAACCAAAACCGAAACCATAACCACATTCTAAAAATGATCAAAACCGGAACCAAAACCAAAACCAAAACCGAAACCAAATTTTAAAAATCATCAAACCAAAACCGAACCAAAAACCAAATTTTAAAATAAACGAAACCAAAATCAAATCTAAAAATTTAGTCAAGTTCAATAATATTATTAAAAAATTAAGACAACAATAAAATGCAACAACAAATACACCCGTGCTAAACACAGAGGTGGTAACTTTTTTTTTGTCAAAAATCAGTTACGAATCTAACATGATATAAAAATAGTCGATGGATATTTTTTTCATATAATCAAAACATTTATTTTCTTTTTTCATTAAAAAATTACTCTATAAAGATGTCGTATCTTAAAATTTGTCAATTACTATAACAATTAGCTGTATCTATCCGTTCCTAAGCCATTTCAGTCGTAACTTTACTGTCTTACAGTTATTATGCTGTCTTACAATAACTTTCCAACCCAAAATATGACTTCCCGATCAGTTGGATAGTACAAATGATTTAGTGATTATGTTTTTTAGTGTGATTTTTGTTAAAATTCCATGAATTTGGCTTTGGAAATTATTGTTGTTAGAAATAACATTTCGAATATAAATTTAAATTTCATGTTTTACATAGTAAACAAACCACGGTAGCAAGTTTGCCTTGTCATATCTTGAAATGCCCTAGGCGCTACGCAGAAATGAAACCCTTTCCCCTGGGCATGTAATGTATCTTAGATTAGCTCAACATTTTTTACTAAGCATTGGCATTGGCATTGTTAACAAATGTTGTAATTTTTAATCAATTCTCTGACGAATACTCAAACAAATATTTTTTAGCTATAAACCAAAACCGAAACCAAAACCAAATTTGGTGTTTAGAAAAACCAAAACCGAAACCAAAACCAAAACATGTTGCATATTAAAACCAAAACCGAAACCAAAACCAAGATTTATTGACTAGAAAAACCAATACCGAAACCAAAACCATAATTGGCCATTGAGAAAAACCAAAAACCAAAACATTACAAATAATTTATGGTTTCCAGCTAGAGTTACCAACTCTTGAAAACACGCGACCCGGAGATTTCATAATATAGGAAAATATAATTCACTAAAAATCGAATAAATAGTCTGTGCTTATTACTATTAAAATGAGTTTTTACTGCTTTTTCTCCATCATGCTTTATAATGAAATTAATACAGCATAACCTGCATTTTTCTGTAAACTCGTTAATTTTTTCGAGCCAATCCTTATAATTTTGATTTTTCAACCATTCGTTAAAAAAGTATATCATTCTGATCAGCGCTTGCCGACTAGATATACACTACCAAAAAAAGTGAACGCTTATAAACCAAAATTGGTCTACTGTTCTAGCGAAGCATAAAAAAACAAAAAACTTTCATAAACATATGTTTATTAGATTCAGGTTTAGTCAATCTTCTTCTCGCCGATACAAGTTTGTTATCCAATTCTAACTTGGTTAGAGTATAACAACAATAGTGATCAACTAGAGAAATAAATTGACTAAACTTTAATCTAATAAACATATGTTTATGAAAGTTTTTTGTTGTCTTATGCTTCGCTAGAACAGTAGACCAATTTTGGTTTACAAGCGTTCACTTTTTTTGGTAGTGTATCTAGTCGGCTAGCCCTGATCAGAATGATATACTTTTTTAAAGTTTAATAAAAAGTTCTTATCGGTTCGAAACTAGATCGATCGACAATTGTATGGATAGCAAAAAACTTCATAAATTGCACACCATATTTTGTTGGATTCAGTCTCATTATTCATGATGGGATAACTTCCATCGGAGGGATGTTATATCACAAATATTTCATTGAATTAATTGTAGATAATGTGTCGATAGACACAAGTGAAGATGGTCATCTTATTGCCGATAAAAGTTTGTTATCCAATTCTAATGACGAGTAAAACGGGGAAACACATGAAAGTTTTTTATTTTTTATGCTTCGCTAGAACAGTAGACAAATTTTGGTTTATAGGCTTCCTTTTTTTTGGTAGTGTATCTAGTCGGCTAGCCCTGATGAGAATGATATACTTTTTTAAAGTTTAATAAAAATTTCTTATCGGTTTGAATCTAGATCGATCGACAATTGTATGGATAGCAAACAAATTTCATAAATTGCACACCATATTTTGTTGGATTCAGTCTTATTTGTCTTTGTTTTGTTTGGGATTATTTTCATTTGACTGATATTAATTTTGCATTATTTATAATTGTAAAGCATTTAATAGTAAAATTAACATACGCTCAGTTTTATCCGGCCAACTAATTAAATTCAAATTTCAAACCCATTCAAAATCAACAACAAAAAACGAAGTGAAACCCGTTATGCATGTCGCATATAGTGTCATAATGGCCACAAAATAAATAGAAAATGCGTACATTTTGTCACCACATCTGCCGTCACGCTATGATGGCACTATGATAGCAATATGCGGATGCACTTGGACGTCCCAGGGACAACATCCCATGACGCGCGTGAACGCATTGTGCTAGCATTGGGCAGACACAGTGTTTCTTGGGTAACCCAATATAGACATAAAACATCATGAGCTTATACGTAATATGGAAAAACAAAATATCCAACGAACCAACATAAATAACCAAAACAACTCATCGCAAAACTAAACTCGGTCGTTTTCTAATACACAGAGTTTCGTTTTTTTTTTGTTTTCAAACGGATTCTGTTTATTTGAATTGAAAGAAATTTTACATTTTTTTATTTTTTATGTAATTATTATTTCACCCGGAGATTTGTCTTCCAAACCCTGAGCCCGGAGATTTGCCGACAAACCCTGAGTCTCCGGGTGAAAAACACACAGTTGGTAACCCTATTTCCAGCCCTGGTTTCGCCTAAATGTCGTTAGTAAAATTTATTAGTACAAATTAATGACGATTAAACTTACTAATAGTCCCTGGGCCTTCACCTACATAATTTTGTGATTACCACATATTTTATACTTCGTGATGCGCCTGTCCTTGACTAGCCCGAAAACTTTTGTTCTGCGATTTTTTTCAAATCGGCCGCTTTTGCTTTCGGCAAGCTCCGAAAAATGCCGATTGCCCGGGATCTTGTAAATTTTTGTTTTTTTTAACTATGGGGGTTGGAAATTTGATTTAGAACACAAGGGTAACCTTGTCCGACAAAAATTTGTTTGCTATTGTCTAGTCCGACAACCAAAACATCCAAAATGTCAGTTGTCGGACTCGACAATAGCAAACACATTTTGGTCAGACAAGCTTACAATCGTATTCTAAAACAAATTTCCAACCTCCACAGTCAAAAAAAATCAATGTGATAGCAAATTTACAAGATCGCGGGCAATCGGCATTTTTCGGAGCTTGCCGAACGCAAAAGCGGCCGATTTGAGAAAAATCATAGAACAAATGTTTTCAGGCTCGTCAAGGACAGGCGCACCACGAAGTATAAAATATGTGGTAATCAAAAATTATGTAGGTGAAGGCCCAGGGACTATAATAAAAAAATTGTAATTCTTTGTTGATTTGAAAATATTGAAAACTTTTAAAAAAAATAAGAAATGTATTAGAGTAGTATTGGTACCATTTCCATAGCAGCGGATGCAATACGAATAAAGCGTAAACTGGATAACCAACGGCATAAACCACATGCAAGATATTTGAATTTGGACTTGAGTCGACAAGTCGAGTTAAAAATATATAATTGGGATAAGCAAGTAAAGCAGCAAAGAATAAAGACTTAAAGTTAAAATTAAATAAAAAATTAAAACAAAATTGTTGTGCTGCAAAAAATTTCTTTTATGGAAGATTTTTATTTTGGATTGAAAATAAAATCTGTTGCAATACACATTTCGTAAAGAATTGAGTACATTGCGTGGTGTGCATACAACCATAGTCGAATTTGGATTATTTGAATAATTTCGACAGCCAAGATACTCAACTTATATTGCTGAAACTAAAGAGATATAATATAAAAACAGCTGTTATATTTGGATTACTGATAAATAAATTATATGGACTACTTGGGACTTTCTTTTATATAGATATTTTATATGGATGCCGCAACACAACCACTACAAGCTGCGATTTAGTTAAGTTATAGTTAATTTCTTTATACTGTTTTTTTTTATTAATTAATAATCGAAATTATATGATTGATATTATGAAGTAATTTTCTTTTTTATTGTGTGGTGAAGTGAGAAATGTGTGGTGAGCAGCTGGTTGGTAAGTTATGAGCTTTATTTACGAGACACTCATAAATTTGTCATAGCAATACGTGGAACAAAGATTGAACTGGCCAAGCCACGAGTTATATCCCAATTTGTTTTGAAACGAGTGCCGCTTCCACGTGGCTATGCTACAAACATTACAATTTTTTTTAGAATTTTGCGATGCACAGTTTTTGAATTATTCTCAAAAAAGTGCAACAAAAAATTGATCCCTCCTATACGTTTCGTCGTTAATTGACAGAAAAATTTGAAAAAATTCATGGAGATAGGAAGTTTAATAAACCCTTAACGAAAAATATAGCGAAGCTTCAAGTGATTTTATTTCTATTTGTTTAGGGGATGGGAGTGGGGAAGGGTAAAAATATGTTTTTTGGCTCGCATGAGTGGGGTGTCGTTTGAAAGAGCACCAAAATTAAAAACATTAAAATTTTTTTTAGAATTTTGCGATGCACCGTTCTTGAATTATTCTCAAAAAAAAGCAACAAAAAGTTGCCCCCCCTATACGTTTCTTCGTTGATTGACAGAAAAATTTGAAAAAATTCATGGAGATAGGAAGTTTAATAAACCCTTAACGAAAAGTATAGCGAAGCTTCATGTGATTTTATTGCTATATGTTTAGGGGATGGGAGTGGGGAAGGGTGAAAAAAGGGTTTTTTGACTTGCATGAGTGGGGTGTCATTTGAAAGAGCACCAAAATTAAGAAACATTACAATTTTCTTAGATGTGCGATGCACAGTTTTTGAATTATTGTCTAAAAAATCCTATTTTTAGTGTTAACACCTCTCAACCCCTAAATTTCGTCATTGATTAACAGAATTGAGTTGTTCCTTAGCTACCATAAATAGCTATGGATAACATTTAACCTAAAGTAATATTTGTTATATGATTTCGATCAATTTAGATGAGATTGACATTTACTATTGATATTTACGATGCACCATTTATTTTTTATGTGTCTTACGAGTCTGGCAATATAAACCCTTTACAACACAACTTTATGTTAATTATTTTGATATTTTTTTCTTTACATTCACGGAACCCTTGACGAACGAATTTTATTTGCACTTGTCTGACTTTTTTTAATAAAAAAATTAACAGTCGACCAACTTAAAATAAATAATATTTTAATAGTTTGCCAAAACTTAATGAATTAAAATGAACTGTTACTTAATGGTGTGAACTTTAGCAGTTAAAAGAAACACACATAAGGGAGTTAGTTCAGAAGAAGTAGAACAAAGATATAAATCATCGTACTATATTAATTATTGGGTGGGTAGTTGATAAATACAACTACGAAAAGACCAGTGACATACTCGGGCGAAAGTCACTTATAAATATTGTGGATATCTAGAAGAAGAAGTCAACTATCACAACATCTTTAATGAAGTTTAACCTTTTTACTTCACCACAATTTTAAATTATGTGAAGTAATGCAATTTATCGAGAAAAAAAAATCTTACATGCCCCAAATTTTGTTTTTTCTTTTGCTTTGGACCATCCTCTATCTAAATAGCCAATAAAAATTTTGGTGTACGTCTTTGTATGGGTGGGTGGGTGTATGGGTGTGTGACCTTTCTGCATAGGATCTTGATGAAACTTTGGCAAATGATACAGTTTCACTCGAAAATGAAAGATCTGGATTAGGGTTTCTCATTTCCCGTAGAAATTCAAATCCCGGGAAGCCGGGACAAAAAATATTAAATTCCCGGGATCCCGGGAAATCCCGGAAAACGCTAAAAAGCTAGATTTTTCTAATTGGGTGGTAGAAAAATGTGTAAAATTACAACAGCACAAAAACGCGCTATTGATTTTTAAATTTCCATTATTTTTAATTAGAAAAACTTCAAAAATTAAATAAAAAAGAATACATAAAAACGAAACAAAAATAAATTCATAATAATAATTTTTAAATAATTTTTCAAAAAACTAGGTTGTCAATGGCGCCATCACTCAGTTTTGTCCGAATTTTCGTGACGAAACGTCCATTGAACCATCCGTCCAAGAGAACCATTAAACATAAATTAAGAGAAATGAAGCGCAAGTTTTAGGTAGATTTCTCAGAAAAATCTACCTATTTTAAGTTTGATTGGTTTTAATTTGTTGTGTTTATATGTGTCAAAAAAGCCATACAAAAAAACTATGATACCATATGTTTCCTAATTTTGAACGAAATTAATTACTACAGAGGGAAAAGAATTAAAAACTACTCGATTTTCGAGTGAGAAAACTTTTAATATCTTTGAAAAAAGTACAAAAATGTGTTAATAAAAATTAGCGGGATACCCAGGATCCCGGGATGAAATCCCGGGAAAACGGGATGAAAATTTGCTCCCGGGATCCCGGGGAAAACGGGATCCCGTTTGAGAAACCCTAATCTGGATTCATTTTAAATTTGGACAAAATGGCGGGGGGCCTTCCGAACACCTTTAAATTTAAATCTTCCATAACTTCTAATCCCGGCTTATGATTTTATGGAAACTTAAGGTTTTAGTACTGTTTCCAATATTTCTGCAAATCAACTTCCGGTTTGTCACTTCCGGTTAAAAAGTTTTTTCCTCAGGTGTTTATCCCTATAGTAGCCTAGAATTACCGATCGATTGTCATGAAACGTTAGTAAAAGCTTACAAGTAACATGAATAAAATTTTATCAGCTTTTGAGGTACGTTGGATAAAGGTAGGATTAAGGATAAAGGGTTGGGGGGTTCGAGGTCCACCAAGGGTGGTTTTTCCACTATGTTTTTTATGTTTGTTGGGAGGATACAACATTCGTTCGTGAATACATTTTGATGAAACTTTGGAAAATGATGCAAATACGTATGGCAAGGAACTGATTAGTTTTTAGCGATAGTGAACAAAGTGGTGCTGGGTCCGCCGAGCATCTTTTTTTTGGAAGCTTAATAACATCTGTATCTGATAATTGAATTGGATGAAACTTGGTACATACACATTTAGTACGGTTCACAACAGTTCTGCATCCCAACTTCCGGTTTGTCACTTCCGGTTAAATTTTTTTTTACTTTTTCTCGTACAACAGAATTTGTGTTTGTTGGGATACTACTGCTTGCTTTAATATTTTTATAAATAGAACTACGCGAAATCTACGACATTGGTTAGCTTTTAGTTAAAGTGTTTGATGGATATTACCTCATTATATATCTGGAACACTATGTTTATAGAGCTGAGGGTGAAATCATTGCGTCGCAATGTTTTTATATAATATTTTTCATTCTCCATGTTCTTTTTGAATTGTTTTCGTGTTCTTTTTGCAAGAATGATGTATTAATATTTAGAAGTTTGTAGAGATCTTCCTGGGCCAGAGGCCACATGTTGGATTCGTTTTTGGTTTACCAGAACAAATTTTGTGATGTCTTTCATTGATGAAGTTGTTTTGATTTGCTGTTTTGTGCAACTTATTTAACTTATTTAATATTTGTTCTGACACTATTAAAAAATTACATGTCGAATTTAATATAATATAATAACATTAGCATGTCAAAATGTGAAATATACATAAGATTGTTGGCCTAAAAATATTTTGAATTATTTATAAAATTTCTGGTTGATTTAATAACTGTTTTGTTTGCAAACCCTGAATTCAAACAATTATTATTCTTTCGATCTCGAATCTAAATTGTAATAAAGTGTAATTCAAACTTCGTAATTGAGAGTCGAACCATTTTCCCACACGCATTAAATTTACCTAAACCGAAACTTTCATAATTATTTTCGTTTTTCCTTTAAACGTATAAGAAACTACTCAATCCGTAATCGTCATCTACAAAAGTTTCCGTTTAAAAATTATCATAAAATAGTTGTGTGCTATTTCACAATGTAATTTTTTATATTCAATTTGCCATTGTTAATCGCTATCAAATTATCATAAAACAGTTGTACATTATCATTAATTCGTAATCACGCTATTTCCTTATATAATTCTGACAATCGTTCCGTAATCAATTTTTTTTATAATTCTTTTTCATTTTTTTAATACAAGTTAGTTGTACAGATTCCTTAGTGGGTTTTCAGTTATTAAAATAAGCTACCATTTAATGCTACCATTCTTTTTACTATAAATAAATGCCACGAGATGTCATCGCTCTGTTAGTCGATTTTGTGTCCAATAAATCAATGGCTGTTGATATTTTTGACATTTATCACCGATCAAGTTATTTTGGGTGTGGTTTTGTGTTTCAATTTTTATTAAAGAGTTGATGGATTTAACAAAGAAACTCAATAATACTACCCAAAGAAATTGTTAAAAATAATTGGTGATAACCAACATCACAAAATTAGAAAGTGTGCTTTTAAATAAAAAAATTTGGAAATAAAAATCTTATTTGTTCGGATGTCAAGCGTCCATTTGAGTGACCATACTAATAATAGTGACAGCTACCATGGAATTATTGTCAATATCTCAGCATTTTTCATCTCTATATTTTTTTTGGTTGGTCAGCTATTTGAATAAATCTCATTATTCATTGAAAAATCTAATTTTGAAATTAAGTCTAAGGATTTGTACCAATCAAACGCACAACCGTAAATAAAATAACGTATTCCATTAACATAAATTTACATCTCAAAAGTAAACCCAAAACCCAGTTAATTTATATTCAAGAATAATAAATTATTCAATATTGAATGTCATAGAAAAGTTTACAAAACAGTAACTCTTATAATAAATAAAGTGTTATGAGCAATAAACGAAGAAAGCTCATTATTATTCATTGAACTGTTACTTCTACAATTTTATCTTAATAAACATAAACTTTTTTTATTTTGTTTATTAATCAAGATTGATTATCCTCTAACTCTTCATATTGATTCCCAATTCAAACATTTATTTCCTATAAACTATGATGGATTTCCATTTCCTTCCAGTTGTTTTTATCTTTTTTTTATATCATGATAATCATTAACATAATGACGATCATTGTCAAATATAAAAAAACCTTGGTTAGAGCTTTTACTTATAATAAGACAAATAATAATTCTGAAACACAAATAAAAAAAAATAAGTGCATGCATAGGGAATTATTTTTATCAATAATTATATGTTGCCAGTTATATCAATAGTTGTCTTTGATTATCTATAACGAATTCGCTTGAAGCTTCCAATTTTTGAATTAAGCTAATACAAATAAATAATTTGGAAGGGAAATCAAATATAACTGTAATTTGATTGATTTTTTTTTATTATTACTATTTATTCGATTTTATTTTTATTTGTTTGGCATAAATAATAATAATAATATAGTTATGATGTTAGGGTTGAATATTATTTCAACCTTCAGAATGATTTTTGGAAAAATAAATTCGTGCTTGGAAAACATTATAATGATTTCTAATAGTCATTGAACAAGATGAGTTTGCAGATATTTAATAGGAAAATGTTTGTTCTTCTATGATTTAAATTAATGTTGTTATATATTAGAAGAAATTGGTTTTGGTGATAACTTTGATTACATTATATAAAACATGGGTTGTTTATTTTGAAAACAAAATTTAAAATATTTCACCTACTCATTGTAATTTTTTTATTGTTGTGTTAAAAGCACAAATCGTAATAAGATTGACGTATTCTGGTTGAATAGAAGAATTTTAGAATATTAATGTTAATCCAACAAAAGATTGTATTGTACAGCTTGGATAGCTGTCGAACTTAACAAAGGAGTGTTGTAAAACAAACATAAAACTAAAATGTCACAGTTGTTGTTAAACTTTTTTTGAATAAACACTTAAATGTTCTAGCTAAATTCATGCTGTGTATCCCCGCTTTTTTCAAAAGTTGTTATATTAAAATATAGGTCACAAGAAATCTTAATTCAAAAACGTCAAATTTAATGTTTCTGAAAAGCATTTTATTGTTGTCTAAACAAAAGCCTTCCAACTTTCATTAGATAAACATTTTCAATAGGCTCTTCAAGAAAGTCATTTATTTTGTATAAACAAACACCAAGAAGCATATTATTAAAAAACTTTAGTTTCATCAGAATAAGATTCAATGAGAAAAATCATGGCATTTCAAGCACAATTTTTTTTTTTTCGTATTCAAAATCTAATAAAAGACATTGACATAAACATAAAGAAATTGAAAATTTGAACAATGTAAAAAGTTTAAATAAGAAAGGGAGAATTAAATGGACAAAATACAATAAAGAAAACTAATTCAAAATGCTTTTAAATAAAACAAAAAAGATAACAATGTTTGAGAATAGGTCGGTTGACAAACAACAAACTCAACGAAGCAGATATACTTCAGTAGATATCCAAAAGACAGATTAAGGGCCTCCTTCATAGTACATTGCTATTTACATTTAAAAATTTAAAATTCGAACTTAAAATTATTCTCGTAATCGAAAGATGTAAATTTTATCATTAAAACCGAGAAATAATTTTAATTTTAAATTATAATATACGAAATATATGTACACGTTTTAAACACAAGAATGTTCTAGACATTTTTTTTGACGATATTATGGTGTTCAACTTCTTTTCGTTAAATTATGTTTTTAGAAGTTCATTTATTTTTATTTTATAAAGTTCAAGCCTCAAAAATATCTTCAGGCAAATAATTTTTCTTGATAGTACGACATCATTTAACAGATTATATGAAAGCTGTATCAAAAAATAAAAAGCAACAGAACAAAATTTTGGTTGATGATGAATTTTCTAGATATTTGATTTAAAATTCAATTTGCAAAATGTAATTACACACACGTGAGCAACATTCAGATATACATTACACATCATACATCATACATCATGCATCATACATCATACATCATACATCATGCATCATGCATCATGCATCATACATCATACATCATACATCATACATCATACATCATACATCAAACATCACACATCATACATCATACATCATACATCATACATCATACATCATACATCATACATCATACATCATACATCATACATCATACATCATACATCATACATCATACATCATGCATCATACATCATACATCATGCATCAAACATCATACATCATACATCATACGCCATACATTATACATCTTACATCATACATCATACATCATACATCATACATCATACATCATACATCATACATCATACATCATACATCATACATCATACATCATACATCATACATCATACATCATACATCATACATCATACATCATACATCATACATCATACATCATACATCATACATCATACATCATACATCATACATCATACATCATACATCATACATCATACATCATACATCATACATCATACATCATACATCATACATCATACATCATACATCATACATCATACATCATACATAATACATCATACATCATACATCATACATCATACATCATACATCATACATCATACATCATTCATAGCGATGTTTGTCGACACATCATTTATTGTTGTTCACTCTGACGCATACAAATAAAAGTCGGACAAGTACGAATATAACTCGCTCGCCGAGGGTGCCGGGTATATATTCTACGTATATTCGAGAATAGTTTTTCTCAAAACATAATTTTAGAAATAACTCAAAAACAGTGATTTGGGAGAAAACTCGTCAAAGCCAAAAATAATTTATTTTGAAAATTACCACCCCCAACCCCCAAACTTACAATTCCACCTTTAACCCCAAATAACATTTTAAATGATGAGCCGACCGCTATTAGACCAGAATCGATAATTTTTTAAACCAAAAATAATAATAGTAGGATGAAACCCATTGGAAAAGGAGGAGAATATTATAAAAATGAAAGAATAAATAATTTACAGCGATCTGTGGTCGGGAAGAGGAAGGGGGTGAGTGAAAAACTTCACGTTTTTGGTAATAACTCAAAAACTATAACCAGTCGATGATTTGAATTTTTTATTTTTTTTTTAAATGAATTGTTTTTATTAAAATTTGTTCTTAAAATATTTTAATCTTTTGCGATTTTTCTAAATCAAATTTGATTCCTTAAAAAAACTTTTGTTTTACTAAGTCCTTATCTATGTCTATAAAATACAGATAAATACAAATATTTGCAATTTTTTTGTTATCAGTGGGCGTGATGAAAAAAATTTCAAGTTGATAGCTCATAGCTCATAGTTGATGAGAAAATCGATTATGTAGAAGTTCGGACGGAAGCCGAAGTCTCACCAAAGCACGGAATCCTAATATGTTCACATGAACTCAAAATGTGAATAAGTACGTCATTACTACTCCCATAGCTACTTCCATCAATAAAAATTATTTTCAAATATTCCATTATTGAAAATAATATATTTTACATTTTTTTTTAAACCGTAAAGCTTAAAACTACATTTCCATACATTGTTATTTCAATTATTATATAAAATTATTTTTTAAAAAATTTCACAAAAAAATAATAAAAAAATTAATCCTATCGTTATCTCGTTTTTTTTTTGTTATAAAAAATAAAATCGTTATTTGTACATATTAGTACTTAATCGTATTCAAAATTATACAAAATAAAATTGACATAAAACTCCAAATGTTTGATTCTATAGAATTAAAAAGCAATTCAATGATTTTAGTGATTTTATGAGCATTGATGGAAAAACATAAAATTTTTTAATGAAAATAAAATTTATTAATAATAACATTTATTGGGTTTATTTTAAAATATTGAAAAAACTCACATATTTGGGTTATTAAATTATTTTTGGCTTTTTAGGGATTAAATTACATAAATAAATTCATATTAAAGCACATTTATGAGTGTAAGAAATTATAGTAAAATATAAAATTGCAAGCAAGATTCTCTCTGTTGTGATATAGAAAAGCAAATATATTCTGTTTTAACACTACCAACGTGGGGCTATACCACACCCTTAAAATGTCTCTAAGCTGGGTTCTGAGGCTTTGCGAGAATTTGAACTTGGTGAACGAGTTACTGTATTTTTATGTCTATGACATAAAAAAAGTTTAGCGTTTTTCTATTTCATAATTTTAGGGGTTTTTATTTTTCATTAATCTTTGACCTTTATTTGAATTATTTTCATTGAAGTTTATTGAAGTTAATAATAAAGAGAATTTTCGCTGATTTATCTCAGGCTTTATATACGTAAAAAAAGTAGTTGCTAAAACCAACACAAAAATAATATATATTTATATATATATATATATATATATATATATATATATATATATATATATATATATATATATATATATATATATATATATATATATATATATATATATATATATATATATATATATATATATATATATATATATATATATATATATATATATATATATATATATATATATATACATATATATATATATATATATATATATATATATATATATATATATATATATATATATATATATATATATATATATATATATATATATATATATATATATATATATATATATATATATATATATATATATATATATATATATATATATATATATATATATATATATATATATATATATATATATATATATATATATGAGCAATTTCACGAAGATTCAACATCGTTTTGACTTGACCCCTTTTAATTTTGATTATTTTTTGTTTATGGATAGTCTTGGATAAATAAAAAATACGAGTTCTCTTAGAATTTTTTTTTTCGACCAGGGGTCTTCACAGGGTGCCCCTCAATTTTTTGTTATTTTGTGATGTGAGTGCATTTTGACGAGCGATTGTAGAAAAACTACTGAATCGATTTTCATAAATGATATGTCGTTGAATAGGTATTAAAACAAAGTTTTTAAAAATGTACATTGTTAATTTTTTGAAATAATTTTTAACGGTGTAACATAAGAAAAAAACGGTGTAATTGAAAAAAAGATGGCATAGCCTCTTTTTTTTTTTTTTTAAACAAAATTGAAGCTTATTTTATATCTAACAACTTGTGAAAGTTTAGGACTAGCTATATTTTTTGTTTTAAAGATAAAATTCGTTGTGCATATGACTGTCGGGAATCAGTTTCTTTTGTTCTGCAGGAAAATTATAAAAATGGCGTTATAAACTAAGAGATATTTTTTTTATGTTAAATATCAAATATTTTATTATTAGATGAACTTTTTAAAATATTATAAAAATTATATATGTAGTACAATAAATAAAATAAATACAATTGTTAAAAATGATTTACTTATTTTACAAACAGAAGTATCTTTTGAATAGGAAAGCACTTCTGCAATTATTTTCTTTGTATTAGATGGCATAGAAAATGAAATGTTTATTTATCACTTTTAGTAATCACTTGTCACTCTTATAAAAAATAATTTGACAGTCTTGACTGCAGACAAAAAAGCCGTATAAACAACTAAATCTATTTAGGAACTTTTGACTGGAGAAGTATTATGTTCGTATTATGTTATTATGGAATCATAAAGTAAAGGATTGTTTTTCAACATTAAATTACAAATATTTTATTATTGAATAAACTTTTTAAAATATCATACAAATTATATATGTGAAAATATATAGTTATTAAAAATTATTTACTTGTTTTACATTCATAAGTTTCTTTTGAGTTGGAAAACATTTTTGCATTTATTGTCTTAGTATCTACTGGTACAAAAGAATGAAATTTTTGAGTTCCACTTATAGTAATCGCATTTTTATATCGATTTTGTAATTTTTCTTTTGTTAATTGATATTCATTTTTATCGGCGTATCCAAAGTTCATGGTAGATTCCCATTTTAAAGCCCATTCGAAAAGTTTTTTTGGTGTATCAATAATATTATCTTCGCTCGCCATACTATAACGGTGTGCAGCACGCTTCAGTGTACCACCAATTCCATCACAAGGTCCCTTTCCATGGCTGGTAGCATGAAAATGCCATTCAGCGTCAACCTTAAAGTCTTCTTTATGGTGGCATAAGTTAATTAGGTTATGTTTATTTTTGTATTGAGAAGGTGCACCGTCAGTGTTATAAATTATTTTTGTAATATTAGAATTTATATGCGTTTTGATCAATTCAATAAGTTTTGTAATGAAAAGATGGACTGTAGTACTGTTGTGATCGTTTATATCCGAAATGAGTATAAAACTTCGGTGCTGTATATATTCACTTGTGGCACTTTTAAAATAAATGACAAATGGATGAATAGAAGCTTGTGAATTATTATAATAATAGCCTTGAACCGCATTCTGAATTATGAAGCCGTAGTTTTCAGAAAAATCCCCTTGAACGAAGCACTCTCCTGCTTCTAAATTTTTTTTTTTTCCTCAATGAATGTAGATTGTTGTTTTGCTATAAAGTTTTGTGGTATCAAAATTTGTAAACGGTAAATAAATTTTTTCATAAATTCTCCTACAGTTTCTATTAAAGTATCCAAATTGCATCGATCAGTGGTATTCTATTGTTGATATTTGACTTGAAGGATTCCTTTAACGTCAAAATCATTTAGTAATTTTTCTTTCAGTTGTTGAAGTTTTTTTGAACATTCATTGCACTTTAAATTATGACAATCTTCTGTTAATTTACCACATGAAACAAATTCAATTAATGTTTTATAATTTTGGAAAGCAGCATCAGTAATCCAAGACATCTTAGAGTGTTGAATCATTAGTTTCATATTTTGATGTATGGTACACACGCACACATTATGAACTCCTTGGGATAATTTTATACATTCTTGTGGTCGAAGGGACGTGAATTTAGTAAATCCTATTTTCACATCAGGAAACTTATTTTTAAACTCCACATTAGCGAACATGAACGAATAAAGCCCGCCCGGAGAGACTCTGCCATAAATGTAAATGATAGCCTGAAAGTTTCCAATTGGGGTGACTGAAATATGTTCAATTTTAACTCAACCAAAACATGACTATTGATTGTTGCCAGATCAACGACCGAGTTTGCCAAAGATATTTCGATTATTATGTTTCGATTAAAATGTCGCAAAATTTTGCTGAACTTGACTGAAATTGCTTTTTAAAAAGTTCATTTAATAATAAAATATTTGATATTTAACATAAAAAAAAAATCTGAATCTAAAAATCGCCATTTTTATAATTTTCCTTCAGAACAAAAAAAACTGATTCCCGACAGTCATATGCACAACGAATTTTATTTCTAAAACAAAAAATGATGCTAGTCCTAAACTTTCACAAGTTGTTAGATATAAAATAAGCTTCAATTTTGTTTGAAAAAAAAAAAAAAAGAGGCTATGCCATCTTTTTTTCAATTACACCGTTTTTTTCTTATGTTACACCGTTAAAAATTATTTCAAAAAATTAACAGTGGTCATTTTTAAAAACTTTGTTTTAATACCTATTCAACGACATATCATATCATTACAATCGCTCGTCAAAATGCACTCACATCACAAAATAACAAAAAATTTAGGGGCACCCTGTGAAGACCCCTGGTCGAAAAAAAAATTCTAAGAGAACCTGTATTTTTTATTTATGAAAGACTATCTATAAACAAAAAATAATCAAAATTAAAAGGGGTCAAGTCAAAATTTCCCAAAAATTTGCTGAACTTGCGTGAAATTGCTCATATATATATATATATATATATATATATATATATATATATATATATATATATATATATATATATATATATATATATATATATATATATATATATATATATATATATATATATATATATATATATATATATATATATATATATATATATATAATATATATATATATATATATATATATATATATATATAGTATATACAGTGAAACCTCCCGAAAGCGACCACTTATGGGACTGTAAATTTCTGGTCATTTTACGGAGGTGGTCGGAATGAAGAAACTTCTCTGAATATTGACCAAAATTATATTTTCGGAGTTTGGTCGTTTTATAGAAGTTTTGGCAAATGGTAAATAAAACAAACGTCTTTTTCTCAACTAAATATGACTGAAAAATATTTTCTGTTTGAAGAATTGATGTTACCATTTGAGGACACTTATCAATTTTTTTTTAACAAAAAGTGCTGTATAATAGGGTTTAGAATATGTGTCACAACAACACACAGGTCTTAAAAGCCTAGGTCCCACAACAACTGGCGTTCCAAGGTGTTGATGAACGCTTTTTTTAAAACTCTGCGGGTTGAAACCACCTGAGACTAAGGGTTCTGGCAAACTATTCCATTTGTATGCAGTTCGGACAAAGAAATCTTTCTGCGATCTGACAATATGACATCGCGTGATCTCGACTGTTTCAATGGTTGCGGTAGCCGATTGCCGAGTGGAATGGGGGTAAGAATAAGTTTGAGGCATGATGCCGCTGATTTCATCTGAGCACTGTTGATGACGATATTTGTAAAAAACAACGAGGTCAGCAACAGTGCGACGATGGTGTAGGGAATCAAATTTTGATGTCAAAGCTCGATCACCCACAATTCGTATAGCCCGCTTTTGAACAGAGTCCAAGAGAGCCAAAATGGAAACAGAAGCAGCACCCCAAATATGACAACAGTATTCCATACAGAGACGACTATAGGACTTATAAACATGGAGCAATTGGTATGGAGTGAAAATTTTTTGCATCTATTTAGGAGGCCAAGTTTTTTAGACGCGCTTTTTGCCATCGCCATTACATGATCGTTCCAGAGTAGGTTATTTGAAACTGTGACACCCAATAAACGAATGTTTTTACATTCACCTATTGGTTCATCACACATACTGAATAAAATATCTTTGGGGAACTCGGTCTTTGATCTGGAAACAATCAACAGCTGTGTTTTGGTAGAGTTGAAATTGACCAGGTTTTGGTCACTCCAATCGGCGACTTTTTTTAGGTCTTAATTCACGTTTATGGCAGCGTCTCCCCGGGCGGGATTAATTCGTTCGTGCATTTTACCTTTTGAAGGTAGAGGCTCGAACGACTTGTGCAGAGTACTATCATCTGCAAAACTATTTATTGGTTTGCTTGTGAATTTCAACAATTCGTTGATATAAAACAAAAATAGGGTTGGGGACAATAATGAGCCTTGAGGTACACCAGTGTTAATTAGTTTAGACTCAGAAGAAAATCCGTCTAAGGAAACCGAAATGTATCGGTTGAATAGAAAATTTTGAATGAGCCTCACAACATTGGGATTAAAACCATACGCAACAAGCTTGTTGATTAAGTTGGCATGCCAGACTCGATAAAATGCCTTGGAGATGTCTAAAGCGATAACGTATGTTTCACCACTTTTATAGAACATGCTGTTCCAACAATGCGCTACATATTCAATAGATCGGTAGTTGATCTTTTGTTTCAAAAACCGTATTGGCAGTCGGATATTAAATGATTTTCTTCCAGAAATTTTAAAGTGTGTGTATTAATATTATGCTCGTAGACTTTGGATAGGACCGATAGTAAAGCTATTGGCCTATAATTTGATATATCGGATTTTGGTCCCTTCTTGGGGATGGGCTGGATATTTGCCAACTTCCAGCACGAGGGAAATATATCAGATTTGTAGGATTGGTAGAATATTTTAGTCAAAGTTGGTGCAAGTTCTTTGGAAAAGGTTTTTAAAATAATGGGTGGAATATTGTCCACTCCTGAGGCTTTGCTAATGTTTAACCCCTTCAAAAGTTTATCGACTACATTCTAAAAAAATATTTTTGGTCATATTAAGGGAGTTGATTTAATTCGCATAACTCCAAATACACTGGTCGCTAAACAGAATAGGGTGGTGGTCAGGTTAAAGATAATTTTTAGAACAAATTTGTATGGCTAATGTGTTGGGACTGTAAAAAAGTGGTCCATTTAAGGAGGTGGTCAGAATGAAGGGGTGGTCACATTAGGAGGTTTCACTGTATATATATATATATATATATATATATATATATATATACAAATATATATATATATATATATATATATATATATATATATATATATATATATATATATATATATATATATATATATATATATATATATATATATATATATATATATATATATATATATATATATATATATATATATATATATATATATATATATAAATAAATATAACAGATCCACGCGAAAGCGATCACTATTTGCGTTTTTTTGGATTCATAATTTTTTATTTAAATTTCACCATGCTTATTCGGTAGAATATAAAAAAAAATTAGGTCGTATTTTTTTTTGCTCCTCTCTCTCTCCGTTCTCTCGTGGTTCTCTCCTGAAAATTCAACGATTATGGCTGCAGGGTCAACTTTAAGAGTTTGTTAAAAATGAACGGCTTAACGGATTTTAACAATTTGTATCTCGTTTAGAAGATAATTAAATATACTTTAATATAAAAATAATTTTAAAAAATATTTTAGGACAAAGTATGGTCAGAATACTACAAGTAATTTTATTTTTTAAGTTTTTTATCAAAAGGGCCTCATCAAAATTTTTATTTTATTTATTTTTTAAATCTTCAATTTATTCTCTTTTGAACTAAAAATAAAAAAAAGTGACGTCAACGAACTGTTTGGCCAGGAAAAATCGTTAAAGTTAATTCGATTTTATTTTTCATTACACTATGTACTGGGTTATAATATTTTCAATTTGAAAGAAAGAGATTTAACCAAATCCATATATCTATTTCATTCCCTCCAGCAGTTTTTGTGAAAAGTTTATATACTTTTCTTTGACTTAGTTCTCAATAAATAGTTCAGAAAGAAGTAACATATTAAAATGCGTAATCATTGCTCCAATCCATTTAAATTAAATTAACATTCTAAAAAAGTAAAAACGTTTAAAGTTTCGGCCAAATTATTGGAACATGCCTAATTTTTACAACTTAAAATAGGTAGTGATAGTGAACTTTTAATAACTAAGAAAACAAAAATTCGAAAAGCTGCAATAGAAAATCAACCTGATCTAGGACCATCAACTTCACAATGTGAAGAAAAAGAAACAAATTCGACATGCTCTGAGTCAACAAATCGAAGTATAGATATAAATGAATTTGAATTTAAATTGAATAAATCCATAGGCAGTTTAAACGCAACTATTACTTAATAGAAAAAGTCCTATTTCAAACAGACGGTTAAGGAGTAAAACATATAAAAAGAGAAAATTGGAAACAGTAACGCAGGTCATTGCTTCAAAAATATTTCAACAGTCAAATGAAAGTGAAGAGAATGATGCAGGACAAATAATTCAGCAATTGAAAGATAAAATGCGAACAACAACCAGCAATTCAGAAAAATATTTGATTCTTACTGCTTTACCGATGTCATAGTCTATCCGAAAAATAGCATCAGAATTTAATGTATCACTTTATATGGCGAGAAGAAGTAACTTATTGATTAAAGAAAGAGGTGTTTTAGTGACTTCTTCAAAGAAATTAGGATCAATAACACTGAGTGAAGAAACAGTTAAAATAATACAATCTTTTTATTTGGACGATGAGAATAGTCGGGCTTATCCTGGTAAACGGAATTGCGTAAGAACTACTGCGAATAGTTTAACTATATCAAAGCACTGCAGACTTTTGCTTTTCAATTTAAAAGAAGGATTTCAAATTTTTAAAGAAAAATATCCTGAAATTAAAGTTGGTTTTTCTAAATTTGCAACGACACTACGCCCTAAAGAATGTATTTTAGCTTTGGATAGGAATGGTATATATTCTGTATGTGCTTGTATGTATCATCAAAATATAAAGTTAATCTTCCAACCCATGACAACACTTCATATATTTGATACATCCATTGACAACTACAAAGATTTATTGCTAAAAATATTATGCGTAATTCCAACTGCTATTTGAACCAAAAGTTAGTTGGTTAAATTAAATTATTTAAATTAAATTACTCAAACAATAGTCTTAGAGGTGTGAAAGCGAAAAGAAAGCTTGATAATATAGTGTAATAACCCAGTACATAGGTCATAGTTTAATGAAAAATAAAATCGAGTTAACTTTAATGATTTTTCCTGGCCAAACGGTTCGTTGACGTCACTTTTTTTATTTTTAGTTCAAAAGAGAATAAATTGAAGATTTGAAAAATAAATAAAATAAAAATTTTGATGAGGCTCTTTTGATAAAAAACTTAAAAAATAAAATTACTTGTAGTATTCCGACCATACTTTGTCCTAAAATATTTTTTTAAATTATTTGTATATTAAAGTATATTAAATTATCTTCCAATCGAAATATAAATCGTTAAAATCCGTTAAGCCGTTGATTTTTAACAAACTCTTAAAGTTGACCATGCAGCCATAATCGTTGAATTTGCAAGAGAGAACCACGAGAGAACGGAGAGAGAGAGGAGCAAAAAAAAAATACGACCTAATTTTTTTTTTATATTCTACCGAATAAGCATGGTGAAATTTAAATAAAAAATTATGAATCCAAAAAAACGCAAATAGTGATCGCTTTCGCGTGGATCTGTTATATTTATTTATATATATAAATATATATATATATATATATATATATATATATATATATATATATATATATATATATATATATATATATATATATATATATATATATATATATATATATATATATATATATATATATATATATATATATATATATATATATATATATATATATATATATATATATATATATATATATATATATATATATATATACTACTACTAAACTAAACCGTAGTTCATTTACTATTTAAACAAATCCAATGCATTATTAATGGTCAGTTCATTACCCAACTAAAACCGGAAAACTTTAAACTACAATAAATAATAATTTATTATTTACTCTCCAATAATAAATAACTCCATGCGTGACAGAATAATCCCTTACAATCTAAAGTAATAAATTATAGTATTAAAATAAAAATTCACATGACATGAAAACTGTAACAAACAATGTTAACTTTTCTAAAGGCGATTAGAAGTTAATATAACTTCCTTATCTAAATCAAACGAACGACAGATACAAAATACGTAACTCAATTACCATTAAAAAGAAAACTATGCGGAACATTAAATCAAAAATCATTATCCTTTAGGTTTAGCATATTCCTTTTATGGTTTTGCCTTTTTCCTGTTTCTGAAGACTATTGGGCTACACACCGGTAAGTATTGGGCTACACAAGTTATAAGTAAAATATATAAATATATTCAGAAAGAAATTTATTTTTTTGTTATTTATTCATTTGGTTAACTTCGCAATTTATGCTAACTTGGATTCTAACATAGCCACTAAGGTTTACCAAGCTTAAATATTCAAGGAAAAAACAAAACGAGAACTTATTTATCAATTAGAAAAATTATAATTGATTTTGAATTTCAACATGAAATTAATAGAACATTTTGTTATAGACATGTGATAAATGGTTAATTTTTAATGAGTGCGGTATCCGTCAAAGTAGACAATTGTCAAGCGTACGCGTTTTGTTTCTTATCACAACGCTGTTCTTTTAAATTCGCCCAATTTATTTACTGGATTTATAACTTGTCTAGAGTAATATTTTAAAACGTTTAAAACAATATACATATATGAAATGAGTGTGTTGAGTGGTTAGCAAACGGAACTTAAACTCGAGTTACTTCAATTCAACTTCCATCCAAGGTCAAAGTATTTTAAGCAAAACATTAACAAACATGAACACATAGGTTTTCCAATAAATATGGTCGATAGATTGAAAAACACTCTATGAAATTATCACCCAGGTATGATACACAAGCTTATTGATTAACTTGAATCTTCAAGTGAAACCCGATCATAAAATTTATTAAACTAAAAATTAAAATTAGCGTGTAATCGATAGCTTGTCTGCCTAAGGATTCGAGCCGGGCACTGCAAAGTAAAGTTCGAATTCATCCGAAACACGAAAAATGAAAAGTGGAGTTTTTTTCTCAGAAACTTCAAACAATACCTTTGAATTGAAAATATTCCAATTACTTCTTCACTTACTTGAGTTTAATTGATTTCAAAAATTCCAAATAGAATATTAAATTTGTTTCCTTTATTTTAGTTATTAATCTTCGAATGTGGCAACCACGCAAACATCAGACCCTGGTATTGACATGCAAGCTTAAGTGAGATATCACATACCACTGACAATAGCAGTGTGATATCAATATAAGTGTGTAACGATCAGCCCTATTTCGATTCCTGCTCTAAATTAATAATCAAAACCATCTAAAACAACAACTCATAAAACCAACTAATTATCTTGTTTCAGTTTTTACTTTGTATCAGGATAAGAGGAAAAAAGGCTGGAGCATCCAGGGAAACACTGCAAATCAATTTATTATTTTGTTTTTGACCTGCCTCAATACTAGAAATTGGGTCATACAAGTATATATATCCAATGTAGGGAGTTTGTGGTTGTGATTTTATTTTGTTTTTTTCTCATTCAACTGGAAATTTGATTTGAGAGATGTGATGAGAATGCTTAATAATGATTGGATGTAAGACTGATCAATGTATATTTTGAAAAGCAACAAAGATAGAAAATTCTCACTAGTAAAATATCGAGCAATCTGTTGCTCAAAGCTAATTATTAGATTCAAGAAGCCAATTATTAGATTCGTTATTAGATGAATTCTTAAGTCATTTATAAATTTTATTTTATATCGAAATCGAAAAATTAAATTATTTGTGGTTTAATTTTTGAAGTTTGTTATTTATTTATTTTTAATGTAATGAGTTTAATGCAAATATTCATAAATTTAATATAAATCAACAAGCAACCAAAAGAAAATCAATAGCAATATCATGATTTTCCAAATGTTGAACATAACTTTTCAGTGAAAAGTAATAAGAAGACGTTAAAGCAGCTCAAATTCAGAAAAAAATACATTTTTATTCGCCTACATATTAAAGTGTTACTTTATTACTGTGATTTGCGGCCTTAAAGTATCACTTTCAACTATTTATTTTGTTGTCATAGCTACGTTCAAAAAAGTAAAAAGCATTTGTATTGGTTTAAATTCTATGAAAAATAAAAATTTTTATCAAAGCAACCCTCAAATTCAAAATTTCATTATTCAATTAAAATAGTTGTTATCATTTGTTGTCATAGCTACAAAATAATTTGGAAAAAATAATAAATATTTTGTCAAAGGTTACTTGTTCCACATATTTTTATTTTAAAATTTATGAAAATTTATATTATTTTAGAATAAACAACTTTTCTTAAAATATTTTGCGAATAAAAAATAATATATGATGCACGGACGTTAGCTATTTTGGACTTAATGTGGGTGCAAATCTTTAGCCAAAATCTTTAGCTTTACGTCCTAGCATCATCATAATGTACTATTTGACGGCAGAAGCCGACAAGTTAGGCAGGAAAATTGCGTTTTCTCGGAACAATGTTGTGAACTGAGCAAGGGCTTAATTTAAAAAGGAATATGGGACGAGAGTGAGAAGGAATGGTCTGAAGACGGGAACAACGCCACGGGTCTAAGATAGTCCTAAGAATTAATTAGGGTATCATAGTAACCACAATCAATAATATTTTCAGAATTGAGTAGGACCAACTTAAATATACTGGTTTTTCTTATTTGACCCCTAGTTGGGCAATCTGATCAGGGCCTGATACAAAATGCCTTATTATCAATACAACTATAGCTATACAACTAAAACTATAGCTATGGAAGTCTATAAAATTGTGGCTACGATGCTTAAAATTTGGAGACGCTTACATGGAAATTCAATAAATACTGCTACACAACGTTTTCTGGCACTTGAACGCAAATTGAAAAAAAATCAACCAAAACGTGAACAATACAGCGAACAAATGCGAGAGTATCTCAACATGGGACATATGATAGAAATTCAACCTACTCGAGAAGAAATAGAAGAAAATAAACTGTTTTATTTGCCTCACCATTCCGTGATAAAAGAAACAAGTACAACTACAAAGGTACGAGCAAACCATTCAACCAACGCTTTGGGCTACTTTGATGCGGTTCAGAACTAACCGAATTGCAATAACTGCAGACATTGAGAGGATGTATCGACAAGTTAGTGTCGCTTAAGAAGATCTAGATTTTCAGCGAATCCTTTGGAGAGAAGATCCTAAAAAACAACTTCGCCACTACAAATTAACAAAAGTGACGTTCGGTCTCGCCTGTTCAGCTTTCTTAGCAATCCACAGTCTCCAACAGCTTGCTCATGATGATGGAAACAAAAACCTACAGCAGCATGTTCTAAGCGATTTTTATATCGATGACCTCCTATCCGGTGCAAGTGATGTCCAAAAGGCAGTTGAACTAAAATCAGAACTAATAAATCTTTTACAACAAGGAGGTTTTACGTTAAGAAAATGGCAATCAAATGTTGCATCTCCACCTCATCACGTCAACAATAAAACAATAATTACTCTTTGTAGTGATGACATTTCTTAAAAAATAATTTTTGGGATGCCTTCACTGATGTGCTTATTTTCAAAGTAAATCAAGAACGACATGGCCAAGTTACGAAACGTAAAATCATATCAGAATCTTCACGAGTTTTTGATCCGTTAGGATTTTTGTCTCCTTCAATCGTCTTGCTGAAAATATTATTTCAAAAACTGTGGTTCTTGAAAATCGATTGGAATGATAAATTGCCAGATGACTTTGAAAGTGAATACAGACGGATAAGAAATGAATTTAAATATTTTGAGCAAGTTAAAATGCCAAGATTTTCAGATAACTACAAGAATGTGCAACTACATGGCTTTGCTGATGCTAGTAAAGATGCTTATTGTGCTGTGATATATAGCAGGGTAACAGATTCCAATTGGGCAATTTCAATCAATCTATTAACGTCTAAGACCAAGGTGGCGCCTATAAAGTAAATTTCACTACCAAGATTGAAACTTTGTGCAGCACTTTTATTGTCAAAACTCACGGATAAGGTCAAAGAAACGATTGCTCCTTCAGTAAAATGCTATAGCTGGACAGATTCTACGATCGTTTTAGGTTGGCTGTCAACGTATCCGGCCAGATGGAAAATGGCGAATAGGACCAGTCCAATATTAGACAAATTTCCAAGGCACCATTGGAGACATGTCAAATCGACAGACAATCCAGCAGATCATGGTTCTAGGGAAATATATCCACAACGACTCGTAGTATTAAAACAATAATGGCAAGGTCCTGAATGGCTAAATCAACCTGAAGTAGTCTGGCCAACAATGCAGCCAAACTCCGATTTGAATCTACCGTTGAGTTGGAATCAACTAAAATAAATTTTTCGGTATATCAAACATACATTGAGAAGGATTGGATAAATGATATTTTTGAAAGAAGATCTAGGCTTCAAAAGGTTTTGCGAATAATACAATACGTTAAACGGTTTATTGGAAATATAAAACAAAGGGACATCAGAAAAAGAACGTACGGTGAACTGAATTCCAATGAGATTGAGAATGCCAGAATTACTTCTATCTTGTGGGTTCAAGCAAGTCAGTTTGGGGAGGAGATTAACAATTTGCAACGCAACAAAACAGTCACAAATGGGTCAACAATCTTGTCTCTAGCACCTTTTCTTGACTCTAATGGCATACTAAGCGTAGGAGGTCGGCTGTTCAACGAAGACTGCGAGTTTGACAATAAACACCCGATGATTATGCCATCAAAGCATATTTTTACCGAAAGAGCAATATGTGAGACGCACAACAAAAACTTACACGCAGGACCAACACTAACCACCCATTTAATCAGACAAATATGCTGGATTATTAATGTACGTGCAAGAATAAGATCGATTCTTAAAAACTGAGTAATGTGTGCTAGATATTCATGTAAGAAAAGCATTCAACTCATGGGAAACTTACCTGCAGAAAGAGTAACGCTAACGCGACCATTCACAAATTGCGGAATAGATTTTGCTGGCTTTTTATATTTTGCAAAAAAGAAAGGGAGAGGTGGAACAAATCCTGTCAAAGGATCTTTATGCATTGCGTGCATGCGTGATAATTGTATAGATTGGCATTTCATTCCATCTTCTTCTCCTCATTTTGTTGGAATTTGGGAATTTACCGTCAAATCAGTAAAGACACATTTATTGAAATCTACAAGGAACGTGAATTTGACATTTGAAGAAATGGCTACTCTTCTTTGTCAAATTGAAAATATATTAAATTCCCCGTCCACTCTACACAACCTCTTCAGATGAAAATTACGAAGAACTTACTCCATCACACTTTTTAATTGGCACTTCAACAGGAACCATTCCAGAAAAATCCGTCACAGCACATCCAGATTCGTCTTTAACCAGATGGCAACGAATCCAAATCAGAACACAATTATTTTTTAAAAAGTATTATAGGGATTATTTAAACAGTCTTCAACAAAGACGTAAATGGCAGAAACCGAAAGAAGATATCAAAGAAACTGATGTTGTGCTTATAAAAGACGACAATTCTACGGTATGTAAATGGCCTTTAGGACGAGTTATTCGGACACATCCAGGTGATGATGGTCTGGTAAGAGTAGTGACAATACAAACAGCAAGTTCAACATTACAACGGCCAGTAGTGAAGTTGTGTATGCAAGAATAGTAAATACAAATTATAAATATAACTAGGCCGCAACAAAAATCGAACTGATCGTTGTTGAAGGTTGATGTCATTGCATCTTGGTCAGACCTTGGTCATTTGAAAGAGGTACCTTTTAGGTCGTAGGTCTAGTTTATTATCTAAACTCCTATCTATCACTGTCTATCACATATGTTAAAAATTTCACTTACTCTACGCAGCTATTGTATTAGAAAATAGTAAGCCAAATTAGTTTTCGACTTCTAAGCGCTTTTGTGGTCAAACTAGATAATGGTCATACATAAAATTATACTTTTTAAAAATGTTAAACCTTCCTCTTTCTGATAGTGTTTTAAACGTCTATGGCATGGTGACTTCACCCTGGTGAAACACTCGGAAATATTCGTTTTAGCATAACTGCTTAAATTTGCAAAACTAATTCTTAATTAATTTAAGTGATCAAAGATCTTTCTATAAGTTTACTGTTCGTAATTAAGAACAAAAATCAGAACATTTTTTTTGACCACTAAAAAAACAATAATCGCGAAAATGGATAAACCATTGAATCAATACAGTAAAACAGGCCAATCGACGGCCATAAAAAATCGGTAACTATAAATTTGAAATTTGCCAAAAATATGACAACATAATAAATAAATAACAAATTATTGACAACAACTAGGTACTTTTGCATTAGCACTACCGTACTGTTGCATCCTATAGTTAAAATAGGCTTATAGTGCACGTTATAAACTTTTACAATTTGACCTTAATTGTTTATTTCACGTTTAAAAATTTTAAAATAACACTAAAAATTATCAATTATTATTATTAGTTAAATATTTTATTATTTTTAATCATTGAATATTATAGCATCAATTTACTATTCGATCCCCTTTTAATTTTTTTTGGAGTAATCGAATAAAGAATCTCATATTTTGGCTTCAATATGAGAACGTTATTTAATCGGTTATTAGTGAGTGCTTTCTATTCTATATTAGAAGTATCAATGGCATTAATGACTTCTAAGGCACAACATCAATTAAACTAATTTGTTGATTTAAAATTTTGAGTTTCATTTTATTTTATTTTATACATACGCAAGTAGATGCAGATCACTCACTCCTTTATCTACAACGACTAACACCCAACACTTTTAAAAACCAATAACTTAATAGTTTATCTGCCCAAGTCTTAGTAAAATTTGCACAGAAATATTATTTTAATAAGTTACGACAGTTGATGTTATTACTATCAACTGGTATTCACTGTTTTAAAAATCACAAAAAAACTCAAACGACAAATAAAGGCCAACAAACAAACTAGAAAAAAATATTGATTCTTCCACATTTTGACATTAAACCTATAAATTATTCTTAAAACTAGAGATAACTCATTGAGCAATACAACTTCAACAATTTATTGAGGTAATAAAGTTTACTTTAACAATTCAAAAACTAATAAAAAAAATACTTAGACCGATAACGGGTAGTACTCTACGGTTAAGAATTAAATGTCAAGATGAATTTGATCAAAAACCTTGCTCCTAAAAATCACATCTTAAAACAAAACCTCTTCATTTACGGATACCAGAAAGATAAAAATCTTAAGACCATGTACATATACCAAAATCAAACTCAATATGGAAAATTTATTAAATAAAACATATTACAGTTGATGTGGAAATATATATTGAAATCCTTTGAACTGTGAATTCATCAAATTATATGTACCCTAAAAATAAATTATATAGGTTCTGGAATTCCTTTCTTATTCGATTTATAATTTCAAATTAGACTAAAAGTTAAAATGAAAAATCACATACGCACAATATAACCCGAAATAGGGTTACATTTATTTTCCACAATCCTACGTGTTGTTGTTGTAGATTTTCCTATTATTCCGTTTTATTGTCATTTAAATTCTAAAAATCACAAATCACTAACTAAACACAAGCTCACATATAGAATTTTTCCTTATTTTTATTTTCAATGATTTTTCTTTAATTTTCTTTTTTTTTTGCTTTTTCGCAACACATCACTACACACTTAAATCTTGAAATTATAATATTTACATAATTTTTTTTTTTATTTTATTATTTAATTTTCACTAA